>OY992885.1:104210405-104452905 GCA_963921405.1 Cepaea hortensis | reverse complement strand
CCTGAACTCTGAATGTTGCTACCCTGTGAGGCTCAACTACCAGCCTTATAACACCCCAGAGACGTCATCACCTCACGATTTATTTATATGTATGCTACAGATGTATTGTCCGATCATACGTGGCGCTATGATTGATAACTGTAATTATTCATTATGATGATGCCGATAAACGTGGGCATTCATGTGTCGCTAACTCACACGATAACCAGAGATGTGGATCAGCTGTATTCTTGTTTCGACCATGCCACGTGGCCAAGCCATCCAGATGTTTACGTCTTTGTCTTCCCTTCGTTATTTTCTTTCAATCTTGCAAATTGTCGCCAAATTCTCTAGTTAACTGTAGTATATTTCATCTTATAACGTTCCCCCCCCCCCCCAAAAAAAAAAAAAATGTTGACCGTCTCCGTATAATTTCTGTAATCAGTTTACGGTTTTCACGTGCTTCTTGCAGGAGTCGCTCGTTGTTTTTTTATTGGTCAGTGTGTTTCCCATCGTGCAAAATGCCACCTTTGCCATTGCGATTTTTGTTCTAGATCATTGTTTTACTTATCTGATTAAGTGACATGGGATGATTAATCGTGGTAAGGAATTTCCCGTATCTGCCATGGGAATATATATCACCGAAATCTTGTCATTACGACATTTTGTCTCAATTAAAATACAAATACATTAATTTTCCTTAAGCAACCTCCTTTAATGTAATTTATAATGCAACTATGTAGCCAACATGACCTCTGTATATCAAACATATTCTATAAACACAAAGACTCACAAATATACACCTGGTATAAATGGAACTATCTAGATATCAAACCTCAAATTGATTTATATTAACAAGAAATAACAGAAAGAGAAATATATTAGATGCAAGGCAGTGCCCAACATAAGTATAAACACAGACCACAAAGCAGTTATTGCCACAATAAGAACCAACAGAAAAAAAAGAAAGCAAAGAACTGGAAAACACATGCCATGCGAATCAGTAAACTTAAAACAAAAAAAAACCTCAAAGACGAGGCAGAGAGAAAAAAATATTGTAAAATTACCTATAGAAAGAAATACAGTGGAAGAAGAATGAGATATGTTCAAATCAAGCATTTTAAATACCGCAAAAATAACATGTCGAACCACGAAAAAAACCAAAAACACGCATACAGAAAATAACAAGTTGATGGAACGCATAGGTAAAGAAAGCAGTAAAAGACAAAAAGGAAAAATATAAAAAGTGGTTGATGAGCAAACAGGAACGTGATTACATAGAATATAGAATAGCGAGAAGACATGTGAATAGAATAGTAAAGAGAGAAAAACAAAAAGACTGGGAGAAGTATGGAAAGACCCTAAATAAAAACTACAAGGAAGCAACTTCTACAAAAAGATAAGTGCAATGAGAACCAGAGGAGAACCCTTTGATTCAACTGAAATAATTAAAAGCGAAACCTCTGAAGTCGGAGTGGGTTCGCCTAATAGCGAGGGACACTGTTAATATAGAAAGCTAATCCACACGCAAAATTCAGTCCATCACTACTATAAATAGTGTGTATGGACTATGCTTGAGTTCAAAGCGGGCGAGCGCAAAAAATATAAATATCTATTAAAAGCGAAAATGGAGAACCAATGAGTGAACACAAACAAATCATAATAAGATGGAAGCAGTACTGCGAACAACTTTTCAACATTCCATCAGATGTTACAAGAATTTAAGAAAGCGACACAGATGCCACGAACGAAATAGAACCAGACATGCTGAAAGAAGAAATTACAGAAGCCGTCAGATTAGCCCCATTGAACAAATCACCGGGACAAGATGAAATACCAAATGAACTCATTAAAGCAGCAAGAGAAGTAGGAACAGAGGGAGGGGGGATATATATATATATATACGTTGTACATTGTTGAACATTCGGTGCGTATATAATTCTCTCTCTCTCTCTCTCTCTCTCTCTCTCTCTCTCACACACACACACACACACACACACACACACACACACACACACACACACACACACACACACACTGTCCCTCTCATTCTCTCTTTCTCGCACATCTCTTTTAGCTTTCAATATACTGTACAACCGTCTCGTTGTAATTGAGATATATATGTTATGCGTTGTGCATAGTTGAGCAATATTTGTGTATGTAATTCTCTCTAACTGCCCCTCTCTCTCTCTCTCTCTCTCTCTCTCTCTCTCTCTCTCTTTCTCCCTCCCTCCCTCCCTCTCTCTCTCTCTCTCTCTCTCTCTCTCTCTCTCTCTCTCTTGCTCTCTATCTCCCCCTTTGCCCCCCTTTTCCTCCCCGTTCGTCGCGGTGGCAGTATTAACAGAAAGTGCCATCAGCTGGTCTGTTATAACTGTTTTTTTTTTTCAGATCTGTTCTACATACAAAGTGTAGTGAGATTTTACAAACCCCCGGTAATAGCACCAGCTTAAGTCTGAATATATGTCCGTCTGGCCTTCCTCGGAGTACAGAGATTCGTCTAGATCCTCTGGTCACGCCCTGCGGCACCATTGTTTCCAGGCCCACTAAATTGATCTGTCCAACCACAGTATACACATGATCTCAAAGGCCACTGACCACGTCTGCCTTCTTGTGCACCAAACGTAGGTCAAAATGTCGCGACTGGTGATTCAAATGTAGTTCACTGCCGGCTATTCTGTCTGTTAAATGATTATAATACGTCACGATATCTCCCACATTCAGCAAATGAATATCAGACCTCACGAGATTCTTCAGTTTGGTCACATTTCCATTCATTTTGTATGTGCGGGTTTTTTCACGACCCAGGCTCCACTCCTACTAAGCCCCAAAGATATATTTATGTCTCATGAATATATCTTTTTCCTCGACATAGCAAGCACTCCTTAAGACCATTTTAAAGTCCCCTTTTAAGTATTTCCCCCCATAGTGTTAATCGTGTGGTTGATAGAGACAATGCATTTCACGTGTTAACACACAAAATGGACGAATGCTAAAGATGGCACAAGCCATTGCTATTCAAATAGCAAAGCCAACTTCTTACAAACAAAAATTCTATATCAGTCTAACATCACCGTGGTAATATTACCATATTTCGGCGTGAAGGATTTAATTCACTGCTTTAGTTTATGTTGTGTGAAATCGGAAGTATGCACCTAGCGATACGATATATACCAGGCAAAAAAGTGTGCAATCTAATATGTGTGTCTTCGTTATTCAAATTAACTACAGGAAAAGATTGCTTTGATATTTAAGCTTGTGTTGGGCTTTCGCTGCATGTGACGTAAAACATATGTGTTGTTGTGTACATTGTGGTAACACGCCACTGCTACACACAAACCCACTGTGAAATCAGACATGTTAACACTTTCGAATTGATGCCTGCACTGACCATGAAATATTTTGTACCCCTCAGTTGATGTCGGAAGTTCGACTATAGCGCTATCGGTTTTCAAGCCACATGTTCCCATGGCTGTGTCAATATGCCTTTTACTGGCGATTTCTTGTTTGTTACTTTCTAGTGGGCCGCTGTTGTCTGGTGTTATAGAATGTATTCTAGCACTGTTCTTGTCCTACTACAGTTAACTTGAAGATAGACTTATAAATAAAAGGAGAACGTGGAGAAGGAGGGGGATGCTGAGGAGGAGAAGAAGAGGAAGGGACGAGGGGATGGGGAGAGGGAGGTTGAAGACAAAGACGAAGAATAAGAAGAAGAAGAAGAGGGCGAGGAGGGGGGAAAGCAGCAGACTAATCAGCAGAAGAAGAGAAAAAAGAAGAGGGCACGAAAGAGGAGGAGACAATGAATAATAATAATAATAATAATAATAATAATAATAATAATAATAATAATAATAATAATAATAATGAGGAGGAGGAGGAGGAAGAAGAAGAAGAAGAAGAAGAAGAAGAAGAAGAAGAAGAAGAAGCAGAAGAAGAAGAAGAAGAAGAAGAAGAAGAAGAAGAAGAAGAAGAAGAAGAAGAAGAAGAAGAAGAAGAAGAAGAAGAAGAAGAAGAAGAAGAAGAAGAAGAACAACAACAACAACAACAACAACAACAACAACAACAACAACAACAACAACAACAACAACAACAAGAGCAACACAAAGATGTAACACAAATAACAAAATAAATGGTAATTGTGTTCGCCAAACAATTACCTAGCGTCTAAAGCCAAAGCACAATGTATACACAGAATACTAATACAAGCGTATCACGATAGAGTTCTCGTTAAAAATGAAAGTCCAGTCGTGTCTATGAATATCTTATCATACATTAGGCGTGTATATATCTTGCCCTATTATGATCATACACAATTGTGATTTATACTTTTATACGTGTCGCTGTTTCGCACAGACCAATCTGTTACAGGACAGCCGTCACCTAAAAGTCTGCGATATCTACCGATAACAAATACATGATTTATCTAATTATTCTTGTATGTAGCCGCAAATAGAACAATTATTATAATGCGGATTGTTAGCACAGTCCTGACGGTATTGAGTGCTGTCGTTATCCAACAAAACGGTGATTTATACGAGTTGAAAATAGTGTATTCCCTTAGTGAATGTGAACAGTGAAGTCACAAACAACATATTGCACTATTTATTGCAACATATGTCCCATTCTAGTTGACATCTTAAGATTTGCTCCGATGGTACACTAAATGAGGAATTTGACATCCTAACCACACGACAATCTAATTAATAGATATCCAACCGACTTCATCAATCGTCACAGCCAGTCACCCAAACCTACCCTCACAGAATTATCGGTCCCCCAAACTTTAAGTATTTCTTCAGCTAACTTTTCAAGAGGACGACGTAATGAAACGAATATACAATCAACTTAAAACAACAGCAAACCAAAATTTTTTTGCTGCTAAACCAATAATAGGGCATAAAACCACTCCGATACCCAATATCTATGAAAGAACCATTGTTCCGTACAGCAAATCAAACTGCATTTATCAATTCCAGTGTGAATGCCAAACAGCTTAAACAGGTAGAACGGAAAGAAAATGAGTTGATCGAGTAATAATATACCAGTGTGGGTGGAAAAGAGAGTTAATCAGCCTTCAGGAATCCCTGTGCAGTAGAAAGGCTATAATATGCTCTCCTTGTGAATTTCTCAGCAAATCGTAAACTATGGTCATAGAGTGAGTAAAAGCGTTTCGTATATTGTATTCCACGAACAATAAATGCTTGCTCAAATACAGTGAGGCGTTAACAATTAGGCTGTTCCAGCCCGTTTTATGCAAATAGAGTTCGTTTTAAATTTTAAATTGGCGTAGGGATATAAATGTTCCACATTAGCACAATACCCGTGACAATATTTTTTTCCAGTGTTTCAGCTAAAGTATTATTCATGTATTCACTTTATTGGTATAAAGTATGCACCTGACGAAATGCAGTGATATATCCATCCACCATGTGCCTTGCCGATAAGCGTCGGTTGTCATGTTCTGCTATCTCACTCGATCACCAGAGTCGTGGATCAGCTCCGTGTTCCTGTCTCGACCATGCCACGTGGCCAAGCCATCCAGGTATTTACTTCTCAGTCTTCCCCTTGGTCTCTTCCCTTCGATCTTGCCAGTTGTCACCAAGTTCTCCAAGTCATTTCTTCTCATAACATGTCCAAAATATTTTGACTGTCTACGTCTAATGACTCTAATCAGTTTACGATCTTCATTTGTTTCTTGAAGGACTTGTTCATTGGTTTTTCTGTCTGTCCATGGTATTCTTTGCATTTTCCTCAGAAAGCATATTTCTACAGCCATCAGCTGTTTGTCAGCTTGACTGCTCATTATGACATATGCCACGTAGTAAATCGCGCAATGTATTATGTGTGGCTTCTGTATTGACATCTATACGAGTATTTCTACACGATCTTTCTTTCCCACTTTCCTTTTGTTTGTTTGTTTGTTTGTTTGTTTGTTTTTGTTTTTTTGTTTTTTTTTGTATGTTCTGTCTTTCTATCTATTGATCAATCCATTTATATGTCTATGTTTATTCCTTTCTTTCCGCTCTGCCTGCTATGTCTGCCTGCGACAGGATAGAACGAACTTCCCGGATAAAGCCTTTATGTGGGCCGAGTACCAGCTGGTATCTGCGCTCATCCGGTCATCCATCTCAATTGGTATTTGTGCTCATCTGGTCATACATCTCAATTGGTATCTGCGCTCATCCGGTCATCCATCTCTTGGGGAGGCTGCAGGGGCAAGCACGCTTGCTTACCAGTCCGAAGTCATGTGTTCAAATCCCCAAAGATATTTTTTTTCACAATGGACCAGTACCACACAGATCAAAATGCACACCATGTTATATTCTGGGAAGTAAAGGCAATCACTCATTCCCCCCCCCCCCCCCCCCCCCTCACAACATGTCATCCAGTCATCATGTGTCAATATTGATCACATCAGCCACTATGTGCCAATATTGACCACACGGCCACCATGTGCCAATACTGAACACATCAGCCGCCATGTGCCAATACTGAACACATCAGCCACCATGTGCCAATACTGAACACATCAGACACCATGTACCAATACTGAAAACATCAGCCATCATGTGCCAATACTGAACACATCAGCCACCATGTGCCAATACTGAAAACATCAGCCATCATGTGCCAATACTGAACACATTAGCCATCATGTGCTAATTCTGAACACATCAGCCACCATGTGCCAGTACTGAACACATCAGCCATCATGTGCCAGTATTGACCACATCAGTCATCATGTGCCATTACTGAACACCTCAGCCACCATGTGCCAATACTGAACACATCAGCCACAATGTGCCAATATTGACCACATCAGCCACCATGTGCCAATACTGACCACATCAGCCACCATGTGCCAATACTGACCACATCAGCCACCATGTGCCAATACTAAACACATCAGCCATCATGTGCCAGTACTGAAAACATCAGTCATCATGTGCCAATATTGACAAAATCAGCCACCATGTGCCAGTACTGAACACATCAGCCACCATGTGCCAATACTGAACACATCAGCCACCATGTGCCAGTACTGAACACATCAGCCACCATGTGCCAATACTGAACACATCAGCCACCATGTGCCAATGCTGAACACATCAGCCACCATGTGCCAATACTGAACACATCAGCCACAATGTGCCAATACTAAACACATCAGCCACCATGTGCCAATACTGAACACATCAGCCACAATGTGCCAATACTGAACACATCAGCCACTATGTGCCAATATTGACAAAATCAGCCACCATGTGCCAGTACTGAACACATCAGCCACCATGTGCCAATGCTGAACACATCAGCCACCATGTGCCAATACTGAACACATCAGCCACCATGTGCCAATACTGAACACATCAGCCATCATGTGCCAATACTGAACACATCAGCCACCATGTGCCAATACTGAACACATCAGCCACCATGTGCCAATATTAACCACACCAGTCATCATGTGCCAATACTGAACACATCAGCGACCATGTGCCAATACTGAACACATCAGCCACCATGTGCCAATACTGAACACATTAGCCACCATGTGCCAATACTGAACACATCAGCCACCATGTGCCAATATTAATCACATCAGCCATCATGTGCCAGTATTGACCACATCAGCCACCATGTGCCAGTATTGACCACATCAGCCACCAGGTGCAAATACTGAACACATCAGCCACCATGTGCCAATACTGAATACATCAGCCACCATGTGCCAATACTGAATACATCAGCCACCATGTGCCAATACTGAATACATCAGCCACCATGTGCCAATACTGAATACATCAGCCACCATGTACCAGTACTGAACACATCAGTCACCATGTGCCATTACTGAAGACATCAGTCACCATGTGCCAATACTGAACACATGAGCCACTATGTGCCAATACTGAAAACATCAGCAACCATGTGCCAATACTGAACACATCAGCCACCATGTACCAATACTGAACACATCAGCCACCATGTTCCAATACTGAACATATCAGTCACCATGTGCCAGTACTGAACACATAAGCCACCATGTGCCAATACTAAACACATCAGCCACCATGTGCCAATACTGAACACATTAGCCACCATGTGCCAATACTGAAAACATCAGCAACCATGTGCCAATACTGAACACATCAGCGACCATGTGCCAATACTGAACACATCAGCCACCATATGCCAATACTGAACACATCAGCCACCATGTGCCAATACTGAACACATCAGCCACCATGTGCCAATACTGAACACATCAGCCACCATGTGCCAATACTGAACACATCAGCCACCATGTGCCAATACTGAACACATCAGCCACCATGTGCCAATATTAACACGCGAGTTAACACTATACACCCAATAAGCTGTGGTTTTGAAAAATGTTCCTTAATTGTTTTTAACTATCTCCTGGAGGTGTGTGTGTGTGTGTGTGTGTGTGTGTGTGTGTGTGTGTGCATGCGTGCGTGTGTGCGTGCGTGCGTGCGTGGGTGGGTGGGTGGGTGGGTGCGTGCGTGCAGGCGGGCGGGCGGGCGTGCGTGCGTGCGTGCGTGGGTGGGTGGGTGGGTGTGTCTGTGTGTCTGTGTGTCTGTGTGTGTGTGTCTGTATGTGTGTGTGTCTGTGTGTCTGTGTGTCTGTGTGTCTGTGTGTGTGTGTCTGTGTGTCTGTGTCTGTGTGTCTGTGTGTCTGTGTGTCTGTGTGTGTGTGTGTCTGTGTGTCTGTGTCTGTGTGTCTGTGTGTCTGTGTGTCTGTGTGTCTGTGTGTGTGTGTGTGTGTGTGTGTGGGGGGGGGGCGAGGGGGGAGGGGGGTTGTTCTGTTTCTGGCAGTATTTACCAGGGGTAAGAAAAGAAAACAGTAATTCACCACATCGTTTTTCTATGGAACTGTTTATTCAAAAAGTTTGAAATTTATACACAATATACACGGATATGTCATGTAAACATATGTATTATTCAACATAATCCCCATCAATTTGTACGGCTTTATGCCAGCGAGAAACAATTACATTTATTACTTGCCTGTACCAGATTTTGTCTTGCCTTTGTAGCCATTTCTTCGCTGCATGAATCACTCCTTCATCACCTTCAAACCGTGTCCCATGGAGTGCATCTTTAAGTGCACCAAATAGATGAAAATCAGAGGATGCCAAATTGGGACTATGAGGTGGATAAGGTAATACAGTCCAACCCATTTGATGATTGCTACCCGTGTTGGCAGACTTGTGTGAGGGCGCACATTGTCGTGAAGGAGAAGCAGGTCTGTTGGATTCTTATGCGGCCAACTCTTTGAAAACGATGAGTTTTATCAATGTCTTAATGTAAGCTTGCGAATTGATTGTCTCGCCTCTTGGCATAACATCCACAAGAATCATTCTTCAATGTCTAAAATGACAGTGATCATGACCTTTCCAGCTTAAGGAGTTTGTCTTGAACTTCTTTCTTCGTGGTGATTGCGGATGCTGCCACCCCATTGACTGTATTTTCATCTCAGGTTCAAACTGATGTGCCCAGGTTTGGTCACCTGTAACGATTTTATCCAAAGAGCTTCTCCATCAGCATTGAAACGCTCCAACAATTCAGAAGAAATTGCTTTTCTTTGCAATCGGTGATCATTTGTGACACTTTGAGGAACCCACCTTGTGCAAACCTTAAATTATCCGAGAGATTTTATAACTGAATTTGCACTATCATTGCTGACTGACAGCTGTAAGGTCAATTGTTGAGTAGTGAGACGCCTATCAGTCAGAATATCACCCTCAGCGCATTTCGACATGTCTGCATTGGTGGCTGTAGCAGGACGTTCGCAGAGCGACCGATCAAGCAGCTCCGTATCTCAACTTCTTAATTCTCTTAACCCAGGCTGTATTCCTGTCGACTGCAAAACTTCCATACATATCACACAGTTTAGTTGAGTCAAGAACCGACATATGTGCAGTCAAGAACCAACATCAAACGCTCGGTCCTCATCTTCAACAGCCAGCGAAGAGTTTCAATACTAATGGTACCCTTTGCAATCTAATTATATGTCCGTCTTGCTTTACCTCTGAGTGACGACTGTCGACCAGATCATCTGACCACCCCTTGCTGTCGTATTCTCTCCAGACCAAGATAGTCTATTTGTTCTTCTGCATTATTCACGTCCTCCCAGAGAGCCTTCACCACATCTAACTTATCATGCATCAAATCACTACTTAATGATGCAGCATCAGCCAATCTGTCTGCCTGTTCATTTCCAACCACGCCAGTGTCCTGGAGAAAAGATCCAGCGAATGCTCACAACCCGCGACCTCTGAATTGATGTATGCCATTCAACATGAAGCATGCCAGTCTTGATCTTTGTCAGCAAGCTTTGTGAATCAGTTACAATCACGACATGCGTGTACAGTTTGTTCTCTAACAACAAGCAGAAAGCTGCAGTAGCCGCCTCCACCTCCATTCTCAGACTTAAAGTTGTGGTGTCATATGCCAAGCTCTCCTTTAATAAACATTGGCCATTTGCTTTTGTTATGAATTCCCAGGCACGTTTTTGCCTCTTACCACAGAGCCATCGGTATAGATAATCACATGGCCAGGACGAGAGTAGTCATGAATTAATTGCCGAATTTCTACTTCCGTAGCGCCTGCTGGGCACTCTCTACACACACGAACCAATGTGATTATAACCCCACACATCACATAGACGCTTGTGCATCTTCACAACGGTTTCCTTATCCGCAACGAAAATTATATCACAATTCGCTGCTTATAACGCAAGTTGCTAACATGCTCTATTCCAACGATTTAGGGCAGCCATATTGTTTGGCCTGTTGGGTTGAAATTTGGTGCACACAGTCGGCACTATGCAAAGAGGCAAAAGAAATATGACTTGAGAAAAACTGCAAGGAAATTGAAAACCAACACAACACTTGAATACTAAATTAATAAACAAAATAATTAATGACAGCACTAACATAAGAACACACACATCAACGAGTTGCCTAAAAACCAAAGATAGCAAAATCATAATAGAAAAAGATCAGATTTTACATGCGTGATCGGATTGTGTGAAAGACTTTTATGATGATACAGAGGGAGAACAGTATGATCTTTGAAATAATAATGAAGGACCATCAATTTTGAAGATGGAAGTTCAGAATGCTCTTAACTATATGACCCCAGGTACAGATAACATCATAACAGAAATTATCAATGCTTTAGAAGAATATAGAATAGACCAAGTCACCAGACTGCTGAATGCAATATATGGTAAAGGAGATATACCTCCTGAATTATGTAATTCTATATTTATTGCATCCCGAAGAAATCAGGAGCATTAGAATGTGATCAACATCGAACAATTAGTATAATGAGCCACATCACGAAGATTTTGCTGAGAATTATCATGCAAAGGGTTAGGAAGAAAATACAGCCCGAAATAGGAGAAGAACAATGTGGGTTTGTAGAAGGAAAGGGTGAAAGAGTACAGTAAATGATCGTATATATATATATCTTCTTATATATAAAAAAGGATCTCCGTCCAAATGTATGTATTTCTGTCTGTATGTCCTTTATACGTTCGCGAACGGCCCATCCGATTGAGATGAAATTTTCTACACGCCTTCCTTTCATTCCAGAGCTGCCAACTGTGATATTTTGTTAGTGTGAAATCGCCTGCTTACTCAGTATTATTTCATTTTTCATTTTTCATCATAATTTCATATATCTCAGGGGACCTAACTCTGTAAAAGTTTTTTCAAGGGGCATAACTTTTCTGTATAACTTATAGTCATATTGTGGCATCGTTTTCAAAGATTTATAAACTCTTTGTCCATAGTTATGTACCGGCATATGAGTTATAATAAATAATGATAAATCTGTAAGGCATTTTCAAAGTTTTCATAAAAATGATGCACAATGCATAACATTGTAACTCATCTTTTTTTGCTTAAGAAGTTACTGTAGTCATGCAGGTGATTAGAAAGAGTTTTCATTAAAAATAATGGATGGTGTGTGGAAGGACATTCTTTTAAGTTACTTTTTTTGTTGTATGAATTTAATGAAGCCGGACAGGGTCAGGCAGACAGATAGACAGACAGATAGACAGTCGGGAACAGGAACTTATATGACTACTTATATAAATTAAATGAGATGCTTCACACCAGGAGCTGGGCGATGCCGGGCCGGGTCAGACAGACAGACAGACAGACAGACAGACAGACAGACAGACAGATAGTCGGTAACGGGAACGGGAACTTATATGACTACTTATATGAATTAAATGAGATGCTTCCCACCAGGGACTGGGCGAAGCCGGGCAGGGTCAGGCAGACAGATAGACAGACAGATAGACAGACAGATAGACAGTCGGGAACGGGAACTTATATGACTACTTATATGAATTAAATGAGATGCTCCACACCAGGAGCTGGGCAATGCCGGGCCGGGTCAGACAGACAGACAGACAGACAGACAGACAGACAGACAGACAGACAGACAGACAGACAGACAGACAGACAGACAGACAGACAGTCAGTCGGTAACGGGAACGAGAACTTATATGACTACTTATATGAATTAAATGAGATGCTCCCCACCAGGGTCTGGGCGAAGCCGGGCAGGGTCAGCTAGTATATATATATATATTAGACACAAAGGCTTTTGATAATGTAAGACATGTCAACATGATAGAGATGCTTGCAGATCTACAAATTGATGGGAAAGACCTTAGACTTGTAAAAAACATATATTGGAAACAACAAGCTGCCGTAAGAATTGATAATGAAGTAGGTCAATATCAACCTATTTAGAGAGGTGTGAGACAGGGATGTGTAATGTCTCCAGATCTTTTTTCCCTGTACAGTTAATATATTTTTAGAAAAATAGAAGAAATGAATGGAATCATCATTGGAGGAAGAAACATCAATAACATTAGATATGCAAGCGATACAGTATTGATTGCAGACAATGAGCAGGATCTGCAATATGTGATAGATGCGGTTATTGCACATAGTGAACAACCAGGGTTAGAATTGAATTGTAAGAAGACACAGATTATGGTCGTCACTAGGAAGAACGAAATACCACAATGTAATATACAAGTAAATGGGAGTATTCTTAAGCAAGTGAATCGATACAATTATATCGGAACACTAGTAATATCTAATGGAAAATGTCTTGAAGAGATTAGAACAAGAATCGCCATGGCGAAGGTGGCCTATTGCAAGATTGACCAATAAAAAGATGTCATTTACAGCGAGAACAAGAGTGTTGAGATGCTACATAGAACCTGTGCTTTAGTATGGATGTGAAGCGTGGACAATGAGCAAACAGGCTGCAAAACATCTAATGGTTGTGGAAATGTGGTTTCTGAGGAAAATGCAAAGAATACCATGGACAAACAAGTCCTACAAGAAACAAATGAAGATCGTAAACTGATTAGAAAAATAAGACGTAGACAGTTATCATGTATTGGTCACGTTTTGAGAAGAAATAAATTGGAGAACTTGGTGACAATTGACAAGATTGAGGGAAAGAGAGCACGAGGAAGACAGAGAAGTAAATACCTGGATGGCATGAACATATGGCATGGTTGAGACAAGAACACTGAGCTATTCCACGATTCTGGTTATCGAGTGAGATGGCGAGACATGACCACCCACGCTTACCGGCATAGCACATGATGATGATTTCCATTTTCGTCCTAAGCCCTGTTATCCATCTGTTCGGTTATCCGTTACAGCCCTGGTCCAAACAATGACGGTTAATGGAAGTTTTACTCTCTCTCTCTCTCTCTCTCTCTCTCTCTCTCTCTCTCTCTCTCTCTCTCTCTCTCTCTCTCTCTCTCTCTCCATATATATATATATATATATATATATATATATATATATATATATATATATATATATATATATATATTCCAGTCAGGTCTTAGTTAGATATGACTGAGCTACCGTATAACAGTAGACGGTACTACCTGGTTTCTGTTAGCGCCGAACGTTGGGCGGCGCTTACCAAACCCGACACCCCACATTGTGCCAACGGCTTCGGGCGGAAGAGCGCAATTGGGAGGGTACAAGCCTTACCCTGGTGCGAGGAAATGCAAGCTAAAGACAAAATTGTCATGGCAGGGCAGACCAGGCCCTAAGCCTTGGTTGGCGACTGGTCTAGGATCGAAGCTCCGACAGGCGGACAGTTAGAGCATTGCTTTGCTGATCCGGCAGCTTCTGCAGCTTGTCTTGTTCCAGATGTAGGGGTGTTACCTTTCCTCTGGAGTGAACTAGGCAGGCCGAGAGAGGGATCATGCTGCATGGGCAACACATGATCTCTATATTTTAGCTCAGGCTTTGTGCTATGGAGAGGCAATAACTCCATCCCTGGTCTTAACTGGTCTCGGAATCAAAGCGAGAGGCAACTGTTACGGGTTATAAGTCCTTGTCAGTTGGCGTAGACATGGGGCGCCACGCGTTGCCTCTGACGGTGGGAGACACCTATAGGTGTTACTGATCAGCTACCGCCCGCCTCAAGCTGGGCAGCCCCCAGCCAATTGGGTGCTGATCCGCCACAGCCTGCCTGCTTCAATGGGTGCTTGGGGCTAGGACAAAATCTGAATCGCAGGCTGTAAAACCAATGCACCAGGTACAAACAAAAATAAAAATAGAAACCTCAAGCTACGGCTTGCAACCTGGAACGTGAGAACCATGTGTCCAGGATTTTCCACTGACTTGACCAATATTGACGATGTGAGAAAAACGGCTGTGATTGATGCCGAACTCAATCGTCTTAACATTGATATTGCTGGCCTGCAGGAGACTCGCCTCGTTGAGGAAGGGTCACTCAGGGAAAACAACTACACCTTTTTCTGGAAGGGTAGAGGGCAGGCAGAAAAAAGGCAACACGGTGTGGGCTTTGCAGTGAAGAATTCGCTACTGGGAATGATTGAAATTCCAGCAGGAGGAAATGAAAGACTATTGTCCCTGCGCTTGGCAACCTCTTGTGGGTTTGCCACCATTATTACTGCATATGCACCGACACTCGATTCCTCTGATGATGTGAAGGATTTGTTCTATGAGGAGTTAGACTCCGTGATCAAGGCAGTTCCAAAATCTGACTACATTTATATGCTCGGTGATTCCAATGCTCGTGTGGGCAAGGACTCGAGTTCATGGCCAGTGTGCCTTGGAAAATACAACATCGGTCGCATGAATGAAAATGGGAAAAGGCTGCTGGAGCATTGCACCAGTAATGACCTATGTATTACAAACTCTTTTTTTAAAACAAAAGAGATGCATAAGGTCACATGGAAACATCCAAGATCCGGCCATTGGCACCAGCTGGACTTCATCATCACACGGAGACAACATCTGAACCATATATCATTGACTCGTAGTTACCACAGTGCTGACTGTGATACGGATCATTCTTTGGTTGTTGCAAGGGTTAGACTGAGACCAAAGAGAATCTACACAGCTAAACACAAATCTAGCCCCAGGATTAATATTATTAACACTCATGATCCCGAAAAGTGCTTTCAGTTTCAACAGCAACTTGAAGACGCTTTCACTGATACACCAGAAAATTGTACAGTAAATGAAAAGTGGGGTCAAATTAAGGAAACTCTTTATAAAACTGCCGTAGGGGTTTACGGCACTGTGGATCATAAGAGGCAGGACTGGTTTGCGGCCAACAGCGAGACTCTGCAGCCCTTGATTGATAAGAAGAAGAAAGCTCTCTTAAGAAACAAGGAAAGACCAACGCGTAACACTCTGAGTGAGCTAAGGCAAGCTAGGAAGGATGTGCAAAAGGCTGCCAGGCAGTGTGCAAATGATTATTGGATCAAGTTATGTGAGTCCATTCAAATCGCAAGTGATAAGGGAGACATAAGAAGCATGTATGAAGGAATAAAGAAAGCCTGTGGTCCAGTGATCAAAAGAAGTGCACCATTGAAAACCTTGACTGGAGAAATCATCACTGACAAGAAACGGCAGATGGACAGATGGGTAGAGCACTATTTGGAGCTTTACTCAAGTGAGACCAAACCAGCGGATGATGCCCTCAACGCCATAGAGGCTCTACCAACTCTTGACCACCTGGACACACTTCCCACCATAACAGAAGTTAAGTGTGCTATAAATGAACTTGCATCTGGCAAGGCTCCAGGTAAGGATGGGATTCCAATAGAGGTTATCAGGAGTGGGCAAGACACACTCACTATACAGATCCACCAGCTAATAGAGCTATGCTGGCGTGAAGGACAAGTCCCACAGGATTTCAAAGATTCAAGCATCATAACACTGTACAAGAACAAGGGCGATCGGAGCGACTGCAACAACTATAGGGGTATCTAACTTCTGTGTATTGTTGGAAAAGTATTTGCCAGAATTGTTCTGCGCAGACTTCAAGTCCTAGGAGATCAAGTCTACCCCGAATCACAGTGTGGCTTTCGACAGAACCGGTCTACCACTGATATGATATTCTCATTGCGACAAATGCAAGAAAAATGCCGTGAACAGAATCAACCACTGTTTATTGCCTTCATCGACCTCACAAAGGCATTTGATTTGGTCAGTCGTGAGGGTCTGTTCAAGGCACTAAAGAAGATTGGCTGCCCACCAACTCTTCTGTCCATTGTGGAATCGTTCCACACAGGCATGAAGGGTATAATCAAGTTTGATGGTGCAACTTCTGAAGAATTTGAAATCAAGAGTGGAGTTAAGCAAGGTTGTGTACTAGCTCCCACCCTCTTTGGAATATACTTTTCACTTCTACTGAAATATGCATTTCGTGATCAGGATGGTGGTATATACATTCACTCACGCTCAGATGGCGGCCTCTACAATGCTCAGAGATTGAAGGCTAAGACCAAAATTAGGAGGGTACTGATCAGAGAGTTGCTTCTTGCAGATGATGCTGCAGTTACGACCCACTCTGAGGAAGAATTGCAATGTCTACTATCTGCATTCTCCAATGCTTGTTCTGAATTTGGTTTAACAATTAGCAAAAAGAAGACACAGATTATGTCACAAGGTGCACATGGGGTACCATCAATCTTTATTGACGACGCTGAACAAGAGATAGTAGACCATTTTACATATCTAGGATCAGTGGTTAATAGCAAATTATCCCTAGATCAGGAAATCAACATCCGGATTGGTAAGGCAGCAACAACAATGAACAGGTTAAGAAAAAGAGTCTGGGAGAACAGGAAGCTTACTGCCAAAACAAAAGTCCTTGTCTATCAAGCCTGTGTCCTTAGTACTCTTCTCTATGGCAGTGAAACCTGGACAACTTACTCACACCAAGAGAACAATTTAAACAGCTTTCATATGCGGTGTTTGCGAAGAATTCTTGGTATTAAGTGGCAAGACAAAATCACAAATACTGAAGTATTGGAAAGATCAGGTTGTGTGACAGTTTATTCCATGCTCAGTCTTCGTAGACTTATATGGATAGGACATCTTAGGAGGATGGATGATGGTAGAATACCAAAGGATATCTTTTTTGGTGAATTACAGATGGGTAAGAGATCTCAGGGTCGGCCTCTACTACGATACAAAGATGTGTGTAAGCGGGACATGATTGATACAGGCATTGATAATGCACACTGGGAGCAAGTCGCCGCTGAACGTGTTGCATGGAGGGCAAATATCAGAAATGGAATAAAGTCAAAGGAGAAAATTATTGCAGAAAAGTCACACACCAAGCGTTTGAGACGTAAGATGGTGCATGATGGTGGAAATGACCACGTGTTCAGATGCACCCACTGTGAACAGACATTTACAGCGCAAATTGGCCTTATCAGTCACACTCGCTACCGCCATAGTTAAAAGTTATTATGCCGTTTTAAAGCACAAACTATCGTCTGTCAAGACGGCAAGGTGCCAATGGATGGATATATATATAGTGTTATTTTGATCACTTATTGATGATCTTCGCTTGTTATTTTGACCACCTATTGCTGTTTGTCGCTTGAAAGAATGAAAAAAAGGAGAACAATAAAGAGAAAATAAAACTTCATTCTTTTCATCCCGTTCTTATGCCTTAATATAGTCACTGCAGGGTCCTCTCCGTGATTATACGAGCTTGTTGTGTTTTGTGCATGTATTTGTTTTCTTATGAAGGCTAATCGCCGCAACGTCCTGTGTTTTCCGAAATTGCATTTTGTAAAGCTGCATTACTTTGTGTTATTTTATACTGTATACACTTCCACAGCTTTACCCCAATTGCACTAATTTTATTCGTGCAGAACAGCATGACTTCAATTCAACAATCACAGACATGGAAACTCGGTTAGATCTTTTCCCCACGACATGCTGGTGTGGTGAGAAACGAGCATGCGGACATTATTGTGGAGATGGCACCATGATTATATTATAGAGCCAAGAAGTGTATCGTACACAGATATTTATTGATACGCTTGACATCATCATCAGGTGCCCTTTCAAATTGTATAGGGGTTCGTGTATCTTTACAGATCTCAGTTCTGGGTGCTCTGGACAAATGCTGCTAATGATATTCCTCCATGTCACCGCCTTATTCCATCCATATCTGCGTCTACTACCACTGATCTTCCCAGTCGTCATTATGTTATCCAATGTCTCTCTATTCATGACGTGACAAAATTCCAAGCCCTTTTCAGAGATCTAGCCCGTCACCCTCTGAGCCTAGGGCAAACAGTGTAACCTCTCAGCCACGCGCTTTTTTGACATTCATACACACACATTCACAGACACATATTCATAATACACATTCATACACACGTATTCATACACACACACATTCACACACACACATTCATACACACACATTTATACACATATTTTCATACATACACATTCATACACACATTTTCATATACACATACTCATACACACACATATTCATAAACACATATTCATACACGCACATTCATACACACATATTCAGACACACATACTCATAAACACATAATCATACACGCACATTCATAAAACATATTCACACTTACACATATTCATACACACATATTCATACTTGTACATACACATTCATACACACATGTTCATACGTACATAGCCATACACACATATCCATACACCCCCTCTGACGTGTCTCCACCTTGCCGTGGTAGAGGAGCTATCCACACACCCCCTCTGACGTGTCTCCACCTTGCCGTGGTAGAGGAGTTTGTGTGTTCCAATGACCACAAGAGCCATGCCGACGGTAGCACATCTACTGGCAGGGTCTCCCATGTCGGACAGGTCAAGGGATCGGAACCAGACCAAGAGAGACACACACCTGCTGCCTTGCATGTAGACTGAGAACAGGCAGTCAAAGGCTAGGGATAACCAAATCCATCGCACTCAAAGTCCGAATCAGGCGCACGATGCCACTTCATTCTTGGTCCAGCCACATATTCTACGGCTCTCAGATGAGGGATATGGCTGAACGCTTTTAAGTCAATATCCTGTGAGATGTGTGAGTGTTGGTGGTTAGGGGATGTGTGGGTAGATGTGTGGTGGTGTATGTAGGGGTTATGGTGGATGGGTGTAGGGGATGTGTGAATGGGAGGATGATGTGTGTGGGGGATGTGTGTATGGGTGGAGGATGTGTGTGGGGGATATGTGTATGGGTGGGGGATGTGTGGGTGGTTGGGGAGAATTATATGTGGGTGGTGGGGTGTGTTTGTGAGGGTGGTAGGTTGTGTGTGTGTATGTGTGGGTTGATGTGTGGGTGGGTAGGGAGATTGTGTTTGGGTGGGGGATGTATGGGTGGGGGATGCATGTATGTGGATGAGGAGACGTGTGTATATGGATGGGGGATGTGTTAGTGGGTGAGGGATGTGTGTGTGGGTGGGTATGGATGTACGAGTGGGTGGGGGATTATGTGTGTGGGGGTGGTCGAGAGAAGTTTGGTTGGGGGATGGGTGGTTGGCGGATGGGCGGTTGGGGGTGTGTGGGTGGGTGGTGGAGGATGTGTGGGTGACTGTGTGTGTGGTTTGGTGGATGGGTGGGGGATTTGTGTGGGCGGGGAGATTGTGTGGTGTGTGGGTGGGGATATGTGTTTCGTATGTGGGTGGGGGATGTGGGTGGGGAGATGTGTGTGGTGTATGGGTCGGGATCTGTGTGTCGAGTGTAGGTAGTGGATGTGTATGGTGTATGGGATATGTGTGGTGTATGGGTTGGGAATATGTGTGTGGTGTGTGGGTGGGGAATATATGTGTGGTGTTTGGGTGGGAGACATGCGTGTGGTGTGTGGGTGGGGTATATGTGTGTGGTGTGTGGGTGGGGAATATGTGTGTGGTGATTGGGTGGGGTGTGTATGGTGTGTGGGTGGGGGATATCGTGTAGTGGGTGGGTGGAAGATGTGTGTGTAGGTGGGGAGGATTTGCGATATGTGGGTGGGGGATATGTGTGTGTGTGGGTGGGGGATTTGGGTTGGAGGATGTGTGTGTGTGTGGGTGGGGGATGTATATGTTGGTAGGGAGATGTGTGTGTGGGTAGGGAGATGTGTGTGTTGGTGGGGATGTGTGTGTGTGTTGGTGGGGATGTCTGTGTAAGGGTTGGGGAAGTGTGAGTGGGTGAGGAATGTGTGGGTTGGTGGGAGATTGTGTTGGTGGGTGATATGTGGTCGAGAGAGGTGTGGTTGGGAGATGGGTGGGTAGGGTGTGTGGGTGGATAGAGGATGTGTGAGTGGGGGATGGTGTGTGGGTTAGGATGTGTGTGTAGGTGGGAGCAGGATATGTGGGTTGGTGGGGGAAGCGTGTGTTGGGGGATGTGTGGGTAGGTGAGTGTGTGTTGGTTGGGGGATGTGTGGGGGAAGTGTGTGTGGGAGGGGGATGTGTGTGGAAGGGGGCTGGTTTGTTGGAGGTGTATGTATGTGTGCCTGGGTGTGTGTGGGTGGGAGTGTGTGGGTTGGAGATGTGTGGGTGGGTGGGTGAGAGATGTCCCTCATAACAGGGTAATATGCATTGTGTATGTTTACAACATTCATTTAACAATGTTTTTTTTTCCTATGTGCACTATTGATGAACAAAAGATGAATGATTGGAAGGGCCGAATGTAAGAAGGGCCTACGTGCCCAATTTGTGACCTTTGAAAATAAAGTTGAATTGAATTGAAATGAATATCCCCCGGATGCGAGGGCCAGGCTGATACTCACCCACTGCAAAATGGAGGTGAGATGCTGAACCGGCAGTACATGCAGCCTACCTAGTGAGCGTTACTAGAGGGGGGGGGGGGGAAGCGTCCCAGTCGCACGCAATGGTTACGATGCAAGTCTGTACTTAAACTCATTGAGTGAGCGTTGTCAAAGATGGAAAAATGTCCAATTAACACGGCATGGAATGCTAGGCTAGCGAATCCATTACGTCGAAGTCCGAATGGAAAGCTTGGCGAATGGATGTCGTCTCATTAACACGGCATGGAACGCTAGGCTAGCGAATCCATTATGTGGAAGTCCGAAGCGAATGCTTGCTGAGTGGATGTCGTCTGCAGACTGACCGTTCCTGGTCGGCGTGGGGAGTGGCCAGTGGTGAAAGAAACACTTAATACATGGAAGTGAGAGATTAAAGCAGCCATGAGCAGGGTGTGGCGATTCCTTGGGTGAGCCCAGTATGAGAGCGCTATGTGTCGGCTCTGCAACTATGGAAGCCTCCTTGGATGGAGGAGAACGCCCATGGTCTGCCTCTGCCTTCCTTTGAGGGTTGACTGTGATGTCTTTTGGCCGTTCTAACTTGACCAGCTGAGATGTGAACGACACCACAGTCGAATGTCACTCAAAACCCCAGGAAGGCTAGCCTGGCAAAAACAAAGGGTTCGTAGAAACCGAATTTGCCGTCCTTAATGGTGCAAATAAAATTGGCACAACGCAAAAGCTTTCGTGTGAGAGTGGAATGTCTGTCGTACCCGGAACAGCTCTGACTACATTGTCTTTAGGGCACAGCGTCCAACGCATGTCTGAACCGAAAGCTCGCTGGGTGGGCGCCGTCTATAGACCGACTGCTCCTGGTTTGTGCGGGGAGTGGCCTGTGGCGAACGAAATGCCCAATACATGGAAGTGAGTGATTAAATCAGCCACGTGCAGGATGTGGCGATTCCTCGGGTGAGCCAAATACCAGAGCGCTAAGTATCGGCTCTGCAATTATGGAGGCTGCCATAAACCGGATATGTGATGTTGACAATGTTGCTGTCTCAAGTTCCGATGTACAGCACTTCTCACTAAATTGAGACAACGGACTCTGGACACCGTGCCATTATAGCCCAAACTTTATCCGTTGAGCACATCTAGCGGCTACTGCAAACCCGCTGGCAAAGATAAACTTCGTGTTGTACGCCATGCTCTCAAACCCTAAACAGTGATAATCTGTCGGGGGTGACCCTAGTCTTGCCATACATGGCGTGTACTCCGTAGTCCTTGTCTGCTTTTAGTAGCACTATCATAATGTAACTATAGTCATTGTCCATTTCTAGCTAAGTATAACAATTAGTTCTCACTTACGGTTTTCTCTTCTGCAAAGATCAGCCTACCACACTGGGTTGTCACTCGTGTGTGGCTGTGTTAAGTCGCCCCACTTGCTTGTGAAAATGAACTGGCAAATCGCCCACTGTAGTGATTTCTAGTAGGCGTCTAACAATCTCTCGTCGTAAACATGATCACTTGTTCTTCAGCTCCCCCGTGTCAACGTTCACCGCAGCTAGATATATTTCCTTCCACTTTTCAGTAATTATAAGGAATTGATGTCATTTCTTGATCTTTCTAACAGGTGTTGACCGTTCAAACCCTTAGCCTCGAGTTTCAAAAATCTTCTGGGCTTCTCAGCTATGCATGGGCACACTTTTTCCACGTGCGACATAATTTCGCCCGTGGTGTAGTCCGCTGGTCACTCGAGATGAGCAGCACTCAATTACCTTAGGTACCCCAGGGCTAGGTAACTCTTGTCTCACCCTGTTACTCTTGATTATTTCCCTTTCCATAAATTCACTTCTCCTTAACTATACTTTTGTGTCATGGCAGAAGCCTCCTTTGATGGCAGTAAATGACCATGGACTGCCCCTGCCTTACTTTGAGGGCTGACCGTGACGTCTTCGACCGTTCTAACTTGGCTGGCTGGGATGTGGACGGCATCACAACAGTCCCCCAGGACGGCTAACCTCTTTAAAAAAAAAAAAAATGACCGCTAAAGGCGAATATGTTGGCCTATTGGTGATGGCCCAAGGGTGCATACCGAGACACACCGCAATTACGTCTGAAAAAACCCTCCGGATGAACGCAGCAGAAGAAGAAGAAGAAGAAGAAGAAGAAGAAGAAGAAGAAGAAGAAGAAGAAGAAGAAGAAGAAGAAGAAGAAGAAGAAGAAGAAGAAGAAGAAGAAGAAGAATATATCCATACACACATATTTATGCACGTATATTCATATACACACTTTTATACACACATATACATGCACACATATTCATACACACATATCCATGTATACAAACAAAGATAGAGAGAGAGAGAGAGAGAGAGAGAGAGAGAGAGAGAGAGAGAGAGAGAGAGAGAGAGAGAGAGAGAGAGAGAGAGATTACTTCACACAGATGGAATCATTTACATAAACTACAAAGCTAACAGCAAATAAATATATTTTATTATCCATTTTATCACAATTTCCCCACAGATTCATTCACACAAATGAAATCATTTACACAAACAAAAGACTAAAAGCACACAAATATATTTTATTATCCACTTTATTTGAGAGGACACCTTGTATTTGGCACCAAAAGAGGAACCAGCTTGTCATGCTCACTTAATCTGGGTGGTTGCTGAAGGACCTGGTCAAGGGACTGGAACCTAATATTCATAATCTTCCTCTTCTTCAAGCTGTACAGAATCAACTCCAACCTCATCGTCGTCTGTCTCCAGATAGGCCAGTTCCAGGCGATCCTCTGAGAACTCATCGTCCAGTTCCACGCGATCCTCTGAGAACTCATCTTCCTCCATTGTCGTAGGTTGGTAGCAGGTTGGCAGGATAGCAACCTGCTGATGCAACGTTGAAGTCATTAGTTTTATTGTAGTGTCTCTGTTTAACAGTACAAGTATTGTCAAGTAAGGAAATACCTCAGTAGTAGTATGTCAGGAGGTAATGCTTATTATTTTGGGTTTCAAACCACTGATAAATCCTTCTATACGGGGTTATCCTGCCATCTTGTTTCGTCACAAAAACGGACCACAATTGACCTCAATATTTTGAACTTGGCGGTTATTTTCTTGGTTCTGGGTGACCACTTCCGGTTGTCACTTCCGGTCTAGGGGCGGCGGCGGCCGGGCGGTGGTGGTGGGGCGGGCGGGGCGGACAACGAGACAAGCCCCGGTCATGTGGAATACTTATATAAGTAGACCAAATAGTTGTCGGGCAAGTGGGTTCGAGTCCCAGTGTGTGTGTGTGTGTGTGTGTGTGTGTGTGTGTGTGTGTGTGTGTGTGTGTTGTGTGTGTGCGGTGCGGTGTGCGCGACCTCCAGTCATATCGACCCCCCCCCCCCTTCGATGAGGAGACCGAAATCAATATGACAGGAAATGACTTATTCCATCTCTCGAGCAAACCCGAGTACGTCAAGTTATGACCGCATGAATAACCTTTTGCACGGCTCAATATGCTAATTCGACAGGATTCCGTACCCCATGTTTTAACATTAAGCGCATGGTGAAAATCTGGGTTAGGAATATACTAGATACACATACAATTTTATTTAAAAATATATCCTAAAAGATAAGTAAGTGGCTAAATTTCTTGTATGTATATTGGAGAATAGGTATGTTAATAAAAAAAAAAAACTCTAATCCTCATTTAAAATAAGCCATAACTTCCCGAGATAATCATTAAAATATGTAATATTATTAAACAAATAACGTCCCTTTTTACAAACATAAATAGAATTAACAAAGGGAGATTAATCGTGGTCTCTTGACTCAACCAGAATTATCCCCCCTGGGCGTACAGGTAAAGGCCATGCGATGACCCCACCGCGCCCCACGAGGAAGAAAGATCACGCGCTGAGCCAGCTCGCCCCGTGAGAATTACAATGACCAGCGACCGCGAGATTAACCGATACCAATCACGCAGAACGCCTACGGAATTGTCAATTAATGTCGACGGCCTTCAATGCTTATTGTAGATAGCGATCAGAAGACAACCGCAACTCTGTGAAGGGAATATTTGCACAGAAAAAAATAAAATAAAAATATACCTATACGAAGGCATTATACATATGGTTTTTGAAATACTAAATATAAATAGATATGTATGTATTTATGAATTTATCTATCTATTTATTTATATATGAATGTATTTCTAAGGCTGTGTGTAGGTTGTCCCAATGGGTATATATACGAACTTGCCTTGATGACTTGGTCACGCGGGATATGTCCGCGTCTGTGTGTGTATATGTGTGCGTGCGCGCGCGGGGGTGTACTATCAATTACAGGCCGTCGCAGTCAGCCCCAATATTGTTTATGCAATGCATTTACAGGACGTTGCAGACAGTCCCAACATTGATTGGTTGCTAGTGTGCCATCATGATGTGCCATGTGTGTGTGTGTGTGCTCGCGCATGCATGTGTGCATGCGCACGCGCGTGTGTGTTATCAATTACAGGACATCACAGTCAACCTCAATATTCTATGGAGCTGGGCAAGTTTACGATTCTCAGTTTGAATGAACGACAACCACATGCTCGCTGACTAAAACCATTCAAAGATGGCACTGCATCCGATCAATCATGGGTAATGGTCACATACACTGAAATATGACACTGCTTCCGATCGCCTGTGTAATGACTACAACCAGACCACATACTCACTGGTTACAAGTGGTCAACGATGGCGTCACAATCGATCACATGTAGTAAGGACAAACCAGACCACGTGGCTAAAACCAGTCAAAGATGGCGCTGTATCCGGCCACGTGTCTTATGGGAATACAACCGAAACACGTGTATAATGACTCAACCGGTCATAGATGGGGTCGCATCCGGACACGTGACCAGACAATATTCTGCTGAATCATTCTACGTCAGCAAATAGCGGGTATAAGACGGCCAGCGTTCGGCGAATAGAAGTACTGGTCTCTGTGAGCAGTAATCAGAACACCATGTGTCAAATCTCTAATGATAAGTTGGCTTTGTTGATACATCTTTCACATTTTCGTTGTGTTTCTCCAAGTAGGCATACAGTTAACCTAACAATACAAGTATAATAAAGAGATGTATGGTGCTAATCACATATAACTGGAGTATGTGCTCTGCTGGCTGCGACACCAATCAACACATGCACATGGCTGGTTCATTAAGCCTGAATGATCGTATACAGGTGGCCTATTCTGAGATGCAGATTAATGACTTGTCCGGATCTGTCCATAACACGGTAGTCACCTTGAACAAGTACTGGGGCTTTCTGATTGACTTCGTCATTCATTTCTTTTGGTGGTATGTAACGGATGGATCAGACTTATCTTATTGCACTCCTTCCGGACCCAATCGACCACCGCTGGCGTGTCTGGGTACTCCACAGTGGGATGACAATCCTTATATGGTGACCTTATGCCCACTGCTAAGTTCAGAAAGTAGTGTCCTTAGTACCGACAATGTCCCACAACGAGCGCCTCGACCACTGATTTTTGCATTTCCCAATAGCAACTAATGATACAACCGAGACACGAGTGTAATGACCTAGTAGGTCAAAAACAGTGGTAATAGAAGAAACCAACGTGGAAACTAACGCACAAAATACCCCAGAAGGGGAAAGAAATTTGTTCTGGTGCATGTGTGGTCGGCGAGTACCGCTACTAGAGATTGTCTTCTTCTGGCAACTGGTTGTTATATATACAGTCATTGGCGTATCACTATTCAATCTGACTCGAGCCACCGTCGACGCGATCGAGGACAAGTTTTGGGTCGCTCTTCTAAGCAGCTGTCTGGATTACATGCTACCAAACCCTAAAATATGAGCTTCTACCTGAGATTACCGAGTAATGCTTCGCCGAACATATTTCCCAAGAACTCACCAGGTCACTATGTCGTCAAGTTACCGCAGACTATTGAGGTGAGTCAACATTTTGAAGTGGGTCTGGCCGAAATTCAATTCCCCAACTACTACTGCAATGTACTAGAGAATGAAGTATGGTTAAGATACATCCCACCCAATGGTAGAGTGATAAGAAAGGCGTGTCCCCCGGGCCTGTACACTTCACCAGACGCGTTTATAGCTGCACTGAATCGCCTAATGAAAGATCGGCATGTGGCCGATCAACTCTGTGTTCTATTCCATTTCGACCAGGCATCAAAGAAAGTCATCGTGAAAATACTCGAATCCGGGGCCACTATTACATTTAGTGAGAAGTTACAAGAGATACTAGACACAATTGAAGGTGAAGGGTCGATAGACCTGAATAACGACCTGCAAAATGTCTACGTATACTGCGATCTCATTGCGGCAAGACCAGTTGGAGACGTCATGGTTCCACTACTAATAACGGTTCCTATCATAAACCAGCACTCGACCTCAGTGTTTCTCGCCTACGACAAACCTCACTACATACCGCTGAATCGTTACTCCTTCGATACGGTGGAAATACTTCTAACCACTGATACGGGCACAAAGGTCGCATTCACTACCGGGACTTCAATGCTGACGTTACATTTTCGAGTTCGGAAGAGATCAGACCTAGACTAATAGTGAAATACGGGGCGGTACATCGAAACCCCAGACTGTCCGAAGACATGATGTGCCCGACACTCAAATGATTGATGCCTCGGGTATCTACAAGACTCAGATATCAACCCACAAAGCAGGAGACCAGTTTTATGATTACAGGCTAAGTGACATGTACATACCAGGTTACCAACCGGAAAAAAAACCAACCTACGCAGACAATGCCGTGTAGAAATACAGAAACAACATACAATGTGTATAGCTTTGTACGTGAAAATAAAATGTTGTGCTGATACTATGTATACCACCGCATATCACATCATCCATTCCGTATAATGACATTATGCCTTTTTATTCTTGAAAAAAAATGTACTGAAATACTGTAAAATGTACTTGAAATACTGTAAAATAAACAGGCATATATTATAATTACGTCTTGGTTGTTGAGTTTTTGTTAGTGTTTACGGTGTATATAGTTGTCATGTGATGATAGAATGATATATATTGATGACAAATTCAATAAATATTTCAACACAACTAAGAAAACGGGTTAACCAAAGTAGAAAAAACTGTCGACCATAATCTGAAATAGTTCAACCAAAATTATGAAAAGTAGGAAACTTTGCAAAATGTAAGAAAATCTGTTACCCAAAAGGGAAAAAAATATTCGGCCACATTTCAATCAAATTTATGAAAAGTAGGAAAACTTTTTAACCTTAAATTAACAATTAAATTTATTTACGAAACATTCAAAGTGGAACATAAAAGAGAAATTTAATTGTTAATTTTTTGTACAATTTTATTGTTGAAATTTTATTTTGTTCCTTCAATTATAGTGTCTTATTACATAAGATACGTTTAATTTTCTGAAATACAACTGTTGTGTGCATAGGGGACAGGCGAATATCTTATAAGTTTCGCTGAACTTTGGTCAAACTTTTCACATTTGGTTAACAAAGTTTCCTTGGTTTTATGAGTTTTGTTTGACATTTGGTCAAACTTGTCCAAAACTTTTCACCTTTGGTTAACACATTTTCTTACTTGGCCAAGGTTTTTATCATTTGGTTAACAAAGTTTCCTACATTTCATAAGTTTGGGTGACAGTTGGCCAAACTTTTCACGTTTGGTTAACAAATTTTTCCTACTTTTCATATGTTTGACTGAGATTTTTATAAGTTTAGTTTGAAATTCGGCTAACCTTTTCACATTTGGTTAACAAATTTTCCTACTTTTCATAAGATAGGGTGAGCTTTTTATAAGTCTGAATGAAATGTAGGCAAAATTTTCCCCCTTTGGTTAACAAATTTTCTTACTTGGCCAAGATTTTTGCCATTTGGTTAACAAAGTTTCCTACTTTTCATACGTTTGGGTGAAATTTGGTCAAACTTTTCCCCTCTGGCCAACAACATTTCACACTTTTCCTAAGTTTGGGTGAAAGTTGTCTAAACTTTTCACGTTTGATTAACAAGTTTTTCCTACTTTTCATATGTTTGACTGAGATTTTTTATAAGATTGGTTTGAAATTCGGCTAACCTTTTCTTCTTCTCCTTTTCGTTCATCCGGAGTGTTTTTTCAGATGTGATTGCGGTGTGTCTGTTATGCGCCCTTGGGCCGAAACCCGTAGGCCAACACATCCGACAATAGCGTGCTTTTTTGACCAGGTTGCATTCCCGTGAGACTCTCACTTTTGTGGTGCCATCTACAACCATGCTGGCCAAGGTTGAACGGTCGAAGACAACGGTCATCCCTCAAAGGAAGGCAGGGACAGTCCATAGCATTTTCCGCCATCCAAGGTTGCTTCCATAGTTGCAGGGCCGACAAATAACTCCCTGGATCTGGGCTCACCGAGGGAAATCGTCACGTCCTGCTCATGGCTGCTTTAAATCCTCACTTCAATATATTTGTCGTTTCGTTTGCCCCGGGCCATTCCCGCACAAACCAGACAGGTTTGCAGACGGCATCCACTCAGCGAGTTTTCGGACATGTGCTTGTCGTATCGCCCGTCAGAGCTGTTTCAGGCACGACAGACATTCGGAAAACTACCTAGTCAGAGCTGTTCCGAACAAGAGCGGCATTCGGAAACTAGGTAGTCAGAGCTGTTCCTAGTACGAGAGACATTCGGACGAGACATTTCACTCGGACGAAATTGCGTAGTGTCAATTTTTAGTTTGCCACCCATAGGACGACACTTCCGGCTTCCGGCCGGCATTTTTTAATGAGGTTAGCCTTCCTCTGGTTCGAGACAAGTTAGACTCTTATTTCGACTTCCACACGGAAAGCTTTTCCTTTGGTCTGCCACGTAATGGATCCGCAAGCCGGGCGTTCCATTTCGTGTCATCGAGACGATTTTCCACCTTTGACTACACTCACTCCATGAGTACGGTTAAACACTTTCATCGGAACGTGCGGCCGAGGTGTTTTTCCACCTTTTAGTACTCGCTCACGAGGTAGACTACATGTGCTGCCGGCTCAGCACCTTACCTCCGTACAGCAGTCAGCGAGAAACGGCCGGGCCCTCTCATCCGGGGATCTCTCATATCCCCCAGCTGAGAGCCTTCGGGCAAGTATCTGAACAGGGCATGTAGCGTGCCCAGTATCTCACCTCCATTTATCGGTGGAGGCGTTTGTGTAAGTATCTGGACAAAGATTTGTGCTTCCTGCGCCGGAGCTTAAATTTTGACTGCTATCCTCAGCCTACCTGCAGAGCAGCAGGTTGTGTCTCTCTTAGTCTGGTCCCTATCCCATATGTTGTCCGATATGTAGTTTTTCATCCATCGGCAAGCACATGGGGTCGATGGGACACGCAAGCTCCCCCACCACGTCAAGGTGGAGACACATAGGGGGAGGGCTAACCTTTTCACATTTGATAAACAAATTTTCCTACTTTTCATAAGATTGTATGAGCTTTTTATAAGTCTGAATGAAATGTAGCCAACATTTTCCCCCTCTGGTTAACAAATTTTCTAACTTGGCCAAGATTTTTGCCATATTGTTAACAAAGTTTCCTACTTTTCATAAGTTTAGGTGACATTTGGTCAAACTTTTCCCCCCTGGACAACAAAATTTCACACTTTTCCTAAGTTTAGGTGAAAATTGGCCAAACTTTTCACGTTTGGTTAACAAATTTTTCCTACTTTTCATATGTTTGACTGAGATTTTTTATAAGTTTGGTTTGAAATTCGGCTAACCTTTTCACATTTGGAAAACAAATTTTCCTACTTTTCATAAGATTGGATGAGCTTTTTATAAGTCTGAATGAAATGTGGCCAAAATTTTCCCCTCTGGCTACCAAATTTTCTTACTTGTCCAAGATTTTTGCCATTTGGTTAACAAAGTTTCCTACTTTTCATAAGTTTGGGTGAAATTTGGTCAAACTTTTCCCCTCTGGACAACAAAATTTCACAGTTTTCATAAGTTTGGGTGAAAGTTGACCAAACTTTTCCTGATTGGTTAACAAATGTTCCTACTTTTCATGTGTTTAATTGAGATGTTTATAAGTTTGGTTTGATATTTGGCTAAACTTTTCACATTTGGTTAACACATTTTCTTACTTGACCAAGATTTTTGCCGTTTGGTTAAAAAGTTTTCCTACATTTCATAAATTTGATTGAAATGTGGCCGAATATTTTTTCCCTTTTGGGTAACAGATTTTCTTTCGTTTTGCAAAGTTTCATACTTTTCATAATTTTGGTTGAGCTATTTCAGATTATGGGCGACAGTTTTTTCTACTTTAGTTAACCCGTTTCCATAGTTTTGTTGAAATATTTATTGAATTTGTCATCAATATATATCTTTCTCTCATCACATGACAACTCATCATTGGCACCTTGCAGTCTTGACAGACGATAGTTTGTGCTTTAAAAAGGCATAATAACTTTTAACTATGGCGGTAGCGAGTGTGACTGATAAGGCCAATTTGCGCTGTAAATGTCCGTTCACAGTGGGTGCATCTGAACACGTGGTCATTTCCACCATCATGCACCATCTTACGTCTCAAACGCTTGGTGTGTGACTTTTCTGCAATAATTTTCTCCTTTGACTTTATTCCATTTCTGATATTTGCCCTCCATGCAACGCGTTCAGCGGCGACTTGCTCCCAATGTGCTTTATCAATGCCTGTATCAATCATGTCCCGCTTACACACATCTTTGTATCGTAGTAGAGGCCGACCCTGAGATCTCTTACCCATCTGTAATTCACCAAAAAAGATATCCTTTGGTATTCTACCATCATCCATCCTCCTAAGATGTCCTATCCATCTAAGTCTACGAAGACTGAGCATGGAATAAACTGTCACACAACCTGATCTTTCCAATACTTCAGTATTTGTGATTTTGTCTTGCCACTTAATACCAAGAATTCTTCGCAGACACCGCATATGAAAGCTGTTTAAATTGTTCTCTTGGTGTGAGTAAGTTGTCCAGGTTTCACTGCCATAGAGAAGAGTACTAAGGACACAGGCTTGATAGACAAGGACTTTTGTTTTGGCAGTAAGCTTCCTGTTCTCCCAGACTCTTTTTCTTAACCTGTTCATTGTTGTTGCTGCCTTACCAATCCGGATGTTGATTTCCTGATCTAGGGATAATTTGCTATTTACCACTGATCCTAGATATGTAAAATGGTCTACTATCTCTAGTTCGGCGTCGTCAATAAAGATTGATGGTACCCCATGTGCACCTTGTGACATAATCTGTGTCTTCGTTTTGCTAATTGTTAAACCAAATTCAGAACAAGCATTGGAGAATGCAGATAGTAGACATTGCAATTCTTCCTTAGAGTGGGTCGTAACTGCAGCATCATCTGCAAAAAGCAACTCTCTGATCAGTACCCTCCTAATTTTGGTCTTAGCCTTCAATCTCTGAGCATTGTAGAGGCCGCCATCTGAGCGTGAGTGAATGTATATACCACCATCCTGATCACGAAATGCATATTTCAGTAGAAGTGAAAAGTATATTCCAAAGAGGGTGGGAGCTAGTACACAACCTTGCTTAACTCCACTCTTGATTTCAAACTCTTCAGAAGTTGCACCATCAAACTTGATTATACCCTTCATGCCTGTGTGGAATGATTCCACAATGGACAGAAGAGTTGGTGGGCAGCCAATCTTCTTTAGTGCCTTGAACAGACCCTCACGACTGACCAAATCAAATGCCTTTGTGAGGTCGATGAAGGCAATAAACAGTGGTTGATTCTGTTCACGGCATTTTTCTTGCATTTGTCGCAATGAGAATATCATATCAGTGGTAGACCGGTTCTGTCGAAAGCCACACTGTGATTCGGGGTAGACTTGATCTCCTAGGACTTGAAGTCTGCGCAGAACAATTCTGGCAAATACTTTTCCAACAATACACAGAAGTGAGATACGCCTATAGTTGTTGCAGTCGCTCCGATCGCCCTTGTTCTTTTACAGTGTTATGATGCTTGAATCTTTGAAATCCTGTGGGACTTGTCCTTCACGCCAGCATAGCTCTATTAGCTGGTGGATCTGTATAGTGAGTGTGTCTTGCCCACTCCTGATAACCTCTATTGGAATCCCATCCTTACCTGGAGCCTTGCCAGATGCAAGTTCATTTATAGCACACTTAACTTCTGTTATGGTGGGAAGTGTGTCCAGGTGGTCAAGAGTTGGTAGAGCCTCTATGGCGTTGAGGGCATCATCCGCTAGTTTGGTCTCACTTGAGTAAAGCTCCAAATAGTGCTCTACCCATCTGTCTATCTGCCGTTTCTTGTCAGTGATGATTTCCCCAGTCAAGGTTTTCAATGGTGCACTTCTTTTGATCACTGGACCACAGGCTTTCTTTATTCCTTCATACATGCTTCTTATGTCTCCCTTATCACTTGCGATTTGAATGGACTCACATAACTTGATCCAATAATCATTTGCACACTGCCTGGCAGCCTTTTGCACATCCTTCCTAGCTTGCCTTAGCTCACTCAGAGTGTTACGCGTTGGTCTTTACTTGTTTCTTAAGAGAGCTTTCTTCTTCTTATCAATCAAGGGCTGCAGAGTCTCGCTGTTGGCCGCAAACCAGTCCTGCCTCTTATGATCCACAGTGCCGTAAACCCCTACAGCAGTTTTATAAAGAGTTTCCTTAATTTGACCCCACTTTTCATTTACTGTACAATTTTCTGGTGTATCAGTGAAAGCGTCTTCAAGTTGCTGTTGAAACTGAAAGCACTTTTCAGGATCATGAGTGTTAATAATTCTATAATAACATAATAAATTTAATTAAATTTTTAATTAAATTTAATAATAACATAACAACTATATACACCGTAAACACTAAAAAAAAACTCAACAACCAAGACGTAATTATAATATATGCCTGTTTATTTTACAGTATTTCAAGTACATTTTACAGTATTTCAGTAAATTTTTTTCAAGAATAAAAAGGCATAATGTCATTATACGAAATGGATGATGTGATATGCGGTGGTATACATAGTAACAACACAACATTTTATTTTCACGTACAAAGCTATACACATTGTATGTTGTTTCTGGATTTCTACACGGCATTGTCTGCGTAGGTTTTTTTTCTTTTCAGTTGGCAACCTGGTATGTACATGTGACTTAGCCTGTAATCATAAAACTGATCTCCTGCTTGGTGGGTTGATATCTGAGTCTTGTAGATACCCGAGGCATCAATCATCTGAGTGTCGGGCACATCATGTCTTCGGACAGTCTGGGGTTTCGATGTACCGCCCCGTATTTCACCATTAGTCTAGGTCTGATCTCTTCCGAACTCGAAAATGTAACGTCAGCATTGAAGTCCCGGTAGTGAATGCGACCTTTGTGCCCGTATCAGTGGTTAGAAGTATTTCCACCGTATCGAAGGAGTAACGATTCAGCGGTATGTAGTGAGGTTTGTCGTAGGCGCGAAACACTGAGGTCGAGTGCTGATTCATGATAGGAACCGTTCTTAGTAGTGGGACCATGACGTCTCCAACTGGTCTTGCCGCAATGAGATCGCAGTATACGTAGACATTTTGCAGGTCGTTATTCAGGTCTATCGACCCTTCATCTTCAATTGTATCTAGTATCTCTTGTAACTTCTCACTAAATGTAATAGTGGCCCCGGGTTCGAGTATTTTCACGATGATTTTCTTTGATGCCTGGTCGAAATGGAATAGAACACAGAGTTGATCGGCCACATGCCCATCTTTCATTAGGCGATTCAGTGCAGCTATAAACGCGTCTGGTGAAGTGTACAGGCCCGGGGGACACGCCTTTCTTATCACTCTACCATTGGGTGGGATGTATCTTAACCATACTTCATTCTCTAGTACATTGCATTAGTAGTTGGGGAATTGAATTTCGGCCAGACCCACTTCAAAATGTTGACTCACCTCAATAGTCTGCGGTAACTTGACGAAATAGTGACCTGGTGAGTTCTTGGGAAATATGTTCGGCGAAGCATTACTCGGTAATCTCAGGTAGAAGCTCATATTTTAGGGTTTGGTAGCATGTAATCCAGACAGCTGCTTAGAAGAGCAACCCAAAACTTGTCCTCGATCGCGTCGACGGTGGCTCGAGTCAGATTGAATAGTGATACGCCAATGACTGTATATATAACAACCAGTTGACAGAAGAAGACAATCTCTAGTAGCGGTACTCGCCGACCACACATGCACCAGAACGAATTTCTTTCCCCTTCTGGGGTATTTTGTGCGTTAGTTTCCACGTTGGTTTCTTCTATTACCACTGTTTTTTACCTACTAGGCCATTACACTCGTGTCTCGGTTGTATCATTAGTTGCTATTGGGAAATGCAAAAATCAGTGGTCGAGGCGCTCGTTGTGGGACATTGTCGGTACTTAGGACACTACTTTCTGAACTTAGCAGTGGGCATAAGGTCACCATATAAGGATTGTCATCCCACTGTGGAGTACCCAGACACGCCAGCGCTGGTCAATTGGGTCCGGAAGGAGTGCAATAAGATAAGTCTGATCCATCCGTTACATACCACCAAAAGAAATGAATGACGAAGTCAACCAGAAAGCCCCAGTACTTGTTCAAGGTGACTACCGTGCTATGGACAGATCCGGACAAGTCATTAATCTGCATCTCAGAATAGGCCACCTGTATACGACCATTCAGGCTTAATGAATCAGCCATGTGCATGTGTTGATTGGCGTCGCAGCCAGCAGAGCACATACTCCAGTTATATGTGATTAGCACCATATATCTCTTTATTATACTAGTATTGTTAGGTTAACTGTATGCCTACTTGGAGAAACTCAACGAAAATGTGAAAGATGTATCAAAAAAGCCAACTTACCATTAGAGATTTGACACATGGTTTTCTGGTTACTGCTCACAGAGACCGGTACTTCTATTCGCCGAACGCTGGCCGTCTTATACCCGCTATTTACTGACGTAGAATGATTCAGCAGAATATTGTTTGGTCATGTGACCGTGTGCGACCCCATCTATGACCGCTTGAGTCATTAGACACGTGTTTCGGTTGTATTCCCATAAGACACGTGGCCGGATACATCGCCATCTTTGAGTGGTTTTAGCCACGTGGTCTGGTTTGTCCTTACCACATGTGATCGACTGCGACGCCATCGTTGACCACTTTTAACCAGTGAGTATGTGGTCTGGTTGTAGTCATTACACAGGCGACCGGAAGCAGTGTCATATTTCAGCAGGTGTGACCATTACCCATGATTGATCGGATGCAGCGCCATCTTTGAATGGTTTTAGTCAGCGAGCATGTGGTTATCGTTCATTCAAACTGAGAATCGCAAACTTGTCCAGCACACATGAAACTCCATAGAATATTGAGGTTGACTGTGATGTCATGTAATTGATAACACACACACCTGTGCGCATGCACACATGCATGCGCACGCATGCGCACACACACGCACACACATGGCACATCATGATGGCACACTAGCAACCAATCAATATTGGGACTGTCTGCAACGTCCAGTAAATGCATAACATAAACAATATTGGGCTGACTGCGACGTCCTGTAATAGATAGACAACTAGCTGTTTATACACCCTCTTCACATGCACATGACCTGACTGGTGTTCATTCAAAATGAGCATCGCAGACTTGCCCAGCCCACATAGAATGTTGTGGTTGACTGCGACGTCCTGTAATTGATTGCACACACACACACACACACACACACACACACACACACACACACGCACTCGCGTACGTGACATGACTACCGTTCGTTCAATAAGACAGCCGCAATCTTTCCAAGCAAGCACACCACTCCATAGAATATTGAGTTTGAATGTGATGTTCTGTAATTGATAATGCGTGGACACAAACACACACACACACACACACACACACACACACACACACACACACACACACACACACACACACACATAACACATCATGATTGCACACTAGCAACCAATCAATGCTGGGACTGTCTGCAACGTCCTGTAAATGCATTGCATAAAGAATATTGGGGCTGACTGCGACGGCCTGTAATTGATAGTACACCCGCGCGCGCGCACGCACATATATACACACACAGACGCGTGCACATATCCCGCGTGACCAAGTCATCAAGGCAAGTATGTATATATACCCAGTGGGACAACCTACATACAGCTATAGAAATACATTCATATATAAATAAATAAATAGATAAATTCATAAATACATACATATCTATTTATATTTAGTATTTCAAAACCATATGTATAATGCCTTCGTATAGGTATATTTTTTATTTAATTTTTTTTTCTGAGCAAATATTCCCTTCACAGAATTGCGGTTGTCTTCTGATCGCTATCTACAATAAGCATTGAAGGCCGTCGACATTAATTGACAATTCCGTAGGCGTTCTGTGTGATTGGTATTGGTTAATCTCGCGGTCGCTGGTCATTGTATTTCTCGCAGCGCGATCTGGCTCAGTGCGTAATCTTTCTTCCTCGCGGGGCGCGGTGGGGTCATCGCATGGCCTTTACCTGTACGCCCAGGGGGGATAATTCTGGTTGAGTCAAGAGACCACGATTAATCTCCCTTGGTTAATTCTATTTATGTTTTTAAAAAGGGACGTTATTTGTTTAATAATATTACATATTTTAATGATTATCTCGGGAAGTTATGGCTTATTTTAAATGAGGATTAGAGTGTTTTTTTTTTTATTAACATACCTATTCTCCAATACACATACAAGAAATTTAGCCACTTACTTATCTTTTAGGATATATTTTTAATTAAAATTGAATGTGTATCTAGTATATTCCTAACCCAGATTTTCACAATACGCTTAATGTTAAAACATGGGGTACGGAATCCTGTCGAATTAGCATACTGAGCCGTGCAAAAGGTTATTCATGCGGTCATAACTTGACGTACTCGGGTTAGCTCGAGAGATGGAATAAGTCATTTCCTGTTATATTGATTTTGGTCTCCTCATCGAAGGGGGGGGGGTCGATATGACTGGAGGTCGCGCACACCGCACCGCGCACACACACACACACACACACACACACACACACACACACACACCACACACACACACTGGGACTCGAACCCACTTGCCCGACAACTATTTGGTCTACTTATATAAGTATTCCACATGACCGGGGCTTGTCTCGTTGTCCGCCCCGCCCGCCCCACCACCGCCGCCGCCCTAGACCGGAAGTGACAACCGGAAGTGGTCACCCAGAACCAAGAAAATAACAGCCAAGTTCAAAATATTGAGGTCAATTGCGGTCCGTTTTTGTGACGAAACAAGATGGCGGGATAACCCCGTATAGAAGGATTTATCGGTGGTTTGAAACCCCAAATAATAAGCCATTACCTCCTGACATACTACTTACCTCATCTCGTGCATAGATTCCGGTGCAGAATCTCGCTAATCATCAACAAGTTTACAACGGGGTTGATTGAGAGCCTATGAACAATTGGGAGCTGAAAGGTAGCAGCAGTACCAACAGCAGCGGTAGTAGCAGCACCAAAAGCAGAAGAGGAAGAAGCGAGAAAAGCAACGATAACACACAAAAAAGACGAATTAGAAGAAGAAGAAGAAGAAGAAGAAGAAGAAGAAGAAGAAGAAGAAGAAGAAGAAGAAGAAGAAGAAGAAGAAGAAGAAGAAGAAGAAGAAGAAGAAGAAGAAGAAGAAGAAGAAGAAGAAGAAGAAGAAGAAGAAGAGGAAGAAGAAGAAGAAGAAGAAGAAGAAGAAGAAGAAGAAGAGAAGAAGAAGAAGAAGAAGAAGAAGAAGAAGAAGAAGAAGAAGAAGAAGAAGAAGAAGAAGAAGAAGAAGAAGAAGAAGAAGAAGAAGAAGAAGAAGAAGAAGAGGAAGAAGAGAAGAAGAAAGAAGAAGAAGAAGAAGAAGAAGAAGAAGAGGAAGAAGAAGAAGAAGAATAAGAAGAAGAAGAAGAGGAAGAAGAAGAAGAAGAGGAAGAAGAAGAAGAAGAAGAAGAAGAAGAAGAAGAAGAAGAAGAAGAAGAAGAAGAAGAAGAAGAAGAAGAAGAAGAAGAAGAAGAAGAAGAAGAAGGAAGAAGAAGAAGAAGAAGAAGAAGAAGAAGAAGAAGAAGAAGAAGAAGAAGAAGAAGAAGAAGAAGAAGAAGAAAGAGGAAGAAGAAGAAGAAGAAGAAGAAGAAGAAGAAGAAGAAGAAGAAGAAGAAGAAGAAGAAGAAGAAGAAGAAGAAGAAGAAGAAAGAAGAAGAAGAAGAAGAAGAAGAAGAAGGAAGAAGAAGAAGAAGAAGAAGAAGAAGAAGAAGAAGAAGAAGAAGAAGAAGAAGAAGAGAAGAAGAAGAAGAAGAAGAAGAAGAAGAAGAAGAAGAAGAGAAGAAGAAGAAGAAGAAGAAGAAGAAGAGAAGAAGAAGAAGAAGAAGAAGAAGAAGAAGAAGAAGAAGAAGAAGAAGAAGAAGAAGAAGAAGAAGAAGAAGAAGAAGAGAAGAAGAAGAGAAGAAGAAGAGAAGAGAAGAAGAAGAAGAAGAAGAAGAAGAAGAAGAAGAAGAAGAAGAAGAAGAAGAAAAGAAGAAGAAGAAGAAGAAGAAGAAAGAAGAAGAAGAAGAAGAAGAAGAAGAAGAAGAAGAAGAAGAAGAAGAAGAAGAAGAAGAAGAAGAAGAAGAAGAAAGAAGAAGAAAGAAGAAGAAGAAGAAGAAGAAGAAGAAAGAAGAAGAAGAAGAAGAAGAAGAAGAAGAAGAAGAAGAAGAAGAAGAAGAAGAAGAAGAAGAAGAAGAAGAAGAAGAAGAAGAAGAAGAAGAAGAAGAAGAAGAAAGAGGAAGAAGAAGAAGAAGAAGAAGAAGAAGAAGAAGAAGAAGAAGAAGAAGAAGAAGAAGAAGAAGAAGAAGAAGAAGAAGAAGAAGAAGAAGAAGAAGGAAGAAGAAGAAGAAGAAGAAGAAGAAGAAGAAGAAGAAGAAGAAGAAGAAGAAGAAGAAGAAGAAGAAGAAGAAGAAGAAGAAGAAGAAGAAGAAGAAGAAGGAAGAAGAAGAAGAGAGAAGAAGAAGAAGAAGAAGAAGAAGAAGAAGAAGAAGAAGAAGAAGAAGAAGAAGAAGGAAGAAGAAGAAGAGAAGAAGAAGAAGAAGAAGAAGAAGAAGAAGAAGAAGAAGAAGAAGGAAGAAGAAGAAGAAGAAGAAGAAGAAGAAGAAGAAGAAGAAGAAGAAGGAAGAAGAAGAAGAAGAAGAAGAAGAAGAAGAAGAGAAGAAGAAGAAGAAGAAGAAATACTTGTTTTCCACTCGCCTTGCGACATATTTCTTCTTCTTCTTCTTTCGTTCGCCTGAAATCATGTCTACAACTGCAATGTCGTCTCTTGTATGAATCTAACAGTCTTTTTTAGTTCATTCAGCGGTCCATAGAGTTTATCTTCCACTGTTGTCTCTCTAGGCCAGAAGGTTCGCCTGGATATGTTGTAGTTTGGGCAATCCTGGAGTATGTGCTCTGCTGTCTGCGACGCCAAACCACATGTGCACATGGCTGAGTCACCAATCTTGAATTTTGTATACATGTGGTTGCGTAATCTATTGTGTCCTGTTCTGAGGCGCAGAAGAATGACCTGTTCTGGTCTGTCCATAGCGTGGTAGTCGTCTTGAGTAAGGTTTGGTGGCCTTCTGACTGATTTGATCATTCTTTTCTTTTGGTGGTATGTAATAGGCACATCTGGTTGTTCTTCTTGTGCTCCTTCCTTAGCCAATCGATCAGCTCTGTCGTTTCCGGGGATTCCACAGTGGGATGGTATCCACTGTATGGTGATCTTACGCTGACTGCTAAGTTCAGAAAGTAGTGTCCTCAGAACTGGCAATTTCCCAGACAGGAGCGCCTCTATTACGGATTTTGCATCTGTCAATATCACTGCAGGTTGTGTACCATGGCTGGTATTTTGTAATTTCTCTGTGGCTATCTTGATTGCCTCAATTTCAGCATCATAGTTATGGCAGTACTTTCCTGTTGGAATTCTGGCCGTGTCTCTAGTATTATTTGGGTATTCTATGTACACTCCCACTCCTTCATTTCGAACAGCATTTTGTGCTGACCCATCTGTGTAGACTCGGATCCAGAGGTCATGTGGGTATTCATCATCAAGGAAGTTGAGAGTGGCTGTTCTGCGCTGTACACTGTTCTGTTCTTCCTTGTCCAATATTCCTCTAACTTTTGACTGGATTTGTAGCGATATTCTATGTTCATCTTTCCATGGGGTTCGCTCTGGAATAGTTGTCAGGGGGATACCAACTGTGGGAAGATCGATGGATTCTCTGCAGAGTTGTTTGGCCTGGTGGATGAAACTACTTCTTTTCAACCGCCCCATAGCTAAGTTTTCAAATCGGTTCTTCATAGGGTGGCCTGGCAAGCTGAGAAACTTTTCTGCTTGTATTAAAGTTTTTGTATCTCTGCGTTCTCTTAAAGCTTGTGTCCTCCCCATTTTCTCCATTGCTACTATAGGGGTTGATCTCATCCCTCCTGTGATGACTTTAAGAGCTTGATTTTGCACCTTGTCCAGCTCCTGCAATGTAGTTTTTGATGCTGAACACCACGCAGTTGACCCGTATTCCAAGTGTGGTCGTATGCTCTGTTGATAAACTTTGCTAAGTATTTTCCCACTGGCTCCCCACGTGGTTCCAGTTAGCTTTCTCAGGATGGCAACATATTTGATATTAGCCCCATAATTTTACTGAATTTTTTTTATTTTTTTTTATTTTTACTGATTTTTTGACTGATGATGTGGTAACTGCCGGTCTCTCTGGCCGAGGGGTTACACCACTTTCTCCGTAATCCTGTTTATCGCGCAGAGTCTCGTAGCGGGCGAGAACTGGAAGCGGTTCTACCCCTGCCTGGTGGCTTGCGGGATAACTGAGCCGGCCGCTCAGAAAGCAATGGCAAACTACTGAGCGTAATCTTGCCAAGAAATCAACAATCAGCTGAAAGATGCTGCTGTTGACAGCGATGTCCTGTAAAGGATATGTGAATTTTTTTTTTTAAAAAGATGTGGCTACTATCATGTCTTTCACTTTTACTTCCACGACATTGTCTTTGTACCCATTGTGAGGTTGGGTCAACTGTGGACCCTTTGTGAATGGAAAAGAAAGCCCTGCCTTCAAGGGTATCCGAACTCATGACCACCACGCTAGCGGTCCAGCGTGCTGGCCACAGTTCTGTCACGGATCCAAATATCTTTTCATGCAACATTTAAATTCTGTCCTCGTGAAAACGGTTAACGTAGAAACAACATTAAAACACTGCAGCCATACCCATTTATATCAGTTAGTTATTTGCATATCCTTTACAGGACGTCGCAGTAAACCCCAGCCTCTTTTTTTTTGGGGGGGGGAGGGGGGGTGCTTTTTGTAATGTCTTGGCAAGATAACGTTCAGTATTTTGCCATTGCTTTATAAACGATCGGCACACATAACATTTAATTTAAAAAATCACCGACGCAAGGCAGTCTGCTGCCAAATCGCCCGCAGCTGTGTTTCTAACGCAGTATGGGGGGATTACAAACTGCTTCGGAAAACCCCTTCGCCATGGAGCCGGCAATTCATTTGTAAGAAAACAAATTATGGAAATCCCCAATTTTGGAAATCTCCAATTATGTAAATCTCGAACTATGGAAATCTTCAATTATGGAAATTTCCAATTATTTAAATCGCCAAGAAGAAAGAAATTTCACATCTAAATGGCAAAAATCCTAACCAAGTGAATCGCTTAACCTATCATAATATCGAACGGAAGATGCCTTTTAGTTTGCCGATGTAAACGATATTTTTTCGCATATCCTATTAAAGAACATCGCTGTCAACACCAGCATTTTACCTCTGTTGTCGATTTCGTGGCAAAATAATGCTCAGCAGTTTGCCATTGCTTTCTGAGCGGCCGGTTCACTTATCCGGTAAGTAACGAACGCGGCGAGAACCGCTATCGATTCTCGCGCAGGTGCGTTTGCTCACGCGGATAAACGGGATTACGGAGAAAGTCGCTAACACTAGGCCAAGGGGGCGGCACGTAAACGATGGACAGAGAAAATAACAGCGTACATGGCAATGCCCGTAAACGGGCACTCTCCCGCTGTTTATGTTTCACCTCGACACCACAAGATGCAAGAGGAACAAGATAAGATGAGCTGATGCTTTTTATTGATCAGAACAAGAATCGTCAGTAGGCTTTCGTGAGATGGGTATATAAGAACCATATAAAAATACCTCTGCTGAAGTAGCTAGGACAACAATGACCACCGCTGAGGAAACAGGTTAGACGAGACCGAATTTGGAATTTTTGTTTTGAAATCAAGCAAGCGAGTGGCTCGGCTCACAACCATCATCACGGCGAGGAGGAAATGGTGCTGCAGAAAGTGACCTAGGATCTGACCGACACTCAGGACTCCGAGGAAAGGCCAGACGGACACATCATCAGACTGCTACGGGTAGAATTAGTATTGGGAGTCTTCACTGGCTGTAGAAGATGAGGACGGAGCACGTGAGGGAATGCCCCGAGTGTTGTAATGTCGGTTCTGGGTTCAACTCTTTTCACAACCCGATGGAATTCTCTTCTATTCTTGGCCAGTTTCCTGCCTCATCATGTTCGTGCTCGGAGTGTCAGAGACTGTTTATCATGTGAGATGGCCAAGAAGGATCTTATGCCTTATCGGTTTTGCATGATGATGATGATGATGATGATGATGATGATGATGATGATGATGATGATGATGATGATGATGATGATGATGATGATGATGATGATGATGATGATGATGATGATGATGATGATAGCTACCTTAAAATAATTCGGAGGCTGGCTGTTGGTTAACTTGAAATGCTTGGGTTGTACCGCAAGTACAACAGGTAACTTGGGTACTACAGGTACAATAGGTACATTTGGTACCGCAGGTTTGAAAAGATTGGATAGTACCACAGGTGGGATTATAGTACTGACATCCCGGACGGTGACGGCAACTCCCACAACTGCAGTATGTGACACAGAATAAATTATCAGTTTTTACAGTAAATAACAGTTTTCTTATGTAACAAGTTTAAATATTTTAGAGATGTATACAGATGGCTTCTTTATATCTGAGACATGTGTTACTTTACTTAATATACGACTACTACAGATGGTGTTAAATGAATAACCTGTCTGAAACACAATAGATCGACACATACACCTGGGATTCCACTGTGTCTGCCGAAGACATTCTTAAACGTTCAGAACTGGATAACATCTTCTGAACTTCTTTGTTTTCTCTCCCCATAGTTTATCTCATCCCATCTCATCTAATCTTATCTCATCTCATCTTGTTTCTCTTGTATCTTGCGGTGTCGAGGTGAAGCATAGATAGCAGGAGAGTGCCCGCTTATGGGCTTCAAATATAGTGATTCCCATAGACTCTGTTATTCTCTCTGTCCATCGTTTTACATGGTGGGCTTCTTCTTCTGGTTCTCCATGGTTCAACATTTTAAATACCCCATATACGAGGCTGCTTGATCTTCTGTCTTTCAATAAATGTGGCACAAGGTGTTGATCCCACAGTCTGTCTGATAATAGCATTTCTTACTCGGTCTCGGATTGTTAAGTTAACAGCTCTCCTCAGGCATCTCATTTCGCAGGTGTTGATTTTGCGAAGGTGTAATTTGGATAAAGTCCAGGTTTAAGATTGGTAGCATAGGGTTGGTGTGAATATGCTGTTTATTATCTGCTGCACTAAATTTTGCGTGTGGATTAATTTTTCCTATTAAGAGTGTCCCTCGCCATCAGTGTTCAGAGGTACTTGTAATTTACGTCCCCAAGTCATGGCCGATAGGTCAACATTCTAGTCCAACTGTCCGGTGTAGGGGTTGAACCCCTTATCTCGGCATCAGCACACCGGATGTTTAAGAAAATGCGTTCTTATCCATTCGGCCAAGCTGACCTATTTCTCATTATATGACCATATAAGAATGTTTTTCTCAGTCTTATATGTGTATATAATATTGTACTTTCATTGGTCTATTACTGGTTCTTCAGATTCTGAGGATTCTATATGTAACAGTGCAACAGCAGGTTATGTGGGGACGGTGTTACCAATGTAGTTCGTAATCCCGCATTCGAAACAGACCTGCGGGCGATTTTCAAGACTGCCTTGCGTTGGTTTCTATACACAGGTATGTGTGCCAGTCGTTCAGAAAGCAATTGCAAACTACAGAACGTAAACTTGCCATGAAATCACAGTAAAAAAAAAAAACAATAAAAAATTCTGCGGTTGACTGCAACGTCCTGTAAATGATGTGCAACTAACTCATACACAAAATAAATAACTGAAATAATGAACTATATTTGTTACTTACCAAATAGCAGCATTAGTTTTATCATGATTCTGAATTTGAAAATGAAAAATATGTGAATTGGTTGTTGACAGACTTAACAGACAAGTAAATATATTAATCTCCTCCTCCCGCCCCTCCCCCACTACCACCCCCCCCCCCCCCCTCTCTCTATCTCTATAGAGGAAGTGGTCAGCTTGTAATTGGGCACCTCCTTGTACAGCTTGTCACATGTTACCTTGTCGAAGAGGATTAGGTTGTTCAATTTATCTTGGAATTTTCACTTGGACCACTTCATCTTCTTTGCCTTGCCACTCGCCTTATGACATAAACGTGGTTAATATGGTAGCAGATATGTCGTATTATAATGCAATGACAACATTTCGGTTTATATATAAACCTATGGCAGATACGGAATATCCCTTAAGACAATTAATCATCCCATGGACTTAATCATTAAAAACATTTATTTGCACAACAATAGCAAATAAGTTAAAGTAAAATGTTGCTGTGAAGTTGGAACTGCGACTAACTAACTAACTAACTAACTAACTAAAGTAAAATGTTTGTGGAGACGCGTCGTTCCTGTGGTACCATACGGAAGTAAGTGATGGACCATGTCGCAATCACTAAAGTAGAAAATCAGGGTTTTTGAACTTGATGTTGCAAAAAAAAAAAAAAAATGCTTAAAATATCGTGGACCAAGAAGGAGGAAAATACCAACAGTCAACAAGATCAGAACGTGGAAGAAAACGGCACGTAAACAGCGTCGTGTCTCTGGGACTGGAATACGTTGACTATCTTATTCGTTACTCTGGTTGAGATGGAACGGCAGTGTATGGCGTGGTTCCTGGAAACAAAGAGGCAGAGGTCGACCAGCATGGAGATGGACGCCGGACACTGTGGACATCTTGTGCACAAGGATGCATGAGAACCGGCAACGGATGGAGAGACTTTTCAGTGGGCTGCGGCAAGAGAGACGTTCTGCAAAGGATCTGCTATATGACGATAATGATGGTGATGATTTTGACACAAAAAAAGAACGTATATGTCTGAAAGAAATTTACAAAAAAGAAATGGCATAGATAAAAGAAGACCAGATTACAGAATGTAGCTTCTGACCATTAATAATAATTGAGCGTTCATTTTGTTGTTGCTGAGAAGATGAAGAAGAAGTAGTAGTAGTAGAGGTAGTAGAGTGGCACCAGAGAAGCAATAATCTGTTTGAGGTTGTTACTTGAAAAAATATATAGAAGTTCAGAAGCATGTATGAAGGAATAAAGAAAGCCTGTGGTCCAATGATCAAAAGAAGTGCACCATTGAAAACGTTGACTGGAGAAATCATAACTGATAAGAAACAGCAGATGGACAGATGGGTAGAGCAATATTTGGAGCTTTACTCAAGTGAGACCAAACTAGCGGATGATGCGCTCAACGCCATAGAGGCTCTACCAACTCTTGACCACCTGGACACACTTCCCGCCATAACAGAAGTTAAGTGTGCTATAAATGAACTTGCATCTGACAAGGCTCCAGGTAAGGATGGGATTCCAATAGAGGTTATCAGGAGTGGGCAAGACACACTCACTCTACAGATCCACCACCTACTAGAGCTATGCTGGCGAGGACAAGTCCCACAGGATTTCAAAGATTCAAGCATCATAACACTGTACAAGAACAAGGGCGATCGGAGCGACTGCAACAACTATAGGGGTATCTCACTTCTGTGTATTGTTGGAAAAGTATTTGCCAGAATTGTTCTGCGCAGACTTCAAGTCCTAGGAGATCAAGTCTACCCCGAATCACAGTGTGGCTTTCGACAGAACCAGTCTACCATTGATATGATATTCTCATTGCGACAAATGCAAGAAAAATACCGTGAACAGAATCAACCACTGATTATTGCCCTCATCGACCTCACAAAGGCATTTGATTTGGTCAGTCTTGAAGGTCTGTTCAAGGCACTAAAGAAGATTGGCTGCCCACCAACTCTTCTGCCCATTGTGGAATTGTTCCACACAGGCATGAAGGGTATAATCAAGTTTGATGGTGCAACTTCTGAAGAGTTTGAAATCAAGAGTGGAGCTAAGCAAGGTTGTGTACTATCCCCCACCCTCTTTGGAATATACTTTTCACTTCTACTGAAATATGCCTTTCGTGATCAGGATGACGGTATATACATTCACTCATGCTCAGATGGCGGCCTCTACAGTGCTCAGAGATTGAAGGCCAAGACCAAATTTAAGAGGGTACTGATCAGAGAGGTGCTTTTTGCAGATGATGCTGCAGTTACGACCCACTCTGAGGAAGAATTACAATGTCTACTATCTGCATTCTCCAATGCTTATTCCGAATTTGGTTTAACACAGATTATGTCACAAGGTGCATATGGGGTACCATCAATCTTTATTGACGACGCCGAACTAGAGATGGTAGGCCATTTTACATATCTAGGATCAGTGGTAAATAGCAAATTATCCCTAGATCGGGAAATCAACATCCGGATTGGTAACGCAGCAACAACAATGAACAGGTTAAGAAAAAGAGTCTGGGAGAATAGGAAGCTTACTGTCAAAACAAAAGTCCTTGTCTATCAAGGCTGTGTCCTTAGTACTCTTCTTTATGGCAGTGAAACCTGGACAACTTACTCACACCAAGAGAAACGTTTAAACAGCTTTCGTATGCGGTGTTTGCGAAGAATTCTTGGTATAAAGTGGCAAGACAAAATGACAAATACTGACGTATTGGAAAGATCAGGTTGTGTGACGGTTTATTCCATGCTCAGTCTTCGTAGACTTAGATGGATAGGACATCTTAGGAAGATGGATGATGGTAGAATACCAAAGGACATCTTTTTTGGTGAATTACAAATGGGTAAGAGATCTCAGGGTCGGCCTCTACTACGATACAAAGATGTGTGTAAGCGGGACATGATTGATACAGGCATTGATAATGCACATTGGGAGCAAGTCGCCGCTGAACGTGTTGCATGGAGGGCAACTATCAGAAATGGAATAAAGACAAAGGAGAAAATTATTGAAGATAAGTTAAACACCAAGCGTTTGAGACGTAGGATGGCGCATGATGGTGGAAATGACCACGTGTTCACATGCACCCACTGTGAACGAACATTTACAGCGCGAATTGGCCTTATCAGTCACATTCGCTACATTCGCCATGGGTAAGGGTTGTTATGTCTTTTTGAAGCACAAAGTATCGTCTGTCAAGACGGCAAGGTGCCAATGAATGAGCTTCTAGAAACTAAACTTCCTTACTTTTCTGATAATAAAGGGTTCACCTAATAACAAAAGCTCAGCAATTCTAGCCTCGGCAAGAAAAGGTGAACTCATCTCTCGAGTTTCGCACTGAAGCGTGTTTCTACCGAGTCTCGAGTTCATGGGCGAGGTTATGTTAATGAGATGTTGACGGCTGACAGCCAGTTCAAGTCTTGACCGGTGGCAGCAACTAGTCCATCTCTCCTGTATTTTGAGTTTAGAAGAGCTTCTACAGTGTGAAGATACATGGACAAAGAGCTTGTTTCCGTAAGATAAGGTATTTAGTTATTATATTTATATTTTTTACACACGATGTTACGCCAGTTATTAGGTTAATCATAGAAGCTGAGCCTCGTGTTGACTTTGACGTGAGGAAGTCAGGCCTTGCATATCTAATGAGGGTGAAACGACGACGGAAGGAAGGAAGGAAGGAAGGAAGGAAGGAAGGAAGGAAGGAAGGAAGGAAGGAAGGAAGGAAGGAAGGAAGGAAGGAAGGAAGGAAGGAAGGAAGGAAGGAAGGAGATCATAATGATCACGATGATGATCATCGTCATATCAAAGAAAAAGAATAAATTAGAAAAATAACAGAAGCATAAGCTTTTCACGAAGATCAACAAGGCGTTGCATGTAAAGGCCAAATATCTACTTTGACTCACATAAATCAACAATGAACAGATCTTCACTTCTGGCACGTGTCACTCGTTACGTCACGTTCTGTCCTGAGCTCTGAATGTTGCTACCCCGTGAGACTCAACTATCAACTTTATATACACTCAGAGGCGTCACCACCTCGTGATTTATTCAGATGCATGCTATTGATGTATTATCAGATCATGCATGATGCTATGATTGATAATTGTATTTAATCATGATGATAATGCCGATAAACGTGAGCGGTCATGTGTCGCCATCTCACATGATCACAAGAGTCGTGGATCACCTCTGTGTTCTTGTCTCGACCAAGAATATGGCCAAGAAATCCAGATATTTATGTGACTGCCTTTCCCTTGTTATCTTCACATCAATCTTGCCAGGTGTCACCAAGTTCTCTAGATTATTTCTTCTTATAATGTGTCCATAAAATGTTGACTGTTTACGGTTGTCATTTCTTCTTATAGAACTTGATCATTGGTTTTTATATCTGTCCATGTTATTCTTTGCATTTTCCTCAGAAACCACATTTCCACTATCATTAGATAGTTTTCAGCTTGTCTGCTAATTGTCCACGTTTCATATCCATTCTATGTAGCACTTCAACACTTTTTTTCTCGTAGCAATTGACATCTTTTTATTGGTCAATACGTTTTTCATCTTGCAAAAGGCTACCTTCGCCATGGCGATTCTTGTTCTAGAACATTGTTTAACTTAATCGATTAAGTGCCATGGGATTATTAAGCGTCTTAAGCAACTTCCCGTAACTGCCATAGGCTTATATATCGCCAAAATGTTGTCACTGCGAAATGTTGTCACTGCGAAATGTTGTCAAAATTAAAATATAAATACAGTAATTTTTCCTCCTTTAATTTGATATATAATTGTCGTGGATTACCATTAGTGTCGTCCCCGGAGTGAGGGGAATCAACACCCACGTTATATTTTAACCCCCTATCATTATCCTGGAGAATCCACTAGATTCCGTCCACCACACTCCCTCAGTTTATGGACACCTCGTTCTCTCTCTCTATCATCACTGGATCATGCCCCCTCTCATTCTTCCCCAACACAACATACTCAACAACTCTAGCTTCCAAAAATTAATAACAATTAATTTATTAAAAGAAAAGTGTAATGTATGTGAGAAGTGTATGCGAAGAATGTGTGTCGTATACTATAATGTGTGTAGAATCGGACCAGCAGATTAGGAGCCAGGTCAGACCATCCTAGCAAGGTTACACCACAGCACGTTAGCTCAGCACACAAAGACCTCACCGAGCGATGTGTCTCTCCTGCCAGTCGCTGACTTTCTCTGGTAGCTACTTGGTAATCCATATACATGATCATCCGAAATAGATACAGTCCACAGTTTAACACTGATCATGGATCGGTTACACTCTGCATACTATAAGTCCCTATAGTTCTTAAATGTACCAATCCCTGTACTGTGAAAATAGGTATCAGTGTTATTGGTAACACACTTGATTCTATCTATTGTCTAGATTATCACAAACACAATGTCCCTTGTAATATTCCACTGGAATCTACAACACCATGTGAATGCTACGTTTAGTGTTCCTTTTTAATCCCTAGTGTTCATTTGATATGTGGTGTAAAAATGAACATCACCCATCTTAGGTGAACCCTATCACACAGGAATCGTTTATATGGTTTTGCTCAACTGAGCCATGTTCTGGTAGACCCTCCTGATTATGGGCCCAGCATAAACACTATTGTATAAACTTTCTTCTCTAAAGTTAGTCATCTTATTAAAACATTGACTGTTCATCTTGTGTTCTTCCTACCCGGGGTGGAACTTCATCAAAACCAGTGTAGAACTTCCTCGTAACTGGCGGGGAACCTGTTAGAGAAATAACACACCTGGTGAGAGCACTAGTCACTGACCTTACTAGCTGAGTGTAGGCCTACGGCCTCGCTCAGATATTTATCAGCGAACTAAACTCTGTCATGGAGCAGAGGAGCTCATCACCTTGGTCCGAATTAGGATAAGACAAGGAAAAACCAATAGACAGAGTGCAGAACCCCAGTAGGCACCCCACTGGAAGATCCTACCATTGGACATTTCCCCTATCTCCCAACCCATCTTCAATCTCTCCAAATATCACCCCACTAACCTATTCTCACTAGCAGAGCTAATTATCACCTCACTACCCTATTCTCAACTAGCAGAGCCAATTACCATATCACCCTAACTAGTTTTTACCATGCAGCTGCCTACAGTCGCCGACACTCTTTTACTGCCTAACCACAATGCAACACACTACGTTGAAGTCCTAAACTCTAACTATCACCAGTCTATCCTACATTAATTAAACCTAAATACAATCTATGGAGTACCTTATGTAACACTGCTTTACTCCTGAATCACATCTACATTTTGCCATGACATGTCGCATATTGCGCACTCCGTCTGGTTCACTTCTGCACAGCACAACTACAAACCACACTTCTCTCCAAAAGCGTTCGCACTAGGGAGCATTGGAATGCTAGGAATGTAGCGTCAGCACTATTAATAGATGTGACACCCAGTGATGGACAAGTCATGTGGTCGAAGCCTGTTCTATTCATTGGATAACCTAGAAGAATCGCGTCGGCGCGAACCATTTTGGGTCCAGAGACGCTAACATTTGGCACATGCAGATCGAGTCCAAAAGGCCAAATGTGATTTCAGTAGGAGTCCATTTGATCTGTATGTCCCTCTGCCTGATTCATGGGGATGCTTCAGACTAAATTATGGCTGAATGTATACACTTATGAGTCAGGTAAAGCTTTGTGTATGAGAGTGTGTGTGTGTGTGTGTAAGTTTCGGCACTAATGAATATATATATTCTTCTATCCGAAGATAGCCGCCAACTTTCTCCCGGTCCCAGAATGGCTACTCTGTGCCAGCACTGGTGTAGATATCTGACTGACTCCATCTATCTTTCGTTTCCAGAAGAGTTGCTGCACAAACACTATGTCTTAAGCTGTGACAAGAGGCTCACTTATGCCCAGAATGTTGCTATTCTTGAGTCTAAATCCTACTAGCTTTCTGACTGCGTTCAGAGCAGGTTTAGTACAGGATAAACTATGATCTGTGTGCTATGTGTCGCCTTAGTTCCAATCCACAGCGAATCGTCAACACAAGCGAATGTGAGACGGAAGGATGAAAGGCTCTACCTCTTATCTTATATGTCCGTGGCGTGAAGACAGATTGTATGTGTAACTGTTTAGCAGCAATGACTGGTCCAGCATTTATACTGCTGTGATTATTCGAAAGCATTGTGACCATGTATCTAGCGCTCTGACCGAATCACAGTCAAGCTAACAGCCCAACCCCAGCACTCAAGTAAACGAATAAAGAAGAAGGTGGATGTTGGAATGAGAGACTGAGTGCTTTGTGTCCTCTCATCTTTCTTTCACTCTGTATATATATATATATATATATATATATATATATATATATATATATATATATATATATATATATATATATATAATATGTATGTTAATGAATGAGAGGCAGTGTAAATCCTCATAAGGAATGTTTCACATAGACCTCCACATTCATACCAATTATATTAACTTTAGAGTGAAAATATTTAATGTATGTTTCTTTACATTATTACTTGGATTCAACATGTGGAGTGTAGTTTATTAAAGCATCACCCTGTTTGACAGAATAAGTAAAGGATGAACATATAGTATGCTTCCATGCACAAGCACTTCTAAACTGTCAAGGGGATTATCACCCCAGTGTCAGAAGAAGTAAGTAAAGGCAATGACAGAAGAGGTGAGAAGGTATAAACAGGAAAGTAACCAGGCAGACTAAAACAATTGAGGCGGCACTGATGGGTAACATGAGTATTATGAAAATGAAACAATCATCCTGTTCTGTTCCATTACTATTTAGGATCAGTTATGCTGGGTGCATTTTATCATTAACTCTCCATCATTCCTCTCCTCGCCTTGCGCCTTGTCATTCACTGTGTCTGTGTCCTCTGTGAGAACATCAGTCAACAGATCACCATGTACAAGGGCAGAAGAAGAGGGCCTGCCAACTGCAATTGCTGATGTCTAATGCCAGTACAAATCAGAGACACTGTACCTCTAACTGTAGGTGCTTCCTGAATCTGCTACCTTCTGGACCTTCTGTCTGTAGCCCTTTTCATTCTTGTCAGCTGGAGAATTATCATCCATTGACTAGATATAAATAGGTTCACCATGTTTATCCACCTCAGGTGAGGATGGCGGTGTTCGCAGATTGTCATGATCCAGAGTTGCAGAACAGTGCCCAAATAGGTACAATGGATCTGTAAACCTAGAGCAGATATGTAATAAAAGGTGCAACAGGAATCTGTGGTCAGGATCAATATTACTCAATGAGTCCCCACTGAACTGTGCCCAAAACTGATCTGTGTTTCAGGATTATTCTGGTGATTGACTATATCTGAAGTGTAGAAACATTTCTAAGATCACTAGGATCATTTTATACCTCACTGCATATTACTTACAAATATGGCAGAAAGTTTGGCAATGGCAACATTTCATCAATGCTATACTTTGATTCCACTCAGTGAAATTTTATAATTAAGAGAACAATCAAGGACTTTAATGGACAGCGAGTAGTCATGAACTCCTCTGAATCATATAGTGTGTAGAGACTGTTTAGACAAGTTGTTTTACAAATTCTTGGGAAATTTTCCATTACCATCTGGGGTATCACAGAAACAATGGCAGGCTAACTGGAGGAAAGGCTTAGTGGCCAAATGACTGAAATCATCACTGAACTAAATGAGAGTTCTTAATTCTAATGTTGATTATGAACATTATCTCTAATGTCTTGATGTATTTCATATATGTCATAAATGCTTCACTGGCTTAATTCCACAGCTTTTTTGGGTTAATAAACAAAATTAACTTTTCCTGCATTCTTCTGTCAAGTACATTGTGGTGTGACAAAACATTTTATTATCTATGTGTTTAGTTAATGTAACTACATCACATAAAGGTAGTATCTGGAACTACAGGTGACTGGGTAAACACAGATTCGGCCAGACAGCTAAATTCTGTTCTATTGTAATCTCCCAGGTTCCATGTTACTCAGAAAAGGGAACTTTAAATTTTATAAATTTCCTGTGACCATTTCACCTAAAAGGGAAAATGATCATAGGTGGGGGTCTCACGAGCTAAATAAGTTTCTCTTTTCGGGAAGGAAGATTTTGGAGAGAAGAAAGTAACATTCCTGGGAAACCCCTAGATTTCCAGAGCTATTATGGGACACTTTGGCTTCCAAGGACCCATCCCCTCCAAATGAAATCAGTCCCATCCTCATAGCGATACTTCATTGTGGGGTAAGTCGAGGTGGGTACTGCTTCCAACTCCCAACATGTCACATGTATATTACATTTAATTAATCCCGAACACGGTAGATGTTTTCCAAATTCATACGGAGCTAGCGAAGCAATGTCCGTCTAGGCCAACTCTCTTGTTTACAATCCCTGCAACAAGTTAGGTTTTTCAAACAGTCTTGGATTGTTCTAGTGACGTCCTTTGATGTCAACACCAAATGGTCCCAATGGCAGACTATCCATTTCCCTAACATCACAAGAATTATTGTCTCCCTTATCTCAACTACAGCACCCGTCTCTCTTTTATCCTGCGAGTCGGCAAAATAACCTCGTCATATTTTCCGTCTACTAGGGAATTCTCGAGGACGGCTGTACCGTTTGATCTCACCGCCGCCAGTAACAAACAACTTGCAGCTGTGAATCAGACTGTCTCTGTTATTTGTATCATCTGATCGTTAACTTCAGTGGTTTTCGTGACAATAATACAACATGACTGCTACCATGTTAAGACCTTTTAAGTCATAACCGTGACACACTGTCACACCTTATCATTCATGTTTGTTTGGTCAAACCTACTTTTTTAATTTGACACAGAATCTCTAATACCGTCGTTGGTTTCCCTATCTCTCTTTCTGTAGTTTTTTTTCTCCCTGTAACGTCTTTACCTTTTCAATTTTGTTTCGGTTCCTGTGTTGTTGTTGTTTTTTCCCCCGTTATATATGACCGTCTATTGTCTGTTTTTAATGGTCTCATTTGTCTTTTTTGTTTGTTTTTGGTACTGTTTTTCCTTCTTCTTTTTGAATTTATTTTCATTATTCTTGGGGGTATTTCTTTGTGTATTTTCCGGTCTTTCTGCATTACTGTTATCTCTTTCTCTCTGTGTGTCTGTCTCTGTATCTCTCTCACTTGTATTCTTGGTTCTCTTATTATTTTCTTCTTTGATGCCATGCATTGCTGTTGTTAGATTGTTCGCCTTCTGTCCTCTATATACAAGTCTCATTAACAATAAAACATCACTTCAACATATGAGGTGAGTCTAGCAACTAGAGAGGCTAAGGATTATTTTGATTTTTAACAACTGAACCAGAATTCAACAATGATCCACCCTCACCCCTCTGCCAGGAATATCTCCGTGGCGGAGTAGTTAAGCCGCCTGCCTCACGATCCGAATGTTGTGGGTTCGATTCCAGACCCCATCATTCGGTTCATAAGTGAAATTTTATCATGTGGGTCGTCGCTGGAGCTACGGAGTTCGTGCTTTGCCCGACGCTTTCATCAGGCCGCCCTGCGGAAAGAGACAGGGGCATATGGGATAAAGCCCGGTGCAATGAAGTCTATCCTCTCGTCTTTATACCCCCCCCCCCCTTTCATTATTGTACCCGCCGAGACTACATTTCAAATAAGAAAACATCAACATTGTCGGGGGACTGTGGTTTAGGAGTTAGTGGACGCAGTTTCACAATCCCCCAACATACCGGGTTGAGAGTTCGACATCCGCTCAGGCGTTAGTTAGTTGTCTACAGATCATCCTCATTTCACATCGAACCATTCAGTCCATAAGTGCTCGGATTCCCTCCTCAGTAAATTCCGCATCGTGTAGCGACATCAGTTCTATGATGGTTTATTAGTCTTCTTTGGCTTCCTGCATATCGTTCTTGTTTGGCCACACCTCTTTTAACTTGCTGTTCTCGCATTCTGACCATGGTTGTAGATTCACAGTCATCACTTGGTTCTCGCAAACGACTTACTTCTCGTTAAAAAAAATAGTTGTCGCATATCCTTTACAGGAAATCGCAGTGAACCCCAGCATTGTGTGGCTGTTCATGATTCCTGAGCAAGTTTACGTTCAGTAGTTTGTTATTGCTTTCCGAACGACCGGCATCCATACCATTTCATTAAAAAAAAAAACGTAAGGTGGTCGGGTGCCGAATGGCCCACAGCTGTTTCGAACGCGGGTATGTGGGATTATTAACTGCGTCCGTAATTCTTCGCCACGGAGCCGGCTCGTAGGGCATTTAGTATATCAGGGACCTCCATGCCACTTCCTTCCTCCTCAGTAGAATTACCTGCAAACCCGCTCATTTTCTTGTACACCCGCATGCCCTGGACCTAAATCTTTGCCAGCCGTAACCGCTCCAGAGACACCAACCACTATCTTCGGACCCACTATCTCTATCGTCCTGAGCATGCTCATTGAGTCACTAAGGAAACGTGCCCGAGTGAAGGTCTGACTAGAGCCATGTTATTGCTTTACTTACTGCCATAGCTTCCGTAGTCAGAGGAAATAGCTCAGGCGATTTGGGAGCAGATCACATTGCGCTGATTTCGATGGTACGAGCGTCGCTCATACATCCATCATGTACCATACCGATAAGCGTCGGCGGTCATGTTTTGTCATCTCACTCGATCACCAGAGTCGTGGATCAGCTCCGTGTTTCTGTCTCGACCATGCCACGTGGCCAAGCCAACCAGGTATTTACTTCTTGGTCTTCCCCTTGGTCTCTTCCTTTCGATCTTGCCAGTTGTCACCAAGTTCTCCAATTCATCTCTTCTCATAACATGCTCAAAAAACTTTGACTGTCTACGTCCAACTACTAAACGTAAAAAAAAAATGCCGTGAAAATCACAAACAGCTAATAAATTCTGGGGTTGGTTGTGACGTTCTGTAAAAGGACCGGCAATTAAAAATTCGTATGAGAATATTTATAGAATGTTAGCTTGTAGCTGTCCTGTAACACGTGCAGATCCTAGCATGTGCTTTAGGAGTATTTCTTGCAGTGTGCTGAGATTCTATTCGGGAGGAGAATGAGGCACTTAATGAAGGTTAGTTAGTCAGTTGCGGTTCTAACTTCACTGCATGAAAAGTGGAACAGAAAAGAGTCTCGACAAACCAACATCCCGCACAGGTATAGTATGCATAATGCCGCTGCCAGAATGCCAACACAAAAGTCCACACAGAAAAATACTGTTCATTGTCGATGTAAGCGGCAGTCACCAGAAAACCAGCAGCCACACATTACTGCGTAAGGCAAACCCTGTTAGTTCAGCAAACGGCCGCCGTAATTTTGCCAAACATGCAGTTCAACGTCGTTTGTGATGCGGCACTTAAAATCCACATGCCTAATTCTTAATAGAGGTATCCGTGTGTATTGATACCGACCCTTTACACACCAAACCAAACCCATGGGTTAGTTACAATGAGAATCCACATACCACAGGAGACAGCGTTCTCTCTCTCTCTCTCTCTGTCTCTCCCTCTTTTTAAAATTTGTAATACCATGTACAATCCTCCTATTATGATTGTCTGCAGTTTTGAAAATAGCGACATATTTTGGTGGAGATTGATTCCTGAAGGAACGGAAAAATCGACACAGACTCAGATAGCACGACACCACTAGAAACCCCATCTTCATCTAGGTCATCATTCTCATCATGTACCATGCCGATAATCGTGGGCGGCCATGTTTCGCTACCTCACACGATCACCAGAGTCGTGGATAAGCTCAGTGTTCTTGTCTCGACCATACCACTTGGTCAACATTTGATCATCAAAGTATTTACATCTCTGCCTTCCCCTTGTTCTTTCCCCCCTCAGTCTTGCCTGTTGTCACCAAGTTTATTCAAGTCCCGTCACGGATACTGCAATGTGCCAGGAAGCGCTGTTGTGATGCGGCAGTTAAAATCCGCATGTTCAATTCTTAGGTCAAGTTCAGTAGAACTGAGTGGAGTCAAGAACATCACAACACTCGAGACATCCCCACACGCGCTCCATCGACGTATATAACAGTCTGTGATGAGTCCCAATACTAATTGTACCAGCTGCAGTTTGAGTATGTGTCCGTCCGGCCTTCGTCGGAGTACAGAGGTTCGACCAGATCCTCTTGGTCACGCCATGAGGCACCATTGTCTCTAAGCCCGATTGATTTCCTGTTCTTCAATAGTATACACATGAGTCCAAGTAGCACTGACCGCATATGACTTATCCTACACCAATCGTAAGTCCAAATGTCGTGACTGTTGATTCAAATTTAGTTCACTGCCAGCTATTCTGTCTGTTAAATGATTGTAAGACGCCACGATATCATCAACATTCTTTCAAATGAATATCAGACCTCATGAGATGCCTCACTTTGGTCACATTCCATTCATTTTTTATGTGCGAGGTCTTCATGAACGAGACTCCACGCGCTTACTATGCCCCAAAGAGTGATTTAGTCTTCTGATGATATCTTTCTCCTCGAAACATCAAGCACTCCTTAACTGATTAAGTACCATGGGATGATACACCGTCTTATTCAAGCTTTCAGTAACCGTCATGGGCAAATAAATCAAACTATAGTTAAAATATCAATACAGTTGTTTTCCATATAGGCCCTACAAGCCCCTTTAATTGGATATATAATACAATATGTCTGCTAGCATATAACAGCTTTTAGTCATAACTGTGACAGACCCCTACCTCCCATTTTCCGTCATCCATTGTTTGGTCCTAACCTACATTTTGCCACTGAAAATACTTAAATAGCTTTATGCCCGCTTCAAAGCCCCTTTTTAATTATTTTCCCCCACTGCGTTTATCGTGTGATTGAAAGAAACAATTCATTTCGCGTGTTGTTTAACACACAAAATGGACGAATGTTAAAAATGGCGGAAGACATTGCTATTCATATAGCAAAGCCAACTTTATGCAAACAAAAATACATGAAAGTGCATTTAACATTACCGTGGTAGATAATTCAGATTACTGCGGGAATATGTGTTCCATATTCCGATGTGAAGGATTTAATTCATTGCTTTAGTTTATGTTGTTAGATTTCTGCTGTATGTACCTAACGAGATGCAGCGAATAAGCCAGGCAATAAATTGTACAATCTATTGTTTGTGTCTTCATTGTTCAAACTACGGGAAAACATTGCTTTGATATTTTAGCTTTTGATGCGCTTTCGCTGCGTGTGACGTAAAACTGAGATGTGTTGCTGTGTACATTTTGGTAACACGCCACTGTTACACACAAAACCACTGTCAAGTCAGAGATGTTAACTCAATCCAGGTCAATCAATCAATCATGTGCCATGCTGGAAAGCGTGGGCGGTCATGATTCGCCATTTCACTCGATCACCAGAGTCGTGGATCAGCTCAGTGTTCCTGTCTCGTCCATGCCATGTGGCCAAGCCATCCAGGTATTTTCCTCTCGGTCTTCCTCTTGGTCTGTTCCCTTCGATCTTGCCAGCTGTCACTTAGTTCTCCAGTCCATTTCTTCTCATAACATGTCCAAAAAATTTTGACTGTCTACGTCTAATTTCTCTAATCAATCTACGATTTTCATTTGTCTCTTGTAGTACTTGGTCATTGGTTTTTCTATCTGTCCATGGTATTCTTTGCATTTTCCTCAGAAACCACATTTCTGCAGCCATCAGATGTTTTTCAGCTTGACTGCACATTGTCCAAGTTTCACATCCATACAAAAGAACAGGCTCTATGTATCCCCTCAACACTCTTTTTCTCGTCTCAATTGACATCATTTTATTGGTCAGAATGGTTTTCATCTTGCTAAAGGCTACTTTCGCAATGGCGATTCTTGTTCTAATCCAGGTCAGGGGTCACCAAACTTGTTTCACAGTGGGCCGAATAACTGACAAAATGATGAACGCAGGCTACATAATCATTCTGTACAATACTTGCAAGACAGAACAAAAGCTCTTGGAAAAAAGACGAAAAGCTAAGTTTAGCATTCCATGTTAATCACGGGTGAGTGGTGGTCAATGCACAGACAAAAAAAAAAAAAGACAATCAACATGTTTATTAACTAAAATAAAAGTTATCAAACAAGGAGACGTTAGCAAAATGATAGTTATATCAGACCTAGTGTGCACATACCCAAATCTCACAAGCTAAGCAGCAAAAAAGATTTGTGAGATTTGTGAAACTGAAGTTTGGCTTTCAGTATATCATCAATGTTTGGTTTGGAATTGCTGCATCCAATCAAGAGAATTGCTTTCAAATGATCATCAGTCAATCTCGCTCGATGGATTGACTTCATGTCGTGTGTGTAAAGAATGAATGTCGTATTAGTTACTTGTTCTTCTTTACCACTTTAGTGTCGTCCCTGGAGTGAAGGGAATCAACACCCACATTATTTTTTAATCCAATATCTCTATCCTGGAGATATCCAGCAGACTCCGTCCACACACTCCTTCAATCTGAAGACACCTTCCTCTCATTCTTCCCCAACATAACATACTTGACAACTCTAGCCTCAACAAATAAAAACAAGAAATTTATTAAAGCAAAGAGTATATGTAGGAGAAGTGTGTGTGTGTGTGTGTGTGTGTGTGTACAAGGTGTAGAATGGGTGACGTATATTCTAATGGTAGACCAGTGATTTAGAAGCAAAGTCTGTAACATCATAGTGCTTAGCACACAACAGCACAATTTTTTCCGGACAGTGAACCTCACCCAGAAGATGACAACTTTCTCCAATCACTCGAACAAACAGGATGCTGGTAATCCGATAGACACTGTTGATCTTGGTCGTCACTCTATCACACGGTGAAGTTACTCTGTTTCCTAATGTTTGTTTGAACTGATAGTCTTCCAATTAACTGAAATGTCACTTGGGGAAAATCTACTGTTTATTAGTCTCTGATTATAACATTTTCCCCTCTTTTAGAACACAACCTATTAATGTTTGTTAGGTAGATGTGTATATCTATATATATGTGTCCTTAGTATGCGAGTTATTAATCTTCGGTGATGAAGCTTATCACTCATTAAACACAACACTTCTGTTCATACAATTCTACTCAGCAGAAGCCAGGTTTCTGCGGAACAACTAGGTTCTGAGCCCCGTGTAAAAACCTCTCAGCAACCACTGTCTTCTTTCCATGAGTCATCATTGTATAAAACTTTGAACTGCTTCTTCGTAATAAATCATCTCACACTCACGTGGAACACTCAGGGGGAACTGTAAATGGAACCTGTAGAGTAGATAACATCATGGTGAGGGCAACTCAGTCCTGACCGTAATTAGGTGATTGTAGGCCAATAACAGCACTCAGATCTATAACAGAGATCCGATCTCTGTCATACGGCCAAATCGCGCATCACAATGGTCTTATACATGGCAACACCAGGAAAGAATAAAGGAACGGGTAGAAACCCAGCAGATGCCCTACTGGAAGATCCTACCATTACACATATCTCTTCTCCCTCTCAACCATCCTTAATCTCTCTAATTATTATTCCACTACATTGTCCTCAACTTCCTGAGTAAAATGAGATCCCACATAAGCTAATTGAAGCCACACAATAGGATACCAGTGCCGACGCTCCTATGATACTTTCTAGCACCGCACTTATAGAACATTCTATCACTAATCATAATACATTATATCACGGCACCTATAATACATTATATCACCGCACAGTACTGTACTCTATTCCTAATCATACTCTTAAGTTAGATATAATTAATTGCCTACCATATGTCTATTCCTGTTGTTACTCGAGAAACTAGGCAACCCGATTGGATCTATGTCCGCGGATAACTATCACTACTTAGATAGTCTAGTCCCTCTCATATAACACAACTCGGAATAATCCCCAATCCTAACACTTCAGAATGTTTTCCTCGACTCCCTCCACCTGTTTACCGCACTGGGTTTTATATGGGTGCTTGAGTGAGTCACCAGAAAGTCCAGACGCCAATCAGTCCAGAATCTGGCTTTGTCCTCCTGTTTCTAGACTAACCAGAGTCAATTAGCTGTCAAGTTTCCTTTTCATCTGGGGAGTTCTTTGTCTCATCCAACAAATATCCTGGTTGTCTGTAAGCCAGAGACCTTTCTCCCATTACAGAATCCTTCTGACCTCTAGCAGACATCTGTCCATTACTTTCAACGGCCAACTCCCGTTTTGTAGACAAATGTCGCCAGTACACACCTCTCGAACAACATCCTGTCATCAAACTGTCGACTGTGTGTAGACAACGCGACGTGACTCCCTTTGATCTCATACACACTGTCGACCAGGTGCAGAAAATCTGTACCGACGTATTTTCCTCAGTTTGTTCACCATCAAAGAGTCAATTGTGTTAGCAAAATAATGTCGGGTTTGGTTATCATCGGTCGCAACTAACAAGTTTATTTATCCTTTGACACTTCACATACTTCATTTTTGAAAATGGTTGCTCACAGATATAAGTTGTTCCAAACATTGATGCCATACCAGCGGCAAATTTCTTCAGTTTCGGAAACTCAACATCAGGTAAGCAGCGGCAAAATTCAACAAGTTTTCCTTCTCTGTGCTTCTCTTTCAACAAATCATTTGCTTGGAAATCAATGAGCTCCAACTGTAGTTCAACTCGCACATCATGAATGTTACAATCAAACGGATTCTGGAACAGAAGAATATCACTCTCAATTTTGTCAAAATCTGAAAATCTCTCCAAATAAAAAAAAATGCCTTTTCAAGTCACGAATAATTTTTTTTTCTCGGAAAATCGAGGTTGACATCTTCGGGGATTGTAGTGCAAAACTCTTTGAAACAGTGAAAATTAGAAAAGTTTTATCTTTACAGTTGTGCTTCAAACAATGACAGCTTTCTCCAAAATCCTTTGATGATTCTGTGGAAATCACAGTTGCGGTTTTTCTTTCCCTTAAGTTTTAAGTTCAGTTCATTCATGCGGGATGCGATGTCGATAGCAACTTTGACAACTGTGGATCAGCTCTATCTCTTTCAGTGAGGAAATATCTATTTCGTTTCGGAGCTTGTAAAAAAACGATACAGGACTTTAGCGCAGCTGAGCCACCTCATTGATGTGTGATAAGGCAAGTCACAGAATTCAGAATCAATTTCTTCAAGAAAAGCCTGGAACTGACGGTGATTGAGTGCATGTCCACGAATGAAGTTCACAGCAGAAACGACTAGTTTCAGTACACAATAAATATCGGAATCTTTCCCACAAAGTGCTAGCTGATGTATGATACATGAACAGAGTGCCCGAAAATGCAAGTCTTCCATCTGAGTCCTGATCTGCCCCACCAGACCCTTCCTCACTCCAGCCATGTTATTTCTCCGTCAACTGTAACACCTCTAAGCTGATTCCAATGAAAGTTATAGTCTTGCAAAAATGTTCGCACTTCCACTAAAATGTCTTTTCCAATTGTTGTTCCATGCATGCTGCAAACGGATGCCAACTCTTCCGTTATCTGAAAGTATAAATTTACACCACAATGAACACGAGAAGTTGTGACATACTCGAGAGATCAATAGACTCATCCAGCGCCAGAGAATACCACAAGTTCCTAGCTTTCTGGCGTATCTGTAGAACTATGTTCTCTCCAAGTTCTTCTGTACTCCGCACAACTGAACTTGTTGAAAGGCTGATAGTTCCAAACGCATGGGATTTCTCAGAACACAAGTCATTTGCTGCTTCCATCATACACTCTTTGATGAAATTGCCATCAGTAAACGGTTTTCCTTGTTTTGCCATCATATGCACTATTTTGTAACTTGTAAGAGTGACAGATTCATTTTCAGCAAACTTTCTCATGAAGAGATTTCTTTGTGTTTCTAAACCACGTGTCAAGGACTCATAATTCTCAGAGTGTATAACTTTCCAGAAAACTTTGAATATGTTGATAGATTTTTTGTTTCATATTGACGCCAAAGAGTGTACTCCTTCAAAATGGCAACACTTTCGCTGCATATTACGCAACTGGTGTTATGGTCCTTTAATCCACAAAGTAATTTAATCCTAATTCTTCATTGAAAACGTTACACTCGGCGTCCACTTTTCTTTTCTTAGTAGTCAATAATGACGAGTGAAGTAAACGGGATCTGAAAATGAAAAAGACATTTAATTAGAAACATAATTAACATCCCATTCAAACACAAGATAAGCAGAGGATGGGGCGGGGGGAGGGTACTGTTAAATAACAGTAAATATGTAACCGTGAATACTATTGTGAATGCCATTGTATAAATATGCTGTCTTCCCTCTATATATTCATGCCGGACTGTTTACACACCTTTGGCCACACATATCCTATCTGGTACTTTGGCAGCCGAAATGTCCACAATATTTGTAGCAAGACAGCGCCTTTCACAACCCGATTGACCCCATTCTTGTGCCTTCTCGACATCACAGTAGCTGTGTTTATTTCATCGTTGTGTGTGTGTGTGTGTGTGTGTGTGTGTGTGTGTGTGTGTGTGTGTGTGTGTGTGTGTGTGTGTGTGTGTGTGTGTGTTTTTTTTTTTTTTTTTTTAACATCTGATTACATTGTCCTTCCTTGAAATAGATTCTTAGAATTGAAACGTCGGTTGTCTTCTGTGTCCTACAATACTTATTTCTTTATTTTATTACTTTAGTATTATACATTTGTTGATTTTATTTTCTGATTTTGAATAATCGGTAATCGTGACTCTTCTTCACCGTTACGGAGTCCATTGTAAGGTATGTACACTGTGTCTGTGTTTAGTATGTCTCATCTTTTTGCGGGAGCTAAATATACATAAGCCTTCGCAACCCATATTGCTATATCCTGCTGCAGCCTCTGCTTCTCTTGTTCAAAACATTCCTTGTTACATACCTATAAAATGGATGACAAGTAAAAAGAAGTAGATATTCCGGGAGCGTGGGACTTGTGTTGACAGCCAGGCACATCTGGGGTGGGAAAGATGCATGTTTGTGTGTGTTGCCATGGAAACCACTGTAACGTCAGAGCGTAGGCGGAGCTACCACGAGCCGGAGAAGGACTTAGGGTGGTGCGAAATAAGCAAACATTACAATAAACAAGAACATTTAGATACAATAATTTAAAATTGAAAATAGTAAATTTAAAGCACATAGCAGCCAGGATGTCTCCGCACGTGTGAAGATCTAGTATTCTAAACATAATATTTAAATTTAAACTGTATTACAACGTCTAGTGTTCCATACGTTTTATCAAGCACATTCGAGTACCGTCGGTGGGCCTGATGAACTGACGACCGCGGGCCAGATTCGGCCCGCAGGCCGTAGTTTGGTGACCATTGATCCAGGTAATGCTTGCACTTGCCACGACATGGTTTGTACCTCTCAGTTGGAGGCGCGACAATAGTGCTGTCAGTTTTCAAGCCACGTGTTCCAATGACTGTTTCGATATTCCTTTTACTGTCGCTTTCTTGTATGTTACGTTCTAGTGGGCTACTGCTAACTGGTGTTTAGAATGTATTCTAGCACTTTTCTTGTTCTGCTACAGTTAACTTGAGGAGAGTCTTTTAAATAAGAAACCCTCCCCCGATGTGTCTCCACCTTGCCGTGGTGGGGGAGCTTGCGTGTCCCATCGACCCCATGTGCTTGCCGATGGGTGAAAAACTATATATCGGACAGCATATGGGATAGGGACCAGACTAAGAGAGACACAACCTGCTGCTCTGCAGGTGAGTCTGAGGATAGCAGTCTAAAATTTAAATCAGGCGCACGAAGGCAGAAGTTCTTGGTCCGGACAAAACACTAAAGGCTCCCTGTCGAGGGCTGTGGCTGAACGCCTCTAAGCCACAAACCCTCGGACCTGAGAGCCGGGCCGATAGCCACCTTTCGAAAAATAAAGGCGTGATACTGAGCAAGCTACATGCTCAGGTCTGATAAAAGTTCGAAGACTCCCAGCTGAGGGATATGAGAGATTCCCGTAAGAGAGGGCCAGGCCGTTTCTCGTTCACCGCTGCACGAAGGTAAGGTGCTGAATCCGGCAGCACAAGTAGCCTACCTTGTGAGCGAGTCCAAAAAGTCAAAAAAGTGCCCCAGTCGAAGAAAATGGCTGCGAAAACTGTATCTAACTCATAGAGTGTAGACAAAAGTGGAAGAACGTCTCAATGACGCAAAATGGAACGCACGGCGAGCGAACCTATTGCGTGGTCCGAAGTCAAAAGCAAAAGCTTACCGAGTGGGTGTCGCTTGCAGTCTGACCGTCCCTGGTGTGTGCTTGAGCGAACAGTGGCAAACGATTTGCCCAACACATGGAAGTGAGGAACTAAAGCAGCCATGAGCAGGACGTGGCAACTCCTCGGGTGAGCCCAGTCACAGAGCAATATGTGCCGGCTCTGCAATTATGGAAGCCCCCTTGGTTAGCGAGGGAATGCTCATGGTCTGCCCCTGCCTACCCTTGAGGGCCGACCACGATGTCGTTCATCGTTCTGTCTTGACCAGCTGAGATGTTAGCGACATCACAACAGTCCAACGTGCCTCGAAACCAGAGGAAGGCAAACCTCATTAAAAAATGCCCGCTGAAGCCGGAAGTGTCGTCCTACGGGTGGCAAACTAAAAATTTACACTACGCAATTACGTCCGAGTGAAATGTCTCGTCCGAATGTCTCTCGTGCTAGGAACAGCTCTGACTACCTAGTTTCCGAATGCCGCTCTTGTTCGGAACAGCTCTGACTGGGTAGTTTTCCGAATGTCTGTTGTGCCTGGAAAAGCTCTGATGGGCGCAACGACAAGCACATGTCCGAAAACTCGCTGAGTGGATGCCGTCTGCATACCTGTCTGGTTTGTGCGGGAATGACCCGGGGAAACGAAATGACCAATATATTGAAGTGAGGATTTAAAGCAGCCATGAGCAGGACGTGACGATCTCCCTCGGTGAGCCCAGATCCAGGGCGTTATGTGTCGGCCCTGCAACTATGGAAGCAACCTTGGATGGCGGAAAATGCTATGGACTGTCCCTGCCTTCCTTTGAGGGATGACCGTTGTCTTCGACCGTTCAACCTTGGCCAGCATGATTGCAGATGGCACCACAAAAGTGAGAGTCTCCCAGGAATGCTGCCTGGTCAAAAAAGCACGCTAAAGTCGATGTGTCGGCCTACGGGTTTCGGCCCAAGGGCGCATAACAGACACACCGCAATCACATCTGAAAAAACACTCCGGATGAACGAAAAGAAGAAGAAGAAATAAGAAACCGTGGTGGAGGAGGAGGGGATGCCGAGAAGAAGAAGAAGAAGAAGGGACGAGGGGATGAAGTGATGGAGGTTGAGAAGGAAGATAAGACGAAGTAGCAGTTGAAGAAGAGAGTGAGGAGGAAGAAAAGCAGCAGAATAATAAGCATAAGAAGAGAAAAAAAGAAGAGGTACGTGTCGTATTTTATTTTATATGGTATATGTCGTCCCTAGGGTGAGGGGAATCAACATCGACATCCTTTTACCCCCATATCACTATCTTGGGGATCTTCTTGATTTCTGTCTACAAAACCCCGTCGGTCCCTGGATCCCCCCCCCCTCTCTCCCTCTCTCTCTCTCTCTCTCTCTCTCTCTCTCTCTCTCTCTCTCTCTCTCTCTCTTTTACTACTGTATCAAGCCCCCTCTCATTCTTTTCCCAAAACACACTAAACAACACTGGCTCTACAAAACAACAATTTAGTTTAATAGAGAAAAGTGTCGTGTATGTGCAAAGTGTATGAGTAGAATGTCTGTCGTATAATCTAGTGTGTATGCAAAATCAGACCGAACAGCCAAGGAGCACAGTCTGCTTCATCATCGTACTGGCCACACCACAACACCATATCAGGGACAGAAAATCTCACCCAAGTGATGTGTCTCTCAGGCCAAGTGTCGACTTCTTCAGATAGCTCGTGAACACTCCGGTCTTCAATAGTGGAAACCGTCCAATATTGATCATCTATCCAACACACACAGTATAACTACTCTGTTCATTAAATGTTCTGTGATCAGAGAATCCTACAAATATTATTGTCACTTTGGAATATCTAAATGTTCGTATGTCATTTCTTGTAAGATTTTCCCAGCGTTAACACACAATGTTACTGTTCCGGGTAGTTATATCTACTAGTGTTCCTGGTACAAGTGTTATTTTCAGTGTCATGAATTTACTGTCATGTAAACTATCACTTAAGAAACACACTTATAATCATCATGTCCTGCTCAGCAGAGGCCAGGTTCCTGCAGACCATCTGGGTTATGGGCCCAGTGCAAAAGCCTCTCAGTAAACTCTGCCTTCAATACTCGAGCCATCACTTTCTATGACTTTGTTGCTAGCTTCTTGGTAGAATAACGTGGAACAATCGAGTGGAACCATATAGTTATTCCTGTTGTAGATGGAGACTATGAAATCACAGACTGGATCGATGTCCGCCGATATACATCAACAATAGACACTATAGTCTCTCTCTATAGAAACAACTAGGAATACTGCACCGGTCCGTAGCGCTTCACAACTTTTGGTCGACTAACCCAAAGTTGTTTATCTCAATGTTTTTTTTATAATGGGTACCAATGACGTCACAAAACTGTCCAGACACTAGACCGTCTAGAATCTATTTTTCTCCCTCCTGTTTAGACTGGGTGGAAACAACCCGCCGTCTATTTCGCTTTCATCTGGGGACCTGTCCCGGCACTTCAGAGAGTCCCGCTAGTCTGTAATCTGGGGAATCATTTCCCCACACAAAAGATCTAGCCGACTTCTGCCACGACATTCCGTCTACAACTTCAAAGGATGGCTGCCGCCTTGCAGACGGATGGCGCTATAGTCCCTCATCGAGCAACAACATATTAAAGAAATGCCGACTGTGTGTAGACATTTGGTGCGACTTTCTGTCATCGATCGAAACATTCAAGGTTTTAATGTGACAGTACGGAATAGGTGGAGACGTGCAAGCATAATAATAATGAGAAGAAGAAGAAGAAGAAGAAGAAGAAGAAGAAGAAGAAGAAGAAGAAGAAGAAGAAGAAGAAGAAGAAGAAGAAGAAGAAGAAGAAGAAGAAGAAGAAGAAGAAAAGCAAGAAAATGACAACAGCAACACAAAGACATAACACAAATAACAAAATCAATGGTAATTATGTTCGCCAAACAATTACCTAGCGGCTACAGTCGGAGCACAATGTATACACATAATACTAATGCAAGCGTATCACGACAGAGTTCTTATTACAAATGAAAGTCAGTCGTGTCTATTAATATGTTATCATACATCAGACGTCTATATATCTCGCCCTGATATGGCATACATAATTGTGATTTATACTTGTATACGTGTCACTGTTTCGCACAGGCCAATCTGTTACAGGAAAGCCGTTACCAAAACGTCTGCGATGTCTACCGATAACAAATACATGATTTATTTAATTATTCTTGTATGTGGCCGCAAATAGAACAATTATTATAACGCGGTTTATTAATATTAGCACAGACCTAACGGTATTGAGTGATGTCGTGATCTAACAAAACAGTGATTTAAACGATTTGATAATAGTGTATTCCCTTAGTGGGTATAAAAGAGAAGCCACAAACAATGTTGCACAATTTATTTCTTCAGCTAATCTTTCGGATGGGATATTAGCTAGTTAGTTGATTAGTTAAGTTTAGTCAGTTAGTTTAGTTAGTCACGGTTCCAACTTCACGGCAAAGGAACCCCTATTTTGCTGCGTTCCTGTGTCTGTAAATATCACACAAAATGCTCTTCACTGCCCCACGTAAACACTGGAACAGTCAGGAGTCTCGTCAAACCAACAGCCCGCACATGTATACTATGCATAATGCCACTGCCAGAATGCCAACACAAAAGTTCGCCACGAAAAATACAGTTCATCGTCGATGAAAGCAACAGTCACTAGAAAGCAAGCGGTCAAACATTACTGCATAAAGCAAACCCAGTTAGTTCAGCAACTGGAGGCCGCTATTTTTGTGAAAATACAGTTAACGCTACAAACAACCGCGGACAGATGTAAAAGGACTCCACACGAAATTTAATTAGCAGCTAACAGTGTCGCTCCACGCACTCAACTCGGTATGAATGGTTCAATGTGCAATGAGGATGATCTGTCGACTAGCAAACTCAACTCAGTAGCCATGCACTACCAGTCCAACATAAGGAAAATGCGTAAGCAAGCCATAGCCAGAAGCATAAACACTCTAGAGGCCAATACAGCTCAACCACCAATCCTCCATGTTTGACCGGATGTAAAAACCTTTCAGATGGGGTGACATAATGAAACAAATACACACACATTGGCACCTTGCCGTCTTGACCGACGATAGTTTGTGCTTTAAAAAGGCATAATAACTTTTAACTATGGCGGTAGCGAGTGTGACTGATAAGGCCAATTTGCGCTGTGAATGTCCGTTCACAGTGGGTGCATCTGAACACGTGGTCATTTCCACCATCATGCACCATCTTACGTCTCAAACGCTTGGTGTGTGACTTTTCTGCAATAATTTTCTCCTTTGACTTTATTCCATTTCTGATATTTGCCCTCCATGCAACACGTTCAGCGGCGACTTGCTCCCAATGTGCATTATCAATGCCTGTATCAATCATGTCCCGCTTACACACATCTTTGTATCGTAGTAGAGGCCGACCCTGAGATCTCTTACCCATCTGTAATTCACCAAAAAAGATATCCTTTGGTATTCTACCATCATCCATCCTCCTAAGATGTCCTATCCATCTAAGTCTACGAAGACTGAGCATGGAATAAACTGTCACACAACCTGATCTTTCCAATACTTCAGTATTTGTGATTTTGTCTTGCCACTTAATACCAAGAATTCTTCGCAGACACCGCATATGAAAGCTGTTTAAATTGTTCTCTTGGTGTGAGTAAGTTGTCCAGGTTTCACTGCCATAGAGAAGAGTACTAAGGACACAGGCTTGATAGACAAGGACTTTTGTTTTGGCAGTAAGCTTCCTGTTCTCCCAGACTCTTTTTCTTAACCTGTTCATTGTTGTTGCTGCCTTAACAATCCGGATGTTGATTTCCTGATCTAGGGATAATTTGCTATTTACCACTGATCCTAGATATGTAAAATGGTCTACTATCTCTAGTTCGGCGTCGTCAATAAAGATTGATGGTACCCCATGTGCACCTTGTGACATAATCTGTGTCTTCTTTTTGCTAATTGTTAAACCAAATTCAGAACAAGAATTGGAGAATGCAGATAGTAGACATTGCAATTCATCCTCAGAGTGGGTCGTAACTGCAGCATCATCTGCAAAAAGCAACTCTCTGATCAGTACCCTCCTAATTTTGGTCTTAGCCTTCAATCTCTGAGCATTGTAGAGGCCGCCATCTGAGCGTGAGTGAATGTATATACCACCATCCTGATCACGAAATGCATATTTCAGTAGAAGTGAAAAGTATATTCCAAAGAGGATGGGAGCTAGTACACAACCTTGCTTAACTCCACTCTTGATTTCAAATTCTTCAGAAGTTGCACCATCAAACTTGATTATACCCTTCATGCCTGTGTGGAACGATTCCACAATGGACAGAAGAGTTGGTGGGCAACCAATCTTTTTTAGTGCCTTGAACAGACCCTCACGACTGACCAAATCAAATGCCTTTGTGAGGTCGATGAAGGCAATAAACAGTGGTTGATTCTGTTCACGGCATTTTTCTTGCATTTGTCGCAATGAGAATATCATATCAGTGGTAGACCGGTTCTGTCTAAAGCCACACTGTGATTCGGGGTAGACTTGATCTCCTAGGACTTGAAGTCTGCGCAGAACAATTCTGGCAAATACTTTTCCAACAATACACAGAAGTGAGATACCCCTATAGTTGTTGCAGTCGCTCCGATCGCCCTTGTTCTTGTACAGTGTTATGATGCTTGAATCTTTGAAATCCTGTGGGACTTGTCCTTCACGCCAGCCTAGCTCTATTAGCTGGTGGATCTGTATAGTGAGTGTGTCTTGCCCACTCCTGATAACCTCTATTGGAATCCCATCCTTACCTGGAGCCTTGCCAGATGCAAGTTCATTTATAGCACACTTAACTTCTGTTATGGTGGGAAGTGTGTCCAGGTGGTCAAGAGTTGGTAGAGCCTCTATGGCGTTGAGGGCATCATCCGCTAGTTTGGTCTCACTTGAGTAAAGCTCCAAATAGTGCTCTACCCATCTGTCCTTTCTTGTCAGTGATGATTTCTCCAGTCAAGGTTTTCAATGGTGCACTTCTTTTGATCACTGGACCACAGGCTTTCTTTATTCCTTCATACATGCTTCTTATGTCTCCCTTATCACTTGCGATTTGAATGGACTCACATAACTTGATCCAATAATCATTTGCACACTGCCTGGCAGCCTTTTGCACATCCTTCCTAGCTTGCCTTAGCTCACTCAGAGTGTTACGCGTTGGTCTTTCCTTGTTTCTTAAGAGAGCTTTCTTCTTCTTATCAATCAAGGGCTGCAGAGTCTCGCTGTTGGCCGCAAACCAGTCCTGCCTCTTATGATCCACAGTGCCGTAAACCCCTACGGCAGTTTTATAAAGAGTTTCCTTAATTTGACCCCACTTTTCATTTACTGTACAATTTTCTGGTGTATCAGTGAAAGCATCTTCAAGTTGCTGTTGAAATTGAAAGCACTTTTCAGGATCATGAGTGTTAATAATATTAATCCTGTGGCTAGATTTGTGTTTAGCTGTGTAGATTCTCTTTGGTCTCAGTCTAACCCTTGCAACAACCAAAGAATGATCCGTATCACAGTCAGCACTGTGGTAACTACGAGTCAATGATATATGGTTCAGATGTTGTCTCCGTGTGATGATGAAGTCCAGCTGGTGCCAATGGCCGGATCTTGGATGTTTCCATGTGACCTTATGCATCTCTTTTGTTTAAAAAAAAAAAGAGTTTGTAATACATAGGTCATTACTGGTGCAATGCTCCAGCAGCCTTTGCCCATTTTCATTCATGCGACCGATGTTGTATTTTCCAAGGCACACTGGCCATGAACTCGAGTCCTTGCCCACACGAGCATTAAAATCACCGAGCATATAAATGTAGTCAGATTTTGGAACTGCCTTGATCACGGAGTCTAACTCCTCATAGAACAAATCCTTCACATCATCAGAGGAATCGAGTGTTGGTGCATATGCAGTAATAATGGTGGCAAACCCACAAGAGGTTGCCAAGCGCAGGGACAATAGTCTTTCATTTCCTCCTGCTGGAATTTCAATCATTCCCAGTAGCGAATTCTTCACTGCAAAGCCCACACCGTGTTGCCTTTTTTCTGCCTGCCCTCTACCCTTCCAGAAAAAGGTGTAGTTGTTTTCCCTGAGTGACCCTTCCTCAGCGAGGCGAGTCTCCTGCAGGCCAGCAATATCAATGTTAAGACGATTGAGTTCGGCATCAATCACAGCCGTTTTTCTCACATCGTCAATATTGGTCAAGTCAGTGGAAAATCCTGGACACATGGTTCTCACGTTCCAGGTTGCAAGCCGTAGCTTGAGGTTTCCATTTTTATTTTTGTTTGTACCTGGTGCATTGGTTTTACAGCCTGCGATTCAGATTTTGTCCTAGCCCCAAGCACCCATTGAAGCAGGCAGGCTGTGGCGGATCAGCACCCAATTGGCTGGGGGATGCCCAGCTTGAGGCGGGCGGTAGCTGATCAGTGACACCTAAAGGTGTCTCCCACCGTCAGAGGCAACGCGTGGCGCCCCATGTCTACGCCAACTGACAAGGACTTATAACCCGTAACAGTTGCCTCTCGCTTTGATTCCGAGACCAGTTAAGACCAGGGATGGAGTTATTGCCTCTCCATAGCACAAAGCCTGGGCTAAAATATAGAGATCATGTGTTGCCCATGCAGCATGATCCCTCTCTCGGCCTGCCCAGTTCACTCCAGAGGAAAGGTAACACCCCTACATCTGGAACAAGACAAGCTGCAGAAGCTGCCGGATCAGCAAAGCAATGCTCTAACTGTCCGCCTGTCGGAGCTTCGATCCTAGACCAGTCGCCAACCAAGGCTTAGGGCCTGGTCTGCCCTGCCATGACAATTTTGTCTTTAGCTTGCATTTCCTCGCATCAGGGTAAGGCTTGTACCCTCCCAATTGCGCTCTTCCGCCCGAAGCCGTTGGCACAATGTGGGGTGTCGGGTTTGGTAAGCGCCGCCCAACGTTCGGCGCTAACAGAAACCAGGTAGTACCGTCTACTGTTATACGGTAGCTCAGTCATATCTGACTAAGACCTGACCCTGAAACAAATACACGATCGACTTAAAACAGCGGTAAACGAAACAATTGCTGCTGAACCAATGATCAGATATATAACCACCACATACCTAATCCATCTGTAAAAGAACTATTGTCTCCGTACATGAAATCGAACTGCATTTATCAATTCTAGTGTTAGTGCCAAGCAACTTACATTGTTAGAACGGAAAGATAGTTAGCAAATCGAGCAACCAAACATATACTAGTGTGGGTGGTAAAGAGGGTTAATCAGGCTTCAGGAATCTCTGTGCAGTTGAAAGGCAATAAACCACCCTCCTTGTCGATTTCCCAACTAATAAAATACTGTCATAGCGTGAACAAAGAAAACGCGTTTCATTCGACTGTATTCGAGGAACAATAAATGACTGCTCTAATCTAGTGAGGCTTCACCAGTTGGGCGGTTCCCATCAGTTTTATATAAACAGAAAGAGATCTTTGTAAATGTGAAATTACCGTCGGGGGTAACACGTGACCCACATTCCTACAATACCTGTGACTGTGTTTCCATTGTTTCTGCTCAAGTATTATACATTTATTCACTTCATATGTTATATGACTGCAGTATGCACTTGACGAATTGCAGTGAAATTTGCCAGGCAATAAATCGTGCAAATTATTATTTGTGGCTGCTGTGTTTAAATGTATACGAGTATTTCTACACGCTCTTTCTTTATGTTTGTATATATATCTTTCTTTCCTTTTTTTTTGGGGGGGGGGGGGGGTGCATATTTCTCTTTCTTTGGGTCTAATGCTGCCTGTTACATTAATCAATCTGTCTGTCTTTATGAAGACATCAACAAGCTTAAATTGACTGCTGCTTTTTGGATTAATTCATACTGACGTCTGAAAGTGAGGGAAGAAGAAAAAGAAGAAGAAGAAGAAGAAGAAGAAGAAGAAGAAGAAGAAGAAGAAGAAGAAGAAGAAGAAGAAGAAGAAGAAGAAGAAGAAGAATAGAAAAGAGGGAGAGACTGAATGTTGGAGATCTTGATCCAAATCTCAATCATTATGATGCTTCATTATGCCCAAATGTCAATGATGTTAACATCACTGTATTGTATCTATGTTATGCACTTTGACAGCTATTTTGTGACAGAATCAAACCATCTGATTGGCTGGTCAAGTCACTCTTTTGCACAACCAAATATGTTTAAATAAGATGTTTATCATGATTTTCACTCTTCCACACAACCACATACGTTTCAATAAAACGTTTTTTTTTACCACACTTGTCATTCCTTCACACATCCAAATCTGTTTTAATAAAATGTTTCTCACCACAATTGTCACTCTCTCTCTCTCTCTCTCTCTCTCTCTCTCTCTCACATTCACACACACACAAATCTGTAAGAATAAAACATTTACCAAGACAACAGTCAGCCTTTCTCTGTGTCCTTGGCAACAGATTTCCCCAAGTCATCATCACAACTGGCAGACAGTACAGAAAACGGTGTAATAAAACATAAGTAACAGATCCTAGTAAAACAAGTACACGACCCTTGACCACACCTTGAGGCACACCAGGTGTATGGAAATAAGAAAATAAAGAGCCTTTTCCCATGTCAAAGGGGCCTGCTGTGTACATGGTGCTGCCCAATATTTTAATAGACCAATCTGCACTCACTGGGTGGTGTGGTCAATGCCATGCAGGATGCCTTTATTTCCCAGAACATTTAGGGGTACCCATTTTATGCTGGGTCAACATAGAAGTCCAGGTTAAGTTTTAAAACATCCCTGCATTGACTGGGGCTTTGAAGACTTGATCACTTGGCTGGTAGGCAAGCAAGAATAGTGTAACGGGTTGGCAGAACTCAAGGCCTGACACATGAAAGATTAATATGCCTTCAGAGATGATGCAATAGTATACATTGATGGTTCTGTGCTTTGTGGAGTTTCTGGTTGTGTATTCTCTGTTAGAATCAAGGGGAATGTCATCGCTGAGCAGAGTGGAGTCCATAGGTTCACAATTGCATGTTTGAATATGAAGATAACTGCGATCACTGTGACTGAGGTGGCTCTTATGAGTAGGTTCTTGTGTCACCAAAGCAATAGTATTGTTTGATTCTCAGTCCATATTTCGCAAACTTCAAAATGGACAGATGTAGAATAAGTGGGTATCAAACAAAGATACGTCTCTCTTATAAGGACATACATTGATACTCTTTGTTTTGGCATTCTGGCAGCAGCCTCACGCATGTATGCCTCTGTGTGCTGTTGGTTTGTCAAGATTGCTGTCTGTTCCATTTTTCATATAAGACAGTGAACAGCATTTTGTGTGATATTCACTGGCATAGGAACGGAGCATTATAGGGTGACACTCTGCCATGAAGTTCGAACCATGACTAATGACTAATGACTAAAACTGATACACTATCTGGGGTTTGGTGGAGTGAGTGGTGATGAGTGAGCAGATTTGTTGGTTCATGAGCCCGAGTCGTTGGAACACTCACATGCACAATGAAGATATTTAAAAGACTGGCTATGAATGACTGCTAGCTGAAGACACAATAACACATGAAACAGCATATTTCCGGATACTTAAGTGTGGGTTTAGTATGGTTCCAGCAAGGAAAGATAAATGCTGGGACGAATCTGACAATGTGGTGGTACAGTGAATAAACATTAAGGGTCATTATTTTAAACAATTACATTTCAATATCATCATCATCAAGTGCCTTGCCAGCTGGTGTAGGCGTTCATGTCTCTCCACAGATCGCGGTCTTTGGTGTTCTGGATCAACTCTGCTGATAATATGCCACCACTTGAGTCCATCCAGCATCATTTCACTTGGTCTGCCCTTGCCTTTCTTCCCCTTGATCTTTCCAGTTGTCATGATGTTCTCCAATTCCTCTGTTCTCATCACATGACCAAAGAAAGCTGTTTGTTTCATTCTTATTCTTGAATATAATGTTCTAGTTTCATTAGCCTCTTTCAGGCAGTTGTTGTTAGCTACTTTGGCAGTCCAAGGAATTCACAACAGTTGTCTCAGGAACCACGTCTCTGTTGCTTCCATGTTCTTCCTAATTTGTTCATTTACATTCAAAGATTCACCGTCATACATCAAAACAAGTCCTTTATAGCATTTCAACACTCTCTTTCTTACATTCAATGATAAGAAATACATAAGAAGTACATGAAAAACATATTGCTGTGTTAATAACATCTTTTAATTTCAGAAAAATTAAATATATATCTATTATTACTGGAAGAAAATTAAAGGCACATAGCTGAACTATCTCTTTCAGTTCCACAAAGCCTTGCTGTTAGTGCTCCAAGGAAGAAATAACTATTAGTATAAATGACGAGTACGTTACATTCAACGGTAGAGCCTTCAATTGTATTCAACATAAGAAATCATGAGAGGTATGTAATTTGCAGCACATTTAATCAATGTAACTGAATAATTATATCATGAACAACAAGCAGCCGTCAGAGTAGCAGTGAAACATCAAACCTGTTTCAGGTGGAAAGGGGAGTAAGACAGGGCTGCATTCTCTCCTTTCAACATTTATACAGAACATGTAATGAGAAACATTAATAATGAGACCAGTGACACTTTTGATGCATTCATAATTGGTGAAAATCCAGTTTTAGAATTCATATATGCAGATGGCACATTTCTCCTCTCAAATGGCACTAATGGATTAGAAGACTTCATCCTGTCTGTCAAAAGACACAGATCTCATCTCATCTCACTCATCTCATCTCATCATGTTCCTCTTGTACCTTGCAGTGTCGAGGTGAGGTATAAACATCGTGAGAGTGCCCGATTATGGGTTTCATGTATCGATATTCCCATGGACTCTACTATTCCCTCCGTTCAACGTTTACGTGGTCGGCCTCTTCCTCTGTTTCCATCTGGTCTGTACATCATTGCTTGTTGTGGTACGCTGTTGACTGGTAACCTACTTGCATGGCCAAACCATTTGACTTGCTGCTTTTTAATAAACTCTAGTGCTGCTGTAACCCCCACTTTAGTCCTGGTTTCTTCATTTCTGATCTTATCTCTTCTTGATACGTTGAGTATTCTTCTCAGGAATCTCATTTCTGTTGTGATTTTTCTTTTCTCTTTTTCTGTCAATGTCCAGGTTTGGCATTGGTAGCATAGAGATAGTAGCAAGATTGTGTTGCAAAGTGCTTTCTTAGTAGTTATTGATACATGTTTGTTCTTTAGTATTGGTGCCATTTGTCCAATGAGTTGGTTTGCCTTATTTCATCTATTTTCAATCTCGTCTTCTGATCTGCCATTTGATGATATTATACTTCCTAGGTACTTGAAACTCTTTACTTGTTTCAAGGGATGTTCGTTTAGGTGAATTGTTGTTGTTTTTTCTTCTTTAGTTATAGTCATTACCTCTGTTTTGCTTGTGCTAATTTTCATGTTATGTTCCCTACACATTTCGTTTAGACTATTCATGTGGTCTTGTAATTCAGCTTCTGATTTTGCTATTAGTGCTTGTCGTCTGCAAACAGGAGTTCTCTAATGGTTAGATTTGCAGATGGTTCTTCTTCCGTGTTCTCGTCATGCGGTATTCTTGCTGTCTCTGCTTGGCTGGTTTCTTTACATATGTTGTCTATATATGTTATGAACAAGAGAGGGGACAGGACACAATCTTGTCGTACTCCAGATCTTATGGCGAAGGGTTCTGAGTGTCCTCCAATTGCTCTCACTATGCATTCACTGTTGTTGTATAAGCTTCTACATAGATTTGTTAGATGTGTACTCACTCCATATTGTTTAAGGATTTCCCACAGCTTGTTTCTATCTACTCTATCAAAATTTTTCTTGGTTGAAAAAGGCTAAGTAGAGTGTTACATTGAATTCGATTGATTATTCTATAAGTTGTCTAAGAGCAAAAATGGCGTCTGTGCATCCTTTGTTTTTTCCTAAATCCAAGTTGTGTTTCGCTTAGCTGGGGTTCTACAGTAGGTCATAATCTCTTCTCAAGAATTTTGCAAAATATTTTCCCAGTATGACTCAACAGTGAAATGCCTCTGTATTGTGTGCAATCTCTTTTGCTGCCTTTGTTTTTCCAAACTGGGATAATTACGGTGCTTCCCCAGTCTCGTGGTGTCTGTTATTCTACCCAAACATGGTTGAATAGTCTATGTAGTCATGCTGTTCCTACTTCTCTTGCTGCTTTAATTAGTTCATTTGGTATTTCATCTTGTCCTGGTGATTTGTTCAATGGGGCTAATCTGATGGCTTCTATAATTTCTCCTTTTAGTATGTCTGGTTCTAGTTCTTTGGTGGCATCTGTGTAGGTTTCTTGAATTCCTGTGACATCTGATGGGATGTTGAGAAGTTGTTCGAAATACTGCTTCCATCTTATTAGGATTTGTTTTCGTTCACTTATTGGTTCTCCATTTTCGCTGTTAATTATTTCAGTTGGGTCAAAGAGTTCTCCTCTGGTTCGCATTGCACTTATCTTTTTGTAGAAGTTTCTAGTTGCCTCCTTGTAGTTTTTATTTAGGGTTTCTCCATACCCTTCTCGGCAATGTGTGGAATGTGCCTGGCCCTGCAGCCAGCAGGATTAGGATCGGCTAGCCTTTCCTAGGAGGGGTGAAAAGTGAAAATGAGTAGCCTGCCGATGACCCACAGACTACACAAGTCAACCCTCACCCCCACGTGGTGCAGACCGGGAAACCATGACTGCGAGGTCATGGGCTAATGGGCTATGGCTCGCCATATGGGATGGACTCCCTGTGGTCAGATTTGTGCCCTAAACCTGCGACTGGCCTAGCAAGCTGGCAGGGGATCTTCATACTGCTCATAGAAAAACTAAGAAGTGTAAACGGACTGAACCAAACGGATATCGACCCGGCAATGTTAATGGACTACGAGATCAATCAGCGACTCAAAAAATAGGCACAATGAACATCTGTGGTTTCAATAGTAAAGATGAAGAGCTTATAGAAATAATGGAAGAGAGGAAAATTTGACTTATGGGAATAGCGGATACCAGAACAAAGGGGAAAGAATGCTAGGAGCTCCACCACAGTTACACATTTGTCTACTCTGGAGTGGAACAGCAAGAAAGGGCAAGACATGATGTGGGAATAGTCATCGAACCACTGCTAGCAAGAAAAATACTAGAAATAAAATATATATCAGAAAGAATCATAACAGTGAGAATAAAAGAACAAACAATTACAACATATGTACAAATATACGCACCATGTAATACAAACAAAAATGAGCAAGAATGCGAGGAATTCTACGAAGACATCCATGATGTGATAAATAAAATATATAAGCAGGACAACATCATAGTTATGGGAGACTTCAATGCAAGACTAGGACATAACAAAGTGGGCATAGAAAAACATCTGGGAGGATTTGGAGATCAGCATAATAAAAGGAATGATAACGGAAGTAGACTAATAGAGCTATGCAGTCAACACGACCTCTATATAACAAACACATTCAAAAGACAGAGAAAATCAAAATCTGTTTCTGAACTAAAAATAATACCCATAAACATGCCAACCCAATATCACAATCAACAAAGAAGCAATTGAAAATGCCACCAACTTTCAATTTCTTGACTCCATAAACAAAAGAAATCCATTCACCAAGGACTCAAATTTTGTATGAGACTGCAAGAGCATCATACATATCCACCATGCTGATAGCAGACAATCAGCACTCAAGTTTTGAACTCACACTTGGACAGCTAAAGAGCATGATCAGAATGAGTATGGTGTTCGCCTTCTAAGAAGGAACCACATCATTACCAGTCCCCAGTTCATAAAGCCACGCGAGGGAGAACACATGAGATCAATGGGATTTGAAAACACCAACATCATTAACTCAAAACTGCATGGATTTTAAAGTAATCAACAGATTTTGACTGAAACCTGAATGCACCACTGTTGCTGTCAAAAAATACAAAATAACATTCATTTACTGCCAACTGAGTACCTTGCGGTGTATGGCAGAGGGGTCTTTGAGCCTGAGGAATTAAGGCCGCCTGGCTAGTGCAGTCGCCGCGAACTGTGCAGGTTAGAATTTTCTTTTTGCCCCCGACAGAAAAAAATCCCACACCTTACCGAGGGATCGAACCCGGGTCTCCCGCATGGGAGTCCGGCGTTCTATCAACTCCGCCAGCCGCTTCTCAATACTGAATGCACCACATACAGGCAAAACAAACAGTGTAAATGAAACAAATTACTAACACGTTCTATGCCTCTTGGTTAGTTAGTTAGTCTTTCCTCTTGAGCCTAAGTCGGCGCATAGGGCAGAAGTCATGGCTCTCCATGTCTGGCGGTTCGCTGCTACCTGTTGTAGATCTTGGATGTTCACTTGGTCGTTAAATGAGCCTTCTCTGATGATGGTTCTACGCAGGGTCTCTCTTGGTCTTCCCCGTTTTCTTTTCCCTACTGGTGACCATATGAGGGCTTGATATGGGAGTCTTGTCTTGTCCATTCTGAGCACATGGCCGATGTAGTTCCAACGGCGTTTTCTCATAAAATTGGATACAATATCCTGCTTAGTCTCTTGTCTTATTTGCACATTGGTTTTGAAATCTGTCCACTGGATGTTTAGAATTCTTCTAAGACATTTGTTCTCAAAATTGTCTAATTTTTTATTTAAAGCTACTGTTGATTTCTAACTCTCACATCCATATGTTAGCACTGGAATCACACAAGAATTGAAGATTTTAAGTTTCGTATGTTGGCTGAGTGACTTTGACTTCCAGATGTTTAACAGTTTATTGAAGGCACCAGATGCCAGTGAGATTCTAGATATTTCTGGTGATGAGTCCCCTGTAGATGTCATTTTGCTTCCTAGGTATGTGAAGCTGTTGACTTTTTCAAGAACATGGTTGCTTAATTTGGTGTCGTCTGAACTGTTGGTAAGATCAATAGTTTTTGTTTTTGTGGTGTTAATTTGGAGACCAATTTGTCCTGAAACATTTTGGAGATGGTTTATTTTCTCTTGGGCATCTGGGTGTGTTGAACTCAAAAGCACTATGTCGTCAGCAAAGTCCAGGTCTTCTAGAATTTGTCAACCCAATGGATACGCCTATTCGTGTTGTTTGTGCATTTGCGCATGACCCAATCGATAGCTATTCCAAAGGGCATCGGTGACAAGACACAACCCTGTTTCACTCCCGTTTCCACTGAGAACCAGTCGGGCAACTGCTGGCTGCTGTTCTCATGCAGCAATGTGTCTCCTTATAGAAAGATTTTATGATGTTGGTATATTTGGTAGGAAAACCATAGATGTTATGCCTCTAGAGCAGCTATTTCTGCAATCATATTTTTCCTAGCCTGTTCTTCATAGTCTTCTCGTAGTTCCTCAGTTGCGTACAATGATGGAAAGTTTAATAATGATTTCAGCACCTGCAGAGCCAAAACAACCAAGAAGTTAAAAGGCAAGCTGCAAGTGACATCACTGTAATCACTTGTGTAATATCTTTTTGTTTTGCTTATGTTAAACAGACTCATTGAGTTGTTATTTTAAAATCATCTGCCACACACATTGTGAGACGCGTGTTCTGTTCTTCAATACAGCAAACGAAGCTTTGTCTCTGAGAAGTTAAATAAAATTCTAAGCCTACAACTACATAGCAACTGCCTTGGCAAGTGACATTTATTTCTTATCCCGGAAAATTCTTCCAGAAGAATCCAGCAATGATAAAAATGCTGTAAAAATAATTCTTTTTTTTTTTTCTGCCAAGCAAGAAGTAGGTTTGGATAAAACATTGATGGTGAACAATGGGAAGTAAAGGGTGTGTGATAGTTATGACATAAAAGTTGTTAATAGCAGACATGTTGTATTATAACACAATGACAACATTTCGGTGATATATACGCCCATGGCAGATACGGGAAGTCGCTTGTGACAATTAATCATCCCATGGCACTTTATCAGTGAAGAATCTTTAAAGCTGTTTGTCTACATATGCATTCCTATCAGCCCGGAGTTCATGTCTGTTAATTCCCATAGAGGTGGAGATCTTTTTTTCATATTGACCTGGGCTGCACATTGACCCAGTCTAAAATGGATACCAGGGTTTGTTCTGAGAAGTAAAAGTGGGGCTGGCATGATTCTGACTGCATCACTCATTGAGTGCTGATTGGTCAATTGAGATGCAAAAAGATCTATACTTGTACTTTATAGATTACACCAAAGCATTTGATAAAGTGAAACATAATAGAATGATTAAAATGTTGGAGGATATTAAAACTGATGTGAAAGATCTCAGAATAATAAAGAATATTAACTGGAAAAAAGTAGCAGCAATTATCATGGGAACTAAAGTAGGAAATTTTGAACAGATAAAACAAGCAGTAGGACAATGATGTGCTTTGTCACTAAATCTTTTCTATATAGCAAAATAATATGAGACAGGTCAAAGATCGACCAAAGATATGAGTCGAAGAATATATTATAAAAAATCTGCTTTCTGCAGATGACACAGTATTAATAGCTGAAAACTGTCGAGATTTGTGATGACTTTTGGATATTGCAGTAATAGAGAGTGCAAAAAAGGACTCCTTGAATGTCAAAAAAAAAAACAGAAACAATGTCATATCAATCAAAACATAACACCAAAATGTATAATACAACTGAAAGAAAAGTGCGTAAATAAGTCAATAAACTGCCATTGAAAAAAAAAAAAAACTGTCAAAAATGTCAAAAGTGCGTAAACAAGTCAATAAATCCAAATATGTAGGGGAAATAATAACAGAGATGGAAGATGTGTGACTCATTAAGAACGGAATTGGCCACGCAAAAGCTGCATTTCAGAAGATGAAAGATATCATATTTAATAAGTACTTTCAATGAATATCAGAGAGTACTGAAATGTTATATCAAACCTGTTCTGCTATAAGGCAGTGAATTTTTGTGATTGCGAACAAACACATTAGGAAGATCTTGGAGGCTGGTTTGAATATGTGGTTCCTGAGATGAATGTTGTGAATACATCGGACTGCCAGAGTAACTAACAACGATTGCCTGGAAGAGGCTAAGGAAAATAGAAGAACTCAAAGAAAGAGACAAGGGTGTTTGTTGGTCATATAATGAAATAGGGGGCATAGGAAAATATTGTGACAACTGAAAAGATCAGTACTATAAAAAACAGAGGCAGACAAAAAGAAATTATGCTGATGGACTCAGATGGTAGCATTGAGGAATATCATCAAAAGAACTGATCCACAACAAGGGTTGTGATATGTGCAGAAATATTAATACCTATACCAGTTGGAAAGGCACATGATGATGATGATGATGATGATGATGATGATGATGATGATGATGATGATGATGATGATGATGATGATGATGATATGAGTTACTAAAGAGATAAATTAAGTAAAAACCAAAGACTTGCCTTGCATCTGCCATTTCTGTATGTTTCATCATCGAAGTGGATATACTCCTTTCTGATGTTTTCAGCATATTCTTTATACGCTGAGTCAGAATGTGAAAATGTATGTGGTGATTTACTTTATTTAAAAAAACTGTGATCATAATATCAAAGAACTTACAACTTACTCTATGGAAATGTATCCTCAGTATATTAATCTGACCAGATGTATTATTTGATTCTGAACTATGGGCAATGCATACGTGTGATGAAATAATATGGAGGCATTTGAAATGTGGTGGTACCAAAAAAATGACCAGAACCAAGCAGATTGAAAAATTAGGATATGAAAACATTCTAGACAATATAGCAGAACAAAGAAGACTTCTTAAAGTAATACCAAATCAAAGACTCTCATTGCTTGGTCACATTCTTTCTAAGACATAAAGAAACAATAAAGAGAGAACTAGATGGCAAAATAATTGGAAAAACAGGAAGGAGTAAGCCAAGAAAAACATGTATAAAACAGGCATGCACTGATCTTTCAATGCAGGCGTACATGGAATTATAGAGAGTGGCACAAAACCAGCACGAGTGCTGAAATACATGATGACAGCGATCATGCTTATGATGATGATGATGATGATGATGACAATGATGATGACAATGATGGTAATGCTGATAGTGGTAATGATGATGACTGTGGTGATGATGATGATGATGATGATTGTGATGATGATAATGATAATGATGATGATGAAAAAGCCATGAACAAAACTTTCCTGACAGACACCAGCAATTTAACACATGATCACAATACTAGTTTTTGCTACTGGTAATTTGGTTTATATTGACTTTAGTGGGAGAACATGTGCTGTTACACATTAAATTATAGTTAACTTGTCCATTATAAGTCTCTGCAGGGTCATAGTATTGGCAGATAACTGTAGATAACAAGTGGTACTGAGACAATAATAATGACAGATAACTTAGCAGTGGTAAGACAGCAAAAAAAGACATCAACAAATGATGAGACAACAACAGCAGATAATATAAGAGTCATAAGATAACAAAAGATAACTTAATATTGATGAGCCAACAATAGGTAGCATAGCAGTGATAAGACAACAATAGATAGCACAGTAATGATGAGACAACAATAGACAGCATGGTAATGATGAGACAACAATAGACAGCACAGTAATGATGAGACAACAATAGACAGCATAGTAATGATGAGACAACAATAGATAGCATAGTAATGATGAGACAACAATAGATAGCATAGTAATGATGAGACAACAATAGATAGCGTGGTAATGATGAGACAACAATAGACAGCATAGTAATGATGAGACAACAATAGATAGCATAGTAATGTTGAGACAACAATAGACAGCATAGTAATGATGAGACAACAATAGATAGCATAGTAATGATGAGACAACAATAGATAGCATAGTAATGATGAGACAACAATAGACAGCATAGTAATGATGAGACAACAATAGATAGCATAGTAATGATGAGACAACAATAGATAGCATAGTAATGATGAGACAACAATAGACAGCATAGTAATGATGAGACAACAATAGACAGCATAGTAATGATGAGACAACAATAGACAGCATGGTAATGATGAGACAACAATAGACAGCATAGTAATGATGAGACAACAATAGACAGCATAGTAATGATGAGACAACAATAGATAGCACAGTAATGATGAGACAACAATAGACAGCATGGTAATGATGAGACAACAATAGATAGCACAGTAATGATGAGACAACAATAGATATCATAGTAATGATGAGACAACAATAGACAGCATGGTAATTATGAGACAACAATAGATAGCATAGTAATGATGAGACAACAATAGACAGCATGGTAATGATGAGACAACAATAGATAGCATAGTAATGAGACAACAATAAACAGCATGGTAATGATGAGACAACAATAGATAGCATAGTAATGATGAGACAACAATAAACAGCATGGTAATGATGAGACAACAATAGATAGCATAGTAATGATGAGACAACAATAGACAGCATGGTAATGATGAGACAACAATAGATAGCATAGTAATGATGAGACAACAATAGACAGCATAGTAATGATGAGACAACAATAGATAGCATAGTAATGATGAGACAACAATAGATAGCACAGTAATGATGAGACAACAATAGATAGCACAGTAATGATGAAACAACAATAGATAACTTAGTAGGTATGAGACAACAATAGATAAGTTAGTAGGTATGAGACAACAATAGATAAGTTAGTAGGTATGAGACAACAAAAGAACTTAATAGTCTTGAGACAACAACAGATAACTTAGTATCGATGAAACAACAACAGATAACTTAGTAGCGATGAAACAACAACAGATAACTTAGTAGCGATGAAACAACAACAGATAACTTAGTAGCGATGAAACAACAACAGATAACTTAGTAATGAGACAACAATTGATAACTTAGTGACAAAACAAAAGATAACTTAGTAGTGATGAGACGATAGATAACTTAGTTATGAGACAACAACAGATAATTTAGTGATGAGACAACAACAGATAATATATTAGAGATGAAACAACAACAGATAACATAGTAGTGATGAGACAACGACAACAGATAATGTATTAGAGACAGCACAAAACAATTTCAGCTATAGTGGGTATTTGGTGCTAGCACTTTATTTGTATAGACCAATCAGAACTTGATAAGTGATATGATCAATATAATGCCAGCACTTTTATATAATAATTTCCAGGACAATTGTTGTACCAATTTTAGGCTTGATCAGCCTGGGAGTCCAAGATAATTTTAAAAGTCTGCCTCGACAGGGGTTTGAACAGTTGACCACCAAGCTGACAGACAAGCTTGCTTGCCATTGCAACTTTTTAAAATACAGAGGTCAAATAATGTAGAGATCTATAGCTTGACCTTCTGTGAAGTTTTTTTTTACTTGTGTTAAAGTTTGTTGCATATTCTTTGCAGGACGTCACAGTCAACCCCAGCATTTTTTGGGCTGTTTGTGATTTCATGGCAAGTTTATGTTCAGTAGTTTGCCATTGCTTTCTGAACAACCAGCACTCATATCATTGAATGAAAACCAGAGCAAGGTGGCCTGCTTCCATATAGCCCTCATATGTGTTTTGAATGTATTGTTATTTAATATGTTTTTTACCTTCAGCATCTTGTCCTAGGATAGCTAGGTCAAAATCTAGAAACAGTCTAAGGTCCAGATCATCTTGTCTATCCTCTGCAGAGTGGGATATTGTTGCTGCAATCATGCTTGCGACTCTTTGTACTACATTATCTGCCTGAAAGATCCGGAAAAACAGGCATTTTATTCACAGAATATAAAGCAAATTAGAAAGAAACAATGGAGAAACAATTTTAAAAATAAGAGCTATTTACAAAAGTACCATGTGAAAGATGTGGCAGCCATTATGGAATAGCAACAGTTTCTATGCAATCCCATCAACCCTTAATGGTGATGGAGATGCTGATGTGTCAAGGTCAGACATTACACATGTCTTCACATCTCTAATGGCCAACCTGGAAATAGACAACATCATCACGTGCCATGTAGATAAGCATGGGCCGTTGTGGTTCGCCATTTCACATAATCACCTGCATCTAGGTCAGATCTGTGTTTTTGCACTGATTATGCCATGTGGCTATGTCATACAGATATTTATCTCTCCATCTTCCTCATCCTCTTTTTCCATCACGTTTGCCAATTGATACTAAATTGTAAAGTTTATTTCTACTCATAACATTCCCCAAAATCTTGACTGCTTACGTCTACTTTCTGTAAACAATTTACGGTTTTCATGTTTTTTGTTGTTGTTTTTTTTGCGCTTACTCACTTTGAACTCAAGCGTAGTCCCTACACACTACTTCTAGTAGTACTGGACTGAATTTTGCGTATGGATTAGTTTTCCATATTACCAGTGTCCCTCACCATCAGGCGAACCCACTCCAACTTCAGGGGTATTTAGGTTATTTGAAAAGGGATTTCATTTGTCAGAGTTCAGGCTGATCTTGCAAGATTTATCCTGAACCAGTACCAAAGTACCATCACAGTCCCTAGGGATTGTGTTGAAGAGCTATCTTTCCCCTCTCTGAGCTCAGAAACTAGCAAGTTGTGCAAGACTTCTATTGGAACTTCACATCTGCACAGAGGTATATTGGTATGTAATCAGGTCATGACATTGCATATCGCACACGGGCCAACTGGAATTAGGTCAAAGTTGGTCATGTCTCCTCCACTGGTTGTAGGTAATTCATTGTCAACAGATTGGGTGTATTAGCGTAGATGATAGAGATGGGGTGAGTCCAAAGAGAGTTAGTTGTTGTTTCTGGAGACATCACGACTGGCAAAGATTAGTTTCATTTTCATGCCGGGGCATGCGGGTATACAAGGAAATTAGCACGCTGACAGGCTTGCAGGTAAGGTTACTGTGGAGGTCGGATGAGCCATGGACCAAGCTGATATACTGAATGCTCTACTAGAAGTAGGTAGTTTGTGAGAACCAAGTGATGACTGAATCTACAACCATGGTCAGACTGTGAGAACAGCCAGTTAAAAGAGGTGTGGCCAAGCAAGAACACTACGCAGGAAGCCAAAGAAGATTAATAAACCAACACAAAATTGGTATCCTTAGCCGCTACACGCTGCAGGATTTACTAAGGAGGGGATCCGAGCACTTATGGACTGAATGGTTTGATATGCAATGAGGATGATCTGTCGACTAACTAACTAGCTGGCAGGCTAACTAACTAACTAGCTACACTGCTAATGTCATGAGTGTGGCTGGATGATGGTTCGATGCATGCATTCATCGTCTGCCAACAGAAGAAACAACAAGACCCCCTGTTCCTCTAATCACTCTGGTCTACAAAATGTGATGGCCAATCGATCCCAACCCAATGCCCAAAGGGATTTTTCTGTTAAAAACAATACTTACTAAATCAGCATCTAGAGCAAATTTGGTGAACACCTCAATGGAACGTAGTTCATTATCTGAAGATGCTGGATCATAAACAATGCTGTGGAAACAGAATGTGATTGCTTCTCATTAAAAAAAAAACACCAGTAGAGCTCTCAAATTAATGACTACATTTTACAAAAGAATTATATTCTATTAAACTGGTTAGTCTGTCGCAGAAATCAAGTGCTTCATTGGGGACAGATATAAATAATATGCAAACTCCTGTTATTTATCCACCTTGCAGTGGTAGAGGGGCTTATGTTTTCCAGTGACCCCAAGATCTATGCTGGTCGTAGCATAGCTACTGGAGGGTTTCTCATGTCGAACAGGTCAAGGGGTAGGGACCAGATGAAGAGAGACACAAACCTACTGCCCTGTAGTCAAAGGCTAGTGAAAGCAAACCCAGTCAAATGCTTGTCAAAGTAATATGTACTGAGCCACAGGCTTGATGAAATCGTGCAACACAATTCTCTTGATTATGGTCTTATGCTAAAGATGTGAAACAAAAATGAAAACAAGCTGAAATAAGTGAAATATGAGATATGTAGCTCCCATAACAATGGTATAGTGGTTAGTGTGCTTGTTTGCCAAGACATTAGTCTCAGTTTAATCTCGAGCAATGACAGAACAGTGTTTTGACCAATGCAAATCTGGGGTCGACTCAGTCTTGTAAAATGGACCATGGATACGTTTATCTGAGAAAGAATGGTTATAGAGAATTTGAGCTGGTTACGCCACTTAATTAACCTGAAACTTAGTAGATACAAAGGCCGGACACTTCACCAATCAATGGTAGCAATTGCTTTGGAGTCACGTGGGTCTTTTACTCCTGTCATGACATGTCAGCAGTTATATATGGTATAGAGTTTCTGAACATACAACTCCTCAATTCTAGATTAGTCATATGGCAACAAAGCTTATTCTTGGGAAGATAATGTGGTGGTTTCCAACTGACCTCCACATTCACATGAGTGGTTTCCGACTCCACAATTGACCTCCACATTCACATGAGTGGTTTCCGACTCCACAATTGACCTCCACATTCACATGAGTGGTTTCTGACTCCACAACTGACCTCCACATTCACATGAGTGGTTTCTGACTCCACAACTGACCTCCACATTCACATGAGTGGTTTCTGACTCCACAACTGACCTCCACATTCACATGAGTGGTTTCTGACTCCACAACTGACCTCCACATTCACATGAGTGGTTTCCGACTCCACAATTGACCTCCACATTCACATGAGTGGTTTCCGACTCCACAATTGACCTCCACATTCACATGAGTGGTTTCTGACTCCACAACTGACCTCCACATTCACATGAGTGGTTTCTGACTCCACAACTGACCTCCACATTCACATGAGTGGTTTCTGACTCCACAACTGACCTCCACATTCACATGAGTGGTTTCTGACTCCACAACTGACCTCCACATTCACATGAGTGGTTTCTGACTCCACAATTGACAGCAAAGTCCTGCTCTCAGGACAAGATACTACCCTGCTCTGTTCAGGTGCAGATTTATCCATTGATTTCAGCCCCTTGAAATGTGGTTGCCATTCTTACATCCCCCATCAAAGCCAAAGCCCAAAAGAGAAGCAAAGAACAGTAACATTCTAACCCATCATGAATATCGTAAGAGGCGGCTCGTGAGGGCTGGAGTGAGTGAGACTAGCTGCCACATCCTGTAGAAAAGCTGTACAATCTAACCAATCATGTACAAGTCTGCAAAGGACTTGACGTGAGCTGGTTTGACACCCTTCATCTTCAGGAGACCCAAGTTCGAATTCTTGGTTAAGAATGGATTTTTTTATGTCGGGGCAAAAATAAAACTCTAACCTGCACAGTTTGCAGCGACTGCACTAGCCAGGCGGCCTGAATTCCTCAGGTTCAAGACACCCCCATGTCCTACACTGCAAGGTACTAGAGGCAGTAGATGACAGACAGATAGTTCCATTTGGAGATGAAAGGCAGAAGAAATTGGAGGAAGTCATTCTTATGTGCTGCTCATAACCTACTACTAAGGATTTCATTTAGGAGTTTCTCATCATTTCTTTACTCAAGAAGACAAATCAAAAAGCAAATGTTCACATTTTAAAGAAATAAATTAAAAACAATGTATTCCCTTAGTGAATTTAAACACAGAAGCAACAAGCATGCGGATAACCATGGGGATAATAAATGCTCCACATTCAAGCAATATCTGTGACTATGTGTTTTAATTGTTTCAGCTAAAGTATTATTTATTTAGTTAAAGATAAAAAAAAGAAAAAAAGATTTAAAAAAAAAAAGATTAAAGATATGTCGAGAACAGAGGACGTTGACGTCAGTGAATCCACATCGCTGTCCAGGATGAAAGACTTGGGAGTAAGAATTGGCACGGCCAGACGTGAGAGGTACATTGGGAAAACGAGGTGCCTCATCAACCAACACAGAACTGGCACTATTAGCCACCAGACGCTGATGCATATGCGGGGGGGGGGGGGGGGGGGGGGGGGGGGGGGGGGGGGGGGGGATCTGAGCACCTATGGACCTGTCCAGAGTGCAATGAAGATACCCCAACTGATAACTGATAATTTAGTTGTTAGGTCTTAGTCAGATATGAATGAGCTACTGCATGACAGTAGACAGTACTACCTACTTTCTGTTAATGCCGAATGTTGTGCGGCACTCACAAAACCCGACACTCCACATTGTGCCAACGGCTTCGGGGGGAGGAGTGCATTTGGAAGGGTACAAGCTTTACCCAAGTGCGAGGCAATGCAGCCTAAAAACTAAATGTCATGGCAGGGCAGACCAGGCCCTAAACCTTGGTCGGCAACTGGTCTAGGGTGGAAGCTCTGAAAGGCGGACAGTTAGAGCATTGTTTTGCTGATCCAGCAGCTTCTGTAGCTTGTCATGTTCGAGATGTATTGGTGTTACCTTTCCTCTGGAGTGAACTAGACAGACCGAGAGAGAGATCAAGCTGCATGGGCAACACGTGGTCTCTAATTTCAGCGCAGGCTTTGTATTATGGAGAGGTATAACTCCATTTTACAAACTATCAATGTCAAGATGGGTGCCAGTCACTATCAATTTATTAATTTCATGTGAAATATAACTCTGCAGTATGCACTTGATGAGATGCAGTGAAAAAATGCCAGACAATAAATTGTGCAACATATTGTTTGTGGCGTCTGAGTTTAAAGATATAAGTAAAACATATAAAGGACAAAATAAAAGATCTTACTCATGAAAGAATATAGATAAAAGCATGTTGTCCAGTTCAGCTATTCTTTCTCTCCACTGATCATAAAGCTGCAATAAATGCTCTATATGAGCCAGAGTGTGATAGAACCGCCATTTTTCACTGTAACGGCGTTCTATAATGCTCCACCAGTTATCTCGAACCTTGTCCGCAGTGCCAAGTGTTTTCGTGAGGTGGTCCCAATGGTTAAAAACCACTGAACTGTGACCACTCATCCTGAAAAAGTGGAAGTTCATACATTTAAATAGTTTGTTATAGTCTGATATCACATTAAGAACTACAAGTAGTATGTAGATTTTACAAGACTTAAATAACGCAAGTTACAGAGGGAAATCAGATTTTAAAAAGCAAGTGTGCTTATATATCAACTATCACGAATACTGAAACATTCAAATATAGCTGTCCACAAAATGACACATAATACATAGAATATTCACACAAACCCTATGCTACAGATGTCAAGCTTGAATATTATCCAAATCACTGTCAAACTGTCATTTACTGCCCTTGCGGTGTATGGCAGCGGCGGCGGAGGGGGGGGGGGGGTCTTTGAGCCTGAGGAATTAAGGTCGCATGGCTAGTGCAGGTTAGGATTTTCTTTTTGCTCTGGACAGAAAAAATTCTCATATCTTACCGAGGATTCGAACCTGGGTCTCCCGAAGGAGAATCCGGTGTTCTGGCCACTCGGCCAGCCGCTCCTCCTAATCACACTTACACAAAATCAATACCTGTGAGATGAAATGCTTCAGAAAAGCTCCCAACTTAACTATCTGAAACCGAGTAAGAAATTATGTTAACAGACAGTGGGATCAACACCATGTGCCACATATATTTAAAGGCAGAAGATCAAATGGTCCGGCCGTCTCGTTAGAATGCAACACCATCAACTACCAGCATTAACGCTATGCCAAAGAAGATCTGATACGAGAGCAAGAGGACGCCTGAGAAAAAAATGAATTGATTATTTAAAGATATTGTACAGTCACACAGAATTACACTATCCAGTGCCACCCATCAAGTGCTAAAATGTCAACTATTACTCCCCATGAAGCTTGATGACAAAAGTGGAAGATGATGACGATGACAGAGGCGATGAAAAATCAACACCACAATCTTAAAGAAGATCATAAGAAAACACTATAAAACACCAAATGAAGAAATAAACTATTGCCCTATCTCACTGAAAAGGTTGGCTGGTTGGTTGTGAATCCTATGAAGACTGTAAGTTTTCATTCTTAAATATAATGCACTGATGTTGTTTGCCTGATCCTTCATAAGGGCTTACATCCATTAAAGTCAGGCTGCGCACAAAGGGAATCTCCATGTTATCAAATGTGTGGGCAAGATGTCAGAAAAAAGTGAAGTAGTTATGCTGCATGCCTCTTGCTCTGAAGGTTGTGTGTTCGATTCCGGCCTACGTCCTTTGGTTCATGACAGCAATTTTCTCAGGCTCCTGGGGATCGTCACTAGAGCTACTGAGTTCATTCTTTCTGTGATGCTTTTGGCAGGCTGGCGTTCGGAAAGAAACTGAACCATATGGGATAAAACCTGGTGCATAGGGAGCGGCCTGTGGCGAACAAAATGCCCAATACATGGAAGTGAGGAATTAAGGCAGTCATGTGCAGGACATGGCGATTCTTGAGTGAGCCAAGTACCAAAGCGCTATGTGTCGGCTCTGAAATTTAGTGAAGCCTCCTTGGATGGCGGATGATACCCATGGTCTGTCCCAGCCTTCCCTTGAGGGCTGACCGTGATGACCAGTGATGTCTTTGACCGTTCTAACTTGACCAGCTAGGATATGGATCGCACCACAACAGTGAGAATCGAAAGTCCTTTGAAATACCTGAGAAGGCTAATCCGGTCAACAAATGCCCACTACAGTTGGATGTGTCGCCTAAGGGCGCAATTAAACAGGCACACCGCAATTACAATTAGCAATGTCAGAGTATCGAACTTTCCTGGGTGGGCCGGGCATGGTTTTACTTAATTTCGCGAACTTTTTGTTGCGTCCACTTCCAGTTGTGACCATGTCCATCTATATGTCAATTAAACGAAAGCTGCGTGGTACGATGAAAGGGGAAGTTATTCTGATATGTTCAGCATTGGTCCTTCTGCTAGGCGCCGAGAGATTGAGCCGAAAAAACCGTTTTCTCTGGATTTTTTTACATTCTGTTCACGAATATTAAGGTAATGTGTCTTATAACTCCTGTAGCTTAAAGAAATGTAAACTTTTAGTGGCATGTTTGAATCCCCCATTCAATTTTACATAAATGGGAAGAGTTTCAACATAGCTGGTGTTTGCTGGCATTCAGGAAAAAATATTTAGTGGCATGGCCATGGCCGTCATACTCATAACACAAAATTCAAGATTGCGGTGCCCATACAATAAACTATAGCGGACCTGTATTTATTTATAATTAGAACTGGTAATTTAACTACTAAAATTAAACAGAATACAAGTGTCATTTATAGCAGTAATGTATCTGTGTACTTGCATATATATTTCAGCATTTGACATGACCGAAAATAATTTTGAAAGCCAGTTTTCAGACCTGTCTGTAAACTTGTAAGAAGTGTAAGTAAGGAGTACTTTTGCTAAGCTGCGCAGCAGTACATAATTATTTAAATTTAAATACAGTCAGTACTGTAAAATAAGTTATATGTTTTAAGTAAGTTAGTACTCACTATTTAATTATTAATTGCTCACTATTAGATACAGAACAGTGTAATAATTATAGAGCAGAAGTAGAAATCAATTTTAGTGAATATTTAATTATTTAAGATTTTTATTTTTTTATTATTTAATATCTTAATAATTAATTAACTGCTGCTTAATTTATGCACCAGTTACAAACTTACTTACTTACATTAATGCATGATATTTAATCAACAAAAGAAAGCTGTCGCAATGCAGTTAGTACATTTAGACAATATGATACATTTTCATGAATTGTTCTTTCACTAACGACGAACATTTCACCTGACATTTAATTAATATAATAAATGTGTAGCTGTTTTTAACTAGTAATTAGGTCACAGCACATCATATTGAAAAGTCTTAAAAGTCAAGTGCATCTTTGTCAGAGACTCTGAGATTCTTGTTCTTTTTACGATGCTTTCGGCAGGCCGCCGTGCGGAAAGAGACCGAGCCATATGGGGTAAACCTGGTGCAATGAAGTTGATCCTCTCATTCCTCTCGACATTCTATCGAAAGAGGAATGTGACCTTTACTTTCCTGTTACCAAATCATAAGTAGAAACCCCATTTTAAAATATTCTCTGTATAGGCAAATACTAATAATAATCATCATCAAGTGCCGGCTGGCGTAGGCGTTCATGGCTTTCCACAGATCTTGGTCTTTGGTGTTCTGGATCCTAATACTAAATTATATTATACACCTGTATCAGGGGATTGGGGGGGGGGGGGGGGGAGGGAATGTGTCTTTAGCAGCATAGCTGTACACAAAATTAAATAATTGAATTTAAATAAAATACTGTGAAACAAGTTATGTTTCATTTTTATACATCCTCACCTATTTTAACTTTCGTTTTTGTATATTTCATTTTTAGTTTTACATTATGATAGCCTCTGTTGGAGACATATTTACCTAATTCCCGAAATGGAATTAGAATCAATTTTACGCAATGATATATAGCACTACGTTGTCCGTTTAAAAATAAACAAGCCATAGTAATAGAAGGCAAATAATAAACAATTGGCGGCCATTTTAAATTGTTAATTAGGTCAAGGCACATCCTATCGAAAAATAAATAATACGTCAAGTTAGGCCTCGCCGCCCTGGACGCAATGATATATGAATATGGCACTACGTTGCCCGTTTAAAAATAAACAAGCCACAGTAATAGAAGGCAGAATTTCTCAGCTTCCAATGTTAGGGCCGCGATAAAATCTTCCTTATCTATTAGGTCATCATTGCACTTCCTGGTATTAAATTACGTCACAAAAAAAAATCATAACTTAGCTTAGAATTAACGTACAATCTTCGTTGAGATACCGTTGGATTCGTCTTGTTAAGCTCTATGTAACTGGTATAATTTCATAAGTAAAAACCCAATTTTTAAATATTGACCAAAATTGCTATTCAATAAATTACTCCAGATGAACGCAGAAGAAGAGACCTGGTGCATTGAAGACAATCATACCTTTTTAATTTCTAGTAATCAGTCAAGACTTTAGACAGTCAATGTGTCTATTAATTACCAATCCTATTCCATTTTTAAAATATAATATTTACTACCTGTGAATGTATTTCAACTATTTCACTATTTCAAATTTGCAATCATGAACTGTGGGATCTCAAGCGACAACACGTCTGCAACTGGAGTCGATCAGAGTTGCCTACCTTCAGTTGCAGACGACCACATTTACTCATGTTGTTTGAACTCAGTTTATTTAACCGTTTACATTCACTTGGATAGTAAAACGTTCTTAGATAGTCAGATATTTCGCCCAGAGTTCTGTTTCAATGTCTATTATATATAAGAACGATTTAGGAGCTTTCTTAGGTCACACGTCGTTGACTTCATATTCTATTTTGTCCAACAAACAAAATGAAACTAACGATGGAGCCCCGGCTTCGGAGAGCTCTCACTCTCTGTGTGATACTGATAGTTCCTACAGTGGGAAAATTCAAGACGGCAAAGTGCAAGCTTACTACAGGTGGAAGCAGGAGCTGTTTGCTGGTAATTTTTTTTCAGTTCTTGTTCTCATTGTGTTTCAGGTTGTTTTTTTTTTTTTGGCGCTTGCTTGCTTTGAACTCAAGCATAGTCCATAATATAATACACCCATTAGTATTTATAGTTAGTGCTGGGCTGAATTTTGCGTGGAGATTAGCTTTCCTTATTAACAGTGTTCCTCGCCATCTGTGAACCCTCTCTGACTTCAGAGGCACTTGTAATTTACGTCCCCAAGTCAAGAAAGACCGGTCAACATTTTAGTCCAGCTGTCCAGTGTAGGGGTTGAACCACTTACTTGAACATCAGCTCAGTCGATGTTTAAGAACATGCATTCTTACCCATTCGACCATGCTGATCTGCGTATTTCAGATTATATCAACACTGAGCTGCAGAAAAGAATAATTATCACACATGTCTAGCTCATAATAATTAATAATATAGGGACATTGAAAGTAATAGTAATACTAATAAAGATCTAATTTGGCAAGTCCCTAAGCATTTAAGAAGAGAAACAAAATGCAGCTCTCCGAGGAAAGACCAGATGGACACAATAGCAGACTGCAACCGACTCAAAGCTGGTTGGTGAAGAAAGGGTGGAGAGCGTACGGGGATGCCTCGATGGCCGTATGCAGGTTCTTGACTCAACTCAATGAGAATCAACCCTGGGTTCTTGACAGTAAATAACACCCATGTGCTCCTAATTATAACCTGATATCTGTTATCTATATCATCATGCATAATTTGTTCATGAAAATTGTCAATTTTATGTATTGGTATGCACAAAGACCGAGATCTGTGGAGAGCCATGAACGCCTACGCCAGCCGGCATGGCACTTGATGATGATGATGCATGCTTAAGTTGACTGGAATAAGTTATTTGTGTAATTAGTATAGTACACCAGCTCTCAGGGCATGATGTTCTATTCAGTATTTGTTTCCATGATTGTTGTTCAGTGGCTAGACAAAGTCATCATTCAATGGCCAGATGAAGTCACCTTAAATATCTACGGAAGCCTGCAGAAGACAGTGCAGTTCATGTGCCTATGCCATTTGTCACCATGTGTGGTACAGACATCGACAGAACATTCTCAATGAAATATCTCGGCATCACCTTCAACACACGCTGGTCATACAAGTTTCATGTGAACAGTGTCATTATCAGAGCCAGGAAGGTCTTGACAGCACCCAACGGCTGACAGAACAACGCCTGCTCTTCCTCCTTGACCAGGGACTCATGCTAATCGTCGTAGACTTTCTCATACCATCAGCTGAACCCAGCTATAAAGGGTGGACAGGGTGCAAATCAAAGCAATGAGACTCATACTCGGAAGCACAAAAGACATCTCATGCCAGGTCATGCGATATATACTTGACCTACCAACAAAGAGCTTGCATAGAACCTGTTGTCACCTGAGGTAGGATACTTGGTATCCCTTTATATTCTGTGACAAATGTCACCACACCATAATCAAGTTATAAATCACCATTTCATGAATGTGCATAGTTGTCACTTTAATATTGGGCATATTGTTTTATAACCAATATCCACAGTTGACGCTCCATTTATGATGAACAGCCAAGCAGAGAGACTCAAAAGAGAAGCTCTTAATGTAGAATCTGGTGAAGTTATCAAGGAAACCTCAGCTCAACGTAAGGTTGGTTAGTCACCAGATCATCCTCATTGCATATCAAACTATTCATCCATAAGTGCTCAGATCCCCACCTCAAGATCATCCTCATTTCACATTGAAATATTCATCCATTAGCGCTTTGATCCCCTCCTCAGGATCATCGATGTTGCACATTTAACTATTTCTCCATAAGTCCTCTCAGATCTCCTCCTCAATATCATTCTCAGTGTGTATTGACTGATGACGCCTGTTATGTGTTAGCTGACTATTCTTCTTTGGCTTAAGTTTGACACTTAATGCTCTTGCAGTCTGGTCACAGTTGCACAGTCACATCCATCACTTGAGCTTCTTGTTCATCCTGCCTCCCTGTATGCATTCAGGATGTCAACCTGGTCCATTGCTTGTCCTCTTTCCACTGCAGCCAAGCTTGCCTTGCCAAGCATTCGTTTCCTCTTACCCACATGCCCTGGCACAAAAATGACACAGATTAGTGAGTCTTGATCTCCTCAGAGATTCAGGCCATTGCCTTCTAGCTGAAACCTATGCAGATCCATCAACCAAGCGTTCTTCCTGTGCAGATTAATTGATTCACTGAAAAAAAAAAAAAAAATTATGTAGATAGTAGTTGTTGTTGTGCTATCATGTAGATTTCAGTAACCCTACATTAGATTTCAGTAACCCTACATTAGATTTCAGTAACCCTACATTAGATTTCAGTAACCCTACATTAGATTTCAGTAACCCTACATTAAATTTTAGTAACTCTACATTACATTTCAGTAACCCTACATTACATTTCAGTAACCCTACATTACATTTCAGTAACCCTACATTACATTTCAGTAACCCTACATTACATTTCAGTAACCCTACATTACATTTCAGTAACCCTACATTACATTTCAGTAACCCTACATTACATTTCAGTAACCCTACATTACATTTCAGTAACCCTACATTACATTTCAGTAACCCTACATTACTTTTCAGTAACCCTACATTACATTTCAGTAACCCTACATTACATTTCAGTAACCCTACATTACATTTCAGTAACCCTACATTACATTTCAGTAACCCTACATTACATTTCAGTAACCCTACATTACATTTCAGTAACCCTACATTACATTTAGAGCCATGGTGGTATAGTGGTTATTGCAGTTGCTTATAAATACAATGGTCCAAGTTCAAGACCCATTAATGGACGGATTATATCTTCTGACCGCTGCAGCTCAATGGTCAAATCAGCTTCATAAAACTGGTACGGGATAATTTTCAGAATGTTCTAGAAATTGTCTGGCAAGGAATGTGAGGAAGGGAACAGGTCCTCCACCACCTCATTATTAAGTAACCCAGAATATGTGAGGCCTAACACTTCACACCTCAATGGCAGTATTAGCTATGGGACAGCCTACAGTAGATTCCCAGTCATAACAACCTATTTGGAAATAAGACAGGCAGTCAAGTGATACAGCCACTAAATTAGTTTTTATACTGGAATTAGAATTCAAACTAGACAATAGAAGAGAAAGAAAGCCGTTGTCACATTTAATCTAATTTATGTACATTTGTTGCTAGATAGTGCATTTTGTAATATTGCTCAATCATGTCTTAGTTATTTTTTTTTTATATTGCTCAAACATTCAATGTTAAATGCTTTAGATAATTTCTTATTTCATTAGTAATGTATACATAATTTTTTTTAAAACTTCCACAGAGAAGGAAAAAATCTCAAAAAGATATAGTTTTGTCTGGATTAGAAAAAAAGGTAAATGAATGTTAAGTGTAAAATAAAACCAAGTATTGTTTCCTTGCTTGTGATTGTTGCAAGATCCATTCTTCAAAATACTTGCATGTCCTTTACCAGATGTCGCAATCAGCTCCGGCATTGTTTGGCTCTTTGTGATTTTCTATGCAATTTTACATTCAGTAGTTTGCCATTGCTTTCTGAAAAACTTATGCGGATATACCAACGTGAAAAGGCAGTCAACTTGATGTCAAACCTGGTGTGTGGGATGGTGAAACTTCATGAATGAATATCAGCAATAGAACTGATCTAGAACACCAGAGACAGATATTTGGAGAGACATGAATGCTTATAAACAAAAAAATAATTAAGTTGCATGTCCTTCCCAGGACGTAGCAGTCAACCCCAACATTTTCGATGTTCGTAATTCCTGGGCAAATTTTACGTTCAGTAGTTTGCCATTGCTTTCTGAACAACCGGCTCCTATACCTTTTTCGAAAAAACCAGCACCGCTATGTTTTGAACCCGGGTATACGGGCTCACAAACCGCGTTCGCAAGCCCTTAGCCACAGAGACTGGTATGAATGCTTATGCCACTTTGCAATTCACTTGATGATGATGATCCTGGCATAATGGTTTTGAATGTCTAGCTGTCTTGGAGAAAGTCAGATGGTAACCAGCCCTCTGCCTTTATCGTAGTGGATATTTTGTAGACTCTTTAGAATCCACACATAGACAGACAATAATATGATCTCATTGACAAAATTGGACAAACAACAAATCTGCAGATTATTATTTAAATATCTATTTTACATATATAAACCTATATTCCAACAGATTTCAACAGTCATCAGTAAAGCCTTGCCTGGTCTAATTGAGCATGCCAGGGAGCTAAAGTGCCTTCACGACGCCCCAATGCATCCTTCAGAAAACAACCAATCAGCAAAAGAGGCATCACAGATCGCAGGCTGTGGGAACTTATTTCCAAATCTCTGTTGTGCTTTTGATGAAGATAGATTAAGAGACTTTTGTTCATCATCTGAAGAGATGTTTGGTGGTGGTAATAAGACAGCTTCATGCAGCTCATCAGATGTGATTGTTCTTAATGAAGGTTAGTGGATAATATATTTATTGCAGTTTTTGTTTAAAAATCTTATTAAGATTATCTGCAACAGATTAAGGTGAATTTTATATAGTAAGGCAGTTGGGAACTTGTCTCAAAATAAATTAGATGTCATTGTGGACTTTTATCAAAATGAATTACATGCCATTGTATCGCTTGTCAAAATAAATCATGTGCCCTTGTGAACTTTTGTTAACACATCATTTTCCATTTGTTAACTTTTTGTCACAAAAGTATGTATCACTTGTGAACTTTAGTCAGAGTAAATCTTTGTCTTTGTGAAAGTGTTTGTCGCAGTGCACTGTGTGTTTTCTTTATCTGTTGTTGAATTAGTTCACATGTATCTCTGTGACAGTGATTTCTTCATGAAAACTTGTACCGTTTGTGCCTATCATTGGGCTGTCCTAGTGAAACATATACTTGCTGTTGAATTTAGCCCGCCTGTCTACTCCAGTGAGACAGACATTTGCCGCAGAATTTAGTTTGTCTGTCTTGTGCAATCAGAAAGACATTTGCTGCTAAATTTAGCTTGTCTGTCTTGTGTAATGAGACAGACATTTGTCGCAGAATGTAGTTTGTACTCCTCACAACCCATTCTTGGTTTGTGGAATAATTGGATTAATTTTAATTTTAATATATCTGGAAGAATTCAACAGAAGGATGAGGGTGGGGTTTGTCCGTTTGTTACAAAGACCTAATTTTGTGTTTTTGGTTTGTGAACATAATGGGTAGTGAGAAACATTGTTGTCTGGGGATTTAATCCTCACTAGTAGCAAGATCAGTTGTTTTTGGTGTTCACCCAAGCTCTTATAATACATACTTTTGAGTTTTTTTCTATGTGGGAAAGGTGATGGAAGAGAACTGGTCCCCCAACCTCAATCCATGATCTAATATATGTGAAGGCTACGCACATCACACCCCTACAGCAGTTTTTGCCATCAGTTCACCTTTAAATTTAATTTGGTTTTGATGTTGAGAAATATAATAGAATGTGCCTTCTAAGTCTGTTTCTAGTTAAGACCATGTTTTAAGCTTTCATAGTATCAGTAAAACAAGTTCTTGTGAATCAAAAGTTTAGGAAGAGACACCGGAACTGGACAGGAAACACATTGAGAAGGCTTGATAATAGTATAACTGGAAAGATCAACATTTAGTAGATGCAGTTGTTACACACAGTGAACAACGAGGGTTAGAATTAAATTGTAAAAAGACACAGGTTATGGTCGTCACTAGGAAGAACGAAATATCACAATGTAATATACAAGTAAATGGGAATATTCTTCAACAAGTGAATAGGTACAATTATCTCGGAACAGTGGTAACATCTGATGGGAGATGCCTTGAAGAGATTAGAACAAGAATCGCCATGTCTAAGGTAGCCTTTAGCAAGATGAAAAACATACTGACCAATAAAAAGATGTCAATTGAAACGAGAAAAAGAGTGTTGGGGTGCTACATAGAAGCTTGGACAATGAGCAGTCAAGCTGAAAAACATCTGATGGCTGTAGAGATGTGGTTTCTGAGGAAGATGCAAAGAATACCCTGGATAGCCAGAAAGACCAATGAACAGGTCCATCAAGAAACAAACGAAGATTGTAAACTGATTAGAGACATTAGACGCAGACAGTCAAAATTTTTTGGGCATGTTATGAGAAGAAATGGATTGGAGAACTTGGTGACAACTGGCAAGATCGAAGGGAACAGACCAAGAGGAAGACCTAGAAGCAAATACCTGGATGGCTTGGCCACATGGCATGGTCGAGACAGGAACACGGAGCTGATCCACGACTCTGGTGATCGAGTGAGATGGCAAAACATGACCGCCCCCGCTTACCTGCATGGCACATGATGGATGGATGGAAAGATCTTTGGAATCAACAGGGAAAACGAAATAGAGAGGGACCTAAAACTCATAGAGAAGAGAATCAGAGACAGGAGTAATATTGTGTGGACATGGAGGATGCTACGTGAGGTAACAAAGGGTAGGGTGCCTTTGGCTTGGGTTGGTTGTGGGCTTGTGCCCACATTTTGTGGATACCAATCAGAAGAAGATGATTTGAGGGGGCTTCACATGAAAACCATATGTGTGTGTGTGTGTGAGAGAGAGAGTGAGTGAGTGACAGTCAGTCAGTCAGTCAGTCAGTGAGTCAGTGAGTCAATGAGAGAGAGAGAGAGAGAGAGTATTCTGAAAAAGTGCAGAACAGATGTATAATTTATCTATGTAGTCACCACTGTGTTCAATGCAAGTCCTCCAGTGCCAGTAAAGTGCTTGGATTCCTGTAGAAAAAAGTTCTCTCTGGTCACTACTCAGTATGCATAACCCTGTTGTGAACAGTCTGTCACAGAAGTCTTGCTGTTTTGAAACTTCCTACTCCACTCATACACTTGCTGGACTGACAGGCATGCATCACTATACTGGACCTTTATTCACTGATGGATTTCTATAGGTTTTGTCCCTTCACTGATAAAAAGACAGTTAACAGAACACTGCTGCTCTTTGGTGCATGTCAAAAGTGGGGTGGCCATCTTTAAGCTGTCCTTGTGACATCACCCTGTTCATCTACACTGTTAGTTAGTTAGTTAGTTAGTTATCAGTTGGGGTATCTTCGTTGCACTCCGGACATGTCCATAGGTGCTCAGATCCTCCCCCCAGCATATGCATCAGCGTCCGGTGGCTAATAGTGCCAGTTCTGTGTTGGTTGACGAGGCGCTTTGTTTTCCCGATGTACCTCTCGCGTCTGGCTGCGCCGATTCTTACTCCCAGGTCTTTCATCCTGGAAAGCGATGTGGAATCACTGGCGTCAAAATCCTCTGTTCTCGCCATATCTACACTGTGATGTTGTGTGCCTAACGCTCTTGACATTCTAACAACAATATTGACAAGTTACAAGACAATGGCATGGTTATTGTAATTTCTATAACACTTTTAAGGTTTTCATTTGAAGCCCCCTTGTAGAATCAATCATTGTTTGTTTTCTTCTTCAGAAAGAGATCTGTCATACAGATCTGGGTCAATCATCGGCAGGCTTGTCTGTAATTTGGATGACAATGTGAAAGTTATTCAAGTGGACAACCATAAATTTCTTATCCCTCCGCGGTCATCCTTTGTCACGTCCAGCTTTCATCACTTTGTTGGAGAGGGATACAGACAAATACAAGGTTTGGTTCTTCTAGAAATAAAATATTTATATTATGTATTTATTACTTGAGGGGTTGTTGGTACTGCTGTCTGTTCTACTCTTCATATGGGACAGTGAAGGGCATTTTGTGTGATATTCACTGGCACAGGAATGGAGCATTGGGGAGGGGGGGGGGGGTGTGACCCTTTGCTGTGAAGTTGGAACCGTGACTAACTGGCTAATTACTTACTTGAGGGGTAAATGGAGTCAAGCCTCGTTATATCATGTATGATAGTTTTAAGTTTTTATTTCTTGAGGTTTTTATAGAGCTGGTCTTCATGATACGTGTGATAGTTGTTATTTTATGTTTCTATTACTTTAGGGCTATATAGAGTCAGTTATCGTGATGTTATATATGACAGTAGTTATTTTATTCGACACCCCACACTGGGCCAACGACTTCAGGTAGTGGAATGCATTTGGGAGGGGACAAGCCTTATCCATCTGTCAAGACAAAAAGGTGCGCATGCAGTGCAGTTATTTTATGTTTTTATCACTTTTAGGTTATATAGCATTAGGCCTCATTGTGTCATGTATGATAGGTGTTTCTTCTTCTTCTGCGCTCATCCGGAGTTTTTTTCCGGACGTGATTGCGTTGTGCCTGTTTACAGCAGAGCTGCGTTCTTGCGCCGTTAGGCCGACACATCCAACTTCTGCTGGCATTTGTTGACCGGGTTAACCTTCCCGGAGGTTTCTTAGGACGTTAGACTCTCACTGTTGTGGTGTTATCCCCCATCCCAGCTGGCCCATATAGAACAGCCAAAGGCATCCTGGTCGGCCCTCAAGGGAAGGCAGGGGCAGACCATGGGCATTCCCCGCCATCCAAGGAGGCTTCCATACTTGCAGAGCCATCACACAGCGCTCTGGTACTGGGCTCACCCAAGGAATCGTCACGTCCTGCACATGGCTGCTTAGCCTCACTTCCGTATATTGGGCCTTCCGTTCACCATAGGCTGTTCTTCCGGAAACCAGAAGAATGCAGTGTGCAGATGACATCCACACAGTGAGCTTTCGATTCGGACTTTCCGCGTAATGGATTTGCTATCCAAGCAATATTCCATTTCGTGCCACTAGGACACTTTTTCCACCTTTTATGAAGCCCACACAGTGAGCTTTTGATTCGGACTTTCCACGTAATGGATTTGCTATCCAAGCAATATTCCATTTCATGCCTCTGGGAGGCTTTTGTAACCGACATACCTGTGGCAGTTTGAATACTTCTTCATACACCTTTAAATGTCGACCTGTATGTAGTTAAAGTAAGCTACGGTCAACTTGAGCTTGTTGATATCTCCATAGAGCTTGTCCTCAAATGAAGCAGGTGTGGGCCAAAATATCTTTCTCTGTTCTGCATATATTGGGCAATCCTGCAGTACATGTTTTGCTGTCATTTTTCCAGTTCGACAATTACATTCATCGGTATCTCCTATCTTTAGTTTATTGAATAAGTGGTATTTCAGCCTGTTATGTCCTGTGCGGAGTCTGAAGATTGCTACTTGTTCTCTTCGGTCAAGTTTGTAATATGCATCATCCTTCTGGTGGCCTGGATGCTCTGATTCCCATTTGGTTCTATAAGTGCTTTTTATCAACCTCTTTGCCTCATTATAGGTTATGTCTATGTCAGGCTGTGGTAGTCGTCCGCCCTCTTTTGCCAGTCTGTCAGCCTCTTCATTTCCAGGTATACTGCAATGTGATGGGATCCACTGTATTACAACTTTTTTGGATTTCTGGCATAGACCATGGAGTGCTGCTCTTAGGTCAGCTATTTATGTGCTGTTATTACTCTTCAGTATTGTGTTTTATGTTTTTATTATTTGAGGGTTAAAATTTGGTCCAGATGCAGGAGCCTTCTATGGCTCTGTGATGTGACAGGGTCATTATATTTTGTAGGCCTGAATGTACGGAGGAACAGGTGGCCAGTCTTTTCCTCTGTTGACGGGCACTGAACACCTGTGTCGAATCCTTTTCTGACCATGCTAATGACATTATCAGTGTAGATTTCTTTTAACTAGATTACTAGGCCTGCCTCATGATGTATTTATAGTAAGTTCTCATGATGTTAGTATGATAGTAGTTACTATATGTTTTTGTCCCTTTGGAGCTGTATAGAGCCATTCCTCATCATGTCATGTATGATAATTGTCTTATGTTTTTATTAATTGAGGCCAGTCCCCATGATGATGTTGTTATTTGTGATAGTTTTATGTTTTTATTTCTTTAAGTAAACTACTGTTGTGATTTTTCTTTTGTGCTATAAATTACTAATTAGTTGCTGTTATCATTTTACTTTGGTGCTGTAAATTACTATTTAATTAGAGTTACTATTTAATTAGAGTATGATTTTACTTTGGTGCTTTAAATTACTAGTTAGTTGCTGTTATCATTTTATTTTGGTGCTGTAAATAACTAGTTAGTTACTGTTATCATGTAATATTGATGCTGTATATTACTAGTTTATTACTACTTTGAGACTACTTTGTTTAACCCTTTTAGCACGGCCCGGGCCGATTATCGGCCCGGCATAGAATGGCCAAATTCACGGAACGGCCGATCATCGGCCCCATCATATTTCAGGTAGACACCGCAAGAACTCTCCGCTTTTGAAACACGGAAAATAGTGTCCCATGATTCCTTGCGGTATTTTGTTTACAAATGTCCGCTCGTCTTTGTTCTGTATCAAGCGTTTAATTTGTTGTAGAATTTTTTTGAAACAGACCTAAACGGCCCAAAACATGTCAGATTCTGATAATTCCGCCACTGATAGGGATGTCGATGAAACGTTTGAATCGAGTGAATCTGGTGAGTCTAGTGAGGAAGCTGATGATAGATCTAGTGAGAGCGATAACGAAAGTGCAGATGGAGAGAATGAACCGACAACAGCTCAACCATGGCTCAGGGTTTATCCTCCTGAAGATGATGATGGGATTGAGATACATCCATTTTCTGAGCTGACTGGCCCAAAACGAATGCCACCTAGTGACTCCAAGCCTGTCAGTTATCTATACCTGTTTCTCACAATTGAGTTACTGACAGTATTTGTAGCAGAAACAAATAGATATGCCAGCCAGTTCATTGCAAAAAGTGGCAATGTACTCAAAAGGAGATCCATTGTACAAAATTGGAGACCCACCAGTATTCCAGAAATGAAGGCGTTTATCGCGATAATCCTGAATATGGGACTGAACCGAAAGCCAACCCTTTTTTCATACTGGACTACCTGCAAATCCCAAGAAACCCCTTGGTTTGGAAGGGTTATGCCCAGGGAGAGATTTGAGCTCATTTTAAAATTTTTTCATATTGTAAATAATGAAAATTTAGCGGCACCAGGGGAAGACGGCTATGATCCATGCGGTAAGTTTGCTCCACTGGTGGATCATGCTAATAGATTATTTAGGCACCATTATACCCCAAAGCAGGAGTTATCTGTTGATGAGAGCCTAATTGGTACCAAGAGCAAAAGCCAGATTCTACAGTATATGCCCAATAAGCATCACCACAAGTGGGGCATAAAATTATGGATGCTGTGTGAGTCTGCAAGTGCGTATGTGCTCGGATTTTTTGTGTACAAGGGGAAAAGAGATCAAGAGGAAGATCACCTTGGACTATCCCATAGAGTAGTCAGAAAGCTCTTATCAATAGGAAACTACCTAAAGAAGGGGTATCATGTTTTTGTGGATAATTTTTTTGCAAGTATTGAACTGGCTACTGATCTGTTTTTGCAAGGAACATACCTCACAGGTACAGTGCGACGCAATCGCCGAAATCTCCCCAAGGCAATAAAGGGCAATCTTCAGCCTAATGAAACTCTCTACTACAGGAAAGGAAGCATACTGACTGCAGCATACAGGGAAAAGAAATCCCAAACAAAATCAGTTCTTCTCATGTCTACTAAAGAGAAAGCAGAACAAGTAGATGTTACTGTGAGGAGAAGACAAAATGACCCAACGCCTGCCGAAAGATCAAAGCCGCGTGTTGTTTTGCAGTACAATAAGTACATGGGAGGTGTGGATCAAAGCGACATGATGTTGTACGCCTATTTAGATGAGAGGAGAACGTTAAAGTATTGGCGTAAGGTTGTCTTCTCCATTTTTGGACGCATGACAGTAAATGCATATATTTTGTATTGTCAAAATACGTCAAATACCCGGAATTTAACTCGCTATAAATTCACTGCCAATGTTGTGAGTGATCTGGCACAGGACTATCTGGACATAAAATATCCTCCTCCTTCTACTGATGCTGCTGGGGACAGAGGCTATGTGGATATTCCAAATAGAAAAGAGAAAGACTGTTCTGTGTGCAGTGACCGCTCTCAGCCAGGAGGAAGGAAGCGTAGCCGAACCATGTGTTCTACATGTGAAAAGGGTGTGCATCACTACTGTTTTGATAAACACCAATGTAAGAAGGCCAAGGGACAATAATAAGGTAGGAAATTGCATATATAACTGTATTTAGCTGTATGTATCTTACTTTGAAGTTGTAAATTCACATTTTGTCTTTTCTATTTTTAGATATGCAAATGAGCTAATTTGCATATTTGTCAATTTAAAAAAACAATTTGTTGTAAATCATACACTTCAATATATACCCTTCCTATAAATATATATATTGCATGGTGTCAGAAAATCAGAAAGGTGTCTAAAAAATAAACAAAAATACAACCAAATTTACTGAAATAATGCTCCGTGTTTTTGGCTAATAAGCCTAAAATAATTCCGTGCTAAAAGGGTTAAGTATTACCAGTTTGCTGGAGAAGCGGTGACATAGTGGTTAGTGCACTAATTGCTTAAAAAGACGCTGGTGCATTTTCAGATATCCATTATTGGCAGGATTATTCTTTCATACAAGTATAGTTCTGGGGTTTACCCAGTCTCATAAAGTGGGTACTGGATAATTTTCAGAATTGTCTGGGAAAGAGGGATAGCAATCAACCTAACCTCTTCTGCCACTGAATCCTCCATTTGGCATAAGCCTTTAGCCAAAACATGCCACGCCGTTCTGTCTTTTGCTATCTCCTGCAGTCTCTTACATGCCCTCAAAATATTATTCATTTCTGTAATTCTCTTCTCCAAGTGTTTTATGTCGCCCACTATTTTGTTTGCCTTGTGGATTCCAGGCAAGAGAGTGTCTAGTTATATTGTCCTCAGTCTGTGTCCTAACCAGTGCCAGCATCTTTATGCCACATCTTTATGCCACATCTTTATGCCACATCTTTATGCCACATCTTTATGTTATGGCCTAATACTTCACACCCTAATAGCAATATCTGTCATAGGATGACCTTGACATTTGCTACCATAACAAGAGATAAAGTTTTTGGTGTTGTGTACAGTTTGAGATACATATTTTTATGTTGCAGTGAAAAATGGTTATGACTTGATTGTCCTCGATCCTCCTTGGATCAACAAGTCTGTGAAGAGGAAGAAAAGGTATGTTGAACAGTTGCAAGACTTGTTTCTTAAACCATCCACTGCATCTGTTTGATTTGGATCTTTTATTTGCCTGTAGAGATGGGTAAAAGAATAACTTATGATCTCAAATAATGGAGTCAAGAACACAGATATGATTTTTTTATGTGGCGTGTGCTCACTAACGCAGCCAATTCATATGCTGCTACTTCCAGTACACTGGACTGACGTTTCAGGGCAGGAAAAAAAGCTGGGAGCAGCCACCGTGGTGGAGTTTCGAGGTGGAGAAGGCTTGGGTGGATAAGCGTAGTGCTGTAAGGAGATGGCAAAATGCCAAGAAGAACAGAGCTGGTCATCCTAGTCCCTGCTTGCACTTAGAAAGAGAGATGCACACAAAAGTAAGCTACTTCAAAAAACTGGTCACGGTTGTTAAAAGCGAAAAATGGGCAGAGGTGTGTCAAAGAGTAAGCACAGACAAGTCACTGAAATTGTTCTGGCGACTACATAAAAGCATGAGTGGTGTAGTCAAGAATAAGAGCATTTCTGACTTCCAAGGTGCTGACCTCATCTGGCAGAGGACTGACGAGGACAAGGGCAAAGCCCTCTTTGAACGCTACCTTGAGCAAAGCAACCAGACAGACATGGGAGGCCGAAATCTGGCCAAGGAGGTCACCTCAGACAGATGCAAGGCCCAGGACACTTCGGATGAAGACACAGTGACAGTGCAAGAAATCAAGGCTGTGCTTCGACGATCAAAAAACAGTGCTCCAGGTCCTGATGGCATAAGATACGATGACATTAATAGGTGTACCGACAATGAGCTAGAGAAACTAGCAGACATGTACAACAACAGTATAGGGGGTGCTAGCATCAAGGAGGAATGGTTACACAGCTATCTGATTCCCTTGCCGAAGCCTGACAAAGACCACACAAAAATTCAGGGATATCGAATTATAACCATGCAGAATACAATAGGCAAGCTGCTGGAGAAGGTAATTGCCAAGAAAATATCAAGCCAACTAGAGAGGCAAGGTGTTTTCCCACCCACCCTGGGTGGGTACCGTCCAAAAAGGGAAACCTGGACCAATGCAGCAGTCTTTGCCCAGGATGTCTATGAAGGTTTCCACTCAGGCACTGAAACCGTTGCTGCAGCGATTGATCTTGAGGACGCATACAACAGAGTACCACTGGATTTTTTAATGTTTCAGCTTCTCGAACTAAACATAAGTCCATTCCTCCTTAGTTGGATCGCTGCAGCCTTCTTCCAACAGAAAGTAGTTTTTAGATGTGGCAGTTGGACTTCGGAACCAACAACAATATATCCTGGCCTACCACAGGGATCACCATTATCTCCGGTACTGTTCAACGCCTACACAGTGAGAATCACCAGTGAGCAGATCACTGGACCTGGCAGGACATTGTCATATGCCGATGATGTTTTAGTGTATCGTCAGGGGAAGGATAGAGAGGAGGTTGCTGTGGAACTACAAACCGAACTCAATCGCATAAGTACTTGGTGTGATGAAGCTGGGGCAATGGTCAACCCAACAAAGGCAACAGTGACTTGGTTCTCGTTGAATAATCATATTGTCAACACTCCAACACCAACTGTAATGCTGTGTTCAGAGATGGTGGAAAGAACGCAGGCAATGAATTACCTGGGGATACGGTTTGATCGAAGCCTTGCTTATAATGTGCACATAGACCAGGTGATAACAAAGGCCAAGCGGGGTTTGGCAGCGATGCGGGTGATGGCGGCAGCAAACTGTGAGCAGCGCCATCTATGTCTTCTGTACGAGGGGTTGGTCATGTCTGTTTTGGAGTATGCAATGGCAATCCTGACTCTCAGCCATAAGCAGATAGAACGGATGGAAAGGATACAGAATGAAGCTATGCGCATTATTCTTGGATGTACAAGAGATACAGCATGCAGGGCGATGCGCTACCTTCTTGGGTTTCCAACCATTGAAGAGAGAATACAAGATTGCAGGGCACGCGCCTACCTCAGAATTAACGCAAACACACAACATCCACTGCATAGTGAAATTAGGAAGGTGAAGGGCAGCAGGTTAAAAAGAGGACGGTCGTGGATGGGTCAAGCCGAAGACATTCTTCAACAGGTGTGTTCACTTGAGGACTTAGAACCTGGCGAGGAGTGGGTGCAAGTGCCAACAGACTTCTGCACATCCTTTTCAGTTTGCATCCAACTTGACAGAAAATGCAGACAAGAAAATCCGGCTGCTGTTGAGGCTGAAGTACAAGCGTTGATTTTCGAGAATTCGCTAGACGGTGACGCGGTCATCTACACAGATGGGTCGGTCGTCCGACATGTGAGAAGCTCATGGGCCTTTACAGCTCGGGCCGGAGGGAGAATTGTGAAGGAGGACTCTGGTGCTTTTACTGAAACCACAAGTAGCCTGACCATGGAAGTCATGGCAGTAAGTAAATCAATAACATGGCTCGAGACACAGACATTCACTAGGGCTTGTTTCCTTAGCGACTCAATGAACATGATCAAGAGGATAGAGGAGGGGTCGATCCGAAGAGAATGGTTGCTGCCTCTGGAGCGGTCTCGACTGGCAAAGATTAGTTTCATCTTCGTGCCAGGGCATGCGGGAGTACAAGGAAATGAGCGGGCTGACAAGCTCGCAGGTGAGGCTACTGTGGAGGGCGGACGCGCCATGGACCAGGCCAACATTCTGAATGCTCTACGAGAAGTAAGACTTTTGCGAGAACCAAGTGATGACTGTGAATCTACAACAATGGCCAGACTGCGAGAGCAGCAAATTAAAAGAGGTGTGGCCAAACAAGAACACTACGCAGGAAGCCAAAGAAGATTGATAAACCAACACAGAACTGGCGTCGTTAGCCGCTACACGCTGCGGGATTTGCTGAGGAGGGGATCCGAGCACTTATGGACTGAATGGTTCGATGTGCAATGAGGATGATCTGTCGACTAACTAACTAACTATTACCACTGTCCCTTGCTTTCAGCGAAGCCGCTCTGACTTCAGAGATACTTGTAATTTATGTCCTCAAGTCAAGGACAAGAAGTCAGCATTTTAGTCCAATTGACCGGTGTTGGAGTTTAACCCGCTATCTCGGCAACAGCATATTGGATATTCAAGAACAAGCTCTCTTATACATTCGGCCATGCTCACCTCCAGATCTGATCTAATTATGATGATCATGTAAGACCAATTGACATTACTGTGCGAACATGTGTATATTTCAGCTTGAGGGGTGTATCTAGTTATTTTACTCTATGTTGTGTCAATTCTGCAGTTTGTACCTGAGAGATGCAGCTAAATATGCCAGACAATAAATCATACAATCTATGGTTTGTGTCTTCGTTATTCAAATTCACTACAGGAAAACTTTGGTTTGATTTTCTGAAACGTTTATATTTAAAAACCTTTCTTCATTATGTTTATATTGAAAAACTCTTCTTCATTATGTTTATATTGAAAAACTTTTCCTAATTTTGTTTATATTGGTAAACTCTTCTTCATTTTTTTTATATTGATAAACTCTTCTTCATTTTTTTTATATTTGTAAACTCTTCTTCATTATGTTTATATTGGAAAACTCTTCTTCATTTTGATAGCTACCATACGATTGATGAGACAGACTTGAAAGAGATTCCAATCAATGAGCTAGCAGGAAATGGCAGCTTAATCTGTGTGTGGGTCACTAACAATGAGAGGTTGAAGGTCTTTGTTACTGATGAGTTGTTTCCTCATTGGTCAGTTGATTTCATAGCAGAATGGATTTGGCTGAAGGTTTGTCTTGGTTTAATTATATATATATAACTAGACATGATAACACACTACATCTGCTGAATATATAAGATCTAGGGACAATTTTCACTCAGATGAAAGAACGAATAGGGAAAACAATACACGGTGTGCAAAAGCAAATCAGGTGCTGAGACAACTAGGGCCACTTCTGTCACATAGAAAGATACCTATAAGAACTAAAGCAAATCTGATCAGAACTATTGTTTGGCCAACATTAAGCTACCAGTGCCAAACATTGACACTAATGAGCACAAATTCATATCAACAGATACGAGATGCCATAGAAGAGCTGTGGGGGTAATTGTGAGAGTTAGAATTAACTGACTGACTGGCACCTTGCCGTCTTGACAGACGATAGTTTGTAAAATGGGGTTATCTTTCCATAACACAAAGCCTGGGCTGAATTTGTTGCCCATGCCCGTTGTTGCCCATGCAGCATGATCCCTCTCTCGGCCTGTATAGTTTACTCCAGAGGAAAGATGACACCAATACATCTGGAACAAGACAAGCTGCAGAAGCTGCCGGATCAGCAAAGCAATGCTCTAACTGTCCGCCTGTCGGAGCTTCGATCCTAGACCAGTTACCAACCAAGGCTTAAGGCCTGGTCTGCCCTGCCATGACATTTAGTCTTTAGGATTGATTATGGTATCAAATAAAGGCCCCTATCATGTCATGAGACATAGAGGGTATATGGTGCTAGTTCTATTATTTGTATAGACGGGTCAGCACTCGCTAGGTGGTGTGGTCAGTCTCATGCCAAGGGTCAGATTCTAGGCTGGGTCAGGTGGACCTAGACTAGAGAGGGTACCAGGAAATGTAGTGGGAAGCAAAGATGGCCAGTGTGATATTAAACCACATCACCTACCGCGTGCCCATTGGTCGATACACATATGGGGCTAGTGTGATATGGACAGCACACCTCGGGGTGTGCAAAAGTGTCCTTTGCTTGCATTACTTTACTAAAGACAGTATTTGTGTATGTGTACTATCTTTGTGCACTGACAATATCCCACTGTTTGTCTTTGTGCACTGACAATATCCCCGTGTTTATGCACTGACAATATTCCAGTGTTTGTCTTTGTGCACTGACAATATCCCAGTGTTTGTCTTTGTGCACTGACAATATCCCAGTGTTTGTCTTTGTGCACTGACAATATCCCAGTGTTTGTCTTTGTGCACTGACAATATGCCAGTGTTTGTCTTTGTGCACTGAGTGTTTGTCTTTGTGCACTGACAATATCCCAGTGTTTATGCACTGACAATATTCCAGTGTTTGTCTTTGTGCACTGACAATATCCCAGTGTTTATGCACTGACAATATTCCAGTGTTTGTCTTTGTGCACTGGCAATATCCCAGTGTTTGTCTTTGTGCACTGGCAATATCCCAGTGTTTGTCTTTGTGCACTGAGTGTTTGTCTTTGTGCACTGACAATATTCCAGTGTTTGTCTTTGTGCACTGACAATATTCCAGTGTTTGTCTTTGTGCACTGACAATATCCCAGTGTTTATGCACTGACAATATTCCAGTGTTTGTCTTTGTGCACTGGCAATATCCCAGTGTTTGTCTTTGTACACTGACACTATCCCAGTGTTTGTCTTTGTGTACTGACAATATCCCAGTGTTTGTCTTTATGCACTGACAATATCCCAATGTTTGTCTTTCTGCACTGGAATGATCCCAGTATTTGTAAACCAGATTCCACACAGTTATAAATAGATAGAATAAAAGGTGTATCATATTTGTAGTTCTGTAGTCAGGTATTAGTCAGATATGACTAGATATGACAGTACACGGTACCACCTGCTTTCTATTAGTGCCGAATGCTGGGCGATGCTCACCAAACTTAACACCCCACATTGTGCCAACTGCTTCAGCTGGATGAGCACAATTTGGAGGATACAAGCCTCATGTGAGGTAATACAACCCAAAGACTAAATGTCATGGCAGGGCAGATCAGGACAGACCCTAAGCTTTGCTTGGCAACTGGTCTAGAATTGAAGCTCCAACAGGCGAACAGTAAGATAATTGCTTTGGTTATCTGGCAGCTTCTGCAGCTTGTCCTGTTCCAGATGTATTGGTCTTACCTTTCCTCTGGAGTAAACTAGGCAGCGCGAGAGAGGGATCATGCTGCATGGGCAACACATGGTCTCTACAATTCAGCCCAGGCTTTGTGCTATGGATGGGTTATTATGCCTTTCTTTTAAGTATAAGGACGAGTCAATAAGTAAGTTACACAGTTCTGTGGGATGGCAGGTAAATGTAGTTGGTGTTTCTTCTTCTTCTTTTCGTTCATCCGGAGTGTTTTTTCAGATGTGATTGCGGTGTGTCTGTTATGCGCCCTTGGGCCGAAACCCGTAGGCCAACACATCGACTTTAGCGTGCTTTTTTGACCAGGTAGCATTCCTGGGAGACTCTCACTTTTGTGGTGCCATCTACAACCATGCTGGCCAAGTTAGAACGGTCGAAGACAACGGTCATCCCTCAAAGGAAGGCAGGGACAGTCCATAGCATTTTCCGCCATCCAAGGTTGCTTCCATAGTTGCAGGGCCGACACATAACGCCCTGGTTCTGGGCTAGCCGAGGGAATCGTCACGTCCTGCTCATGGCTGCTTTAAATCCTCACTTCAATATATTGGTCATTTCGTTTGCGCCGGGCCATTCCCGCACAAACCAGACAGGTTTGCAGACGGTATCCACTCAGCGAGTTTTCGGACATGTGCTTGTGGTTGCGCCCGTCAGAGCTGTTCCAGGCACGACAGACATTCGGAAAACTACCTAGTCAGAGCTGTTCTGAACAAGAGCGGCATTCGGAAACTAGGTAGTCAGAGCTGTTCCTAGCACGAGAGACATTCGGACAACACATTTCACTCGGACGTAAATGCGTAGTGTCAATTTTTAGTTTGCCACCCGTAGGACGACGCTTCCGGCGGGCATTTTTTAATGAGGTTAGCCTTCCTCGGGTTTCGAGACTCTTGTTTCGGCTTCCACACAGCAAGCTTTCGCTTCGGGCTGCCACATAATGGATTCGCAAGACAGGCGTTCCATTTCGTGTCAACGAGACAATTTTCCACCTTTGACTACACTCACTCTATGAGTGTGGTTACAGACTATCGGACGTCTGCGAGACGTGCGACCGAGGTGTTTTTCCACCTTTTGTACTCACTCACGAGGTAGGCTACATGTGCTGCCGGTTCAGCACCTTACCTCCGTGCGTCTGTGGGCGAATAACGGTCAGGCCCTTTCATCCGGGGATACCTCATATCCCCCAGCTAAGAGCCATCGAACGAATCTGCGCCGAGCATGTAGCGTTCTCAGCACATCATCACAATTTTGATGTAGGTTTGTGTCGGCCACGCTCTCACTTCCGAGAGTTTATGGCTTAGAGACGTTCAGCCATACACCTCAGATGGGAGCCTTAGAGGTTATGCCCGGACTGAGATTTAGGGATCGTTTGCCTGATTTTGACTGCTATCCTCAGTCTTACCTGCAGAGCAGCAGGTTGTGTCTCTCTTAGTCTGGTCCCTATCCCACGAGCCGTCCGATATGTAGTTTTCACCCATCGGCAAGCACATGAGGTCGATGAGACACGCAAGCTCCCCCACCACGGCAAGGTGGAGACACATCGGGGGAGGTTGGTGTTTCTACAGGTGTCATTAGGTGACAGCAACATTGAACTTTATATTCCCGCTCATCAGGTGGCGCTATGTGTCTCATGCGCAGCGCATAAACAAAATGGCGCCTGTACTTACGAAGTGTACAACCAAAGAGCAACGTGCTTTTGTGCGTTTTTTGTGGGCAAAAGGACTGCCTGCAAAGGACATTCATAAGGAAATGCTTCCTGTTTATGCTGACAAATATTTGTCCCGTAAAGTGGTGCATTGGTGGGTAGAAAATTTTTCTCAAGGACACTCTAAAACTGTTGATGAAATCCGATCTGGTCGTCGTGTTGAGATTGCAACAGAAGCATCCGTGCAGCATGTGGAGGAGATGATTAGAGGTGACAGGCGAGTAACGATAGACTCTGTAGCATCTGCAATAGGGTGCTCACATGGTTCAGCATACAGCATAATGCATGATCGATTGAAATTTAAGGAAGTGTACTCAAGGTGGGTACCCAGACAATTGAAGGAGGAACACAAAATGAACAGATTTGGCCTGTCCTTGCATCATCTCTGTCGATACGAAGATGAAGGAGAAGACATGCAGAACAGGATTGTTACTGGGAATGAATCATGGGTGCATCACTACCAGCCCAAATAACAGCTTGCTTCAATGCAATGGAAACATCCTTCTTCGCCTTGTCCAAAAATCCGAGGTTACGCCATCAGCAGGAAAGGTTATGCTGACAGTGTTATGGGATTGTCAAGGAGTGCTCTTAACCAATTTCAAGAAGAAAGGTGACAATGTGAATTCTGAATCGTACTGTGAAGTTAAATTGATGCTTCATGATGCAATTTGAAGAAAACATCCATGACTGCTGACTAGAAGAGTGTTGCTTCTTCATGACAATGCCAGACAACACACGGCTCGATTAACTCAGGAGAAAATTAACTAACTAAGGTGGGAAGTTCTGGAACATCCACAATACAGCCCCGACTTAGCCCCTAGGCATTTCTACCTTTTTGGTCCACTGAAAACCCACCTTGACGGGAGACATTTTGTGAATGATGCCAGAGTTGAATGTGAAGTGAAAAACGTGGTTTAGAAAACAGAGCTCGTGGTTTGGGAGGATTGATAAAACGATGGGATAAGTGCATCAGTGTTGGTAGAAATTATGTTGAGAAATAAAGGGACAATGTATGTATAAAAATAAACTGGTTTCAAGTTTTTATCATATTTAGTTATTTTTCTACAGCTATTTGTGACTTACTTATTGACTTCCTCTCGTATAATGTAACAAATTATTGTCTGTCAAGACAGCAAGCTGCTAGTATCATATATGGGTATACTTTGGGGACAAATTCCTCGAGACAGACAACTGACACCTGTGAAACTGAAATTCAGAACTTGAACAGATTTTTTACGACTGCCCAGCATGCAGAGATCTGCACTGCCAGGTGTGGCCATATAGTGCTGAGCTGATGCATACGCTGATGGGTTCCTCCATTGACAACTGAACTTAACGTTGCCTCGAAGATCACAAACAGCCATTAAATGCAGGGGTTCATTGTGATGTCCTGCAACTAACTTGTTAAGAAAGAACTCTTTAGACTTTAGTTTTAAATCGAGTTAACACTTCTCTTTGTCTAAAATGTTTCTTTCTTTCTTACTAAATAGATTACCAGGAAAGGTGAACCAGTTTGTGATATTCTGTCAGCTCATAAGAAGCCATATGAACAATTGATCATTGGGCGTTTGGCAAAGCATCCAAAGAACCTAACTGCTGAACCATGTGTTGTGGGGAGTGTAGCTTCAACAGATGCACAGCATGAGTTGTCAGGCATACCTCAAGATTTCCTGCTTGCTAGTGTACCATGCTCGTTGCATTCCAAAAAACCTTCTTTAGCAGGTTTGTTTATTATTGTCTTCTGTTTATTTAATGTATCATCATCATTATCATCGACTGGCTTCTCTACATCTTGTGATCACCAACAGCAGGTATCATTTTGTGTGTCTTTCCATGCCATGAGAAAAGGCTGTCAAGAATCTTCTCCCGCTGTCTTCCTCTTTGTCTCTTTCCACAAAGCTTTTCAGCTAGCTCAACTTGTTCCAGTTTTTCTCTTCTCATGATGGCTCTAAAAAATAACTGGTTCTTTTTTATATTTGTCATAAGTTGGTGTCTGAACTTCTTTCAAAACATTTAGATTACTTATTTTGATTGTCCAGGGAATTTTCAACATTCTTCTGTGAAATCACATCTCAGAGGCTTCAAGGGATTTGTTGCTTGCTTACCAATTTTTTAACCATTTAATATTTTATGTTTTTTGTTTCACAGTCCGGTATTCTGAGATAAGTAGCAAATTTTTGTTTAATTTTTTTTCATCGTTCTTATTTTTTCATTCTTCTTATCCAGTTCTTATACCGCAATGTAGTCACTAGTTTCTTTCTCGTGTCTATACGTTGTGTTTTGTGTATGTATTTGTTTTCTGATGAAGGCTAGTCACTGCAACATCCTGTGATTTCCATAATTCTCTTATGTAAAGCTGCATTACTTTGTGTTATTTTATTCTGTTTGTATCAGTGTACTCATTCATTGGCACCTTTCCGTCTTGACAGACGATAGTTTGGTACATTGTGCTTCAAAAAGGCTTAATAACTACGATCCATGGCGGTGGCGAGTGTGGCTGGTAAGGCCAATTCTTGCTGCAAATGTTTGCCCACAGTAGGTGCATGTGAAAACATGGTCATTTCCACCATTTTGCACCATCTCACGTCTCTCACGCTCTGTGTGTGCTTTATCTGCAATCATTTTCTCCTTTGTCTTTATTCCATTTCTGATAGTTGCCCTCCATGCTACACGTTCAGCGGCGACGTGCTCCCATTGTGCATTATCAATGCCTGTATCAATCATGTCCCGCTTACACACATCTTTGTATCGTAGTAGAGGCCGACCCTGAGATCTCCTACCCGTCTGTAATTCACCAAAAAAGATGTCCTTTGGTATTTTACCATCATCCATCCTCCTAACGTGTCCTATCCATCTAAGTCTACGAAGACTGAGCATGGAATACACCGTCACACAACCTGATCTTTCCAATACTTCAGTATTTGTGATTTTGTCTTGCCACTTAATACCAAGTATTCTTCGCAGACACAGCATATGAAAGCTGTTTAAACGTTTCTCTTGGCGTGAGTAAGTTGTCCAGGTTTCACTGCCATAAAGAAGAGTACTAAGGACACAGGCTTGGTAGACGAGAACTTTTGTTTTGGCAGTAAGCTTCCTGTTCTCCCAGACTCTTTTTGCTAACATGTTCATTGTTGTTGCTGCCTTGCCAATCCTGATGTTGATTTCCTGATCGAGGGATAATTTGCTATTTACCTCTGATCCTAGATATGTAAAATGGTCTACTATCTCCAGTTCGGCGTCGTCAATAAAGATTGATGGTACACCATGTGAACCTTGTGACATAATCTGTGTCTTCTTTTTGTTAATTGTTAAACCAAATTCAGAACAAGCATTGGAGAATGCAGATAGTAGATGTAATTCTTCCTCAGAGTGGGTCGTAATCGCAGCCAGTGTACTGTAGGTTCAGATATTTCATATCTGGTATCTTTTTTACCTTGTAAGAGAGTTGGTTTTATTGTGTACAGCTCTTGACCTTGTAAATTCAAAGAGAGAGATCAGTATTGAAGAAAAAGAATAATACTAACATTCTACAACACATGAACAGTGAATACAACTGGTAATTAAACAGGATGGTGTCTTGTAAACTAAAATACTTTGGCCATATTAAGCATCACAGTGGCTTGAAAAGAACACTGCTGGAGTGTATGATTTATAGAAGAATGTATGATTTATAGAATGTATGATTTATATAGAAGAGGCCGGGTTCGCCAGCTTCACAATGGACACAGGACATTGCTTCTTTGGGCATGAGGCGAGAGAGATGGCCAGATTGAGAGGCTTGTTGACTGGTCGTGGTGAGAGCCATGTTCTGTGAAGTATCTGCTACATATTGATGAGTATTGTTTTGGGTTTTATATTTTCTTTTGACAGGTGTTTTGTCGGATTATCTGCCCATGAATCCTTGCTGCTTGGAGCTGTTTGCTAGAAATTTAACGCCGGGATGTGTCAGCTGGGGCTTTGAGGCAAGTACCTGATTTATTAATATCCAGTTGTTAGCCAGCAGTCTACGTATCCAGTTAATAGCCAGCACTCTGTCTTATCCAGTTGTTAGCCAGTTGTCTGACTTATCAAGTTTATAAGCCAGCAGTCTAACTTATTCAGTTGATAGCCAGCAATCTAGTCTAACTTATCCAGTTGACAGCCAGCAGTCTGTCTTATCCAGTTGATAGCCAAAAGTCTGTCTGTTTTACCCTGTGCGGTATTATAAGATTTTTTTGACTACTCTTTTACAGTGGGGTTTAGAGGAGACTGAGACCTTGTTAGCATGCACATGTGTTGAACATACACAAATGGCAGGTTATTTTCAGTCTGAAGCCTGAGTATGAAGTGGGTTTTTTATTTTAAAGCATCAGTCCATGATTTGTGACTGTTGACTGTCTGAAGATAATGCTAAAATGTGGAAAGATGAATGGTTGGTTGAGTGTGAATGTTGAGTGTGAATCCTTCTGGAAGACTTGAGTTTTAACTCTTAGAGTCTGCTGCATTGGCTTCAGGTTGTCTGAGCCCCGTAAGTGGCCTACATCTATCAGAGTGAGATTGGTGTAGAGACTGTCTCGACTCAGTACCAAAGTACCATCACCATAGGGGTGTGTGTTGCAGAGCTCTCTTTCTCCTCTCCACACTTAGAAACTTGTGGGTGAGCAAGACAAGTACTGGAACTTCACATCTGCGGGGAGGCATATTCAGATGTTATCAGGTCATGATTAGGCCCATGTTGGTCATGTTTCTCCAAAGGGTTTTTGTGATTTTTGTGTGTGTGTTTTTGCGCTCGCTTGCTTGATACACGTGACTTCTAGTAACACTGGACTGGATTTTGTGCGTGGATTAGCTTTCACAATTACCAGCGTCCTTTGCCATCTGGCGAACCCACTATGACTTCAGAGATACTTGTAATTGATGTCCCCAAGTCAAGGACGAGAAGTCAACATTTTAGTCCAACTGACCGATGTAGGGGTTGAATCTCCTACCTCAGCATCAGCATACCGGATGTTTAAAGATGAGTGCTCTGCCATGCTGACCTCCTCAACATGTTTTAGGGCTTTTGATGTCAAGTGACAGGGTCGACAGACAAATATGCTAGCAACTACACTACAGTGAATCCCTGTCGTCTGAGATCACATACAAGTACACATACTGGTGGGGAACCATACATAAATATATATGTGTGTTTGTGTGTGTGTGGGTGGGGGGAGGGAGGAGAGAGATTGATTGATTGATTGATTTTTGTAATGCAGCTTTTACAAAACATACAGGAGGGAAACTATTTACATGTCATGTTTGTGATGCAATTTTTACACAACATAATTATTGCCCAGGGGGAAGGCATAGACTGTAACCTAAAGATAATAATAGTAAACTGATTATATATATATAATCACTATCACTGTATGGTGTTGAAGCATGCATGTAAACAAAAAAAAAAGAAAGTTAATTGCAGGCCTTAAAATGTGGGATATGCAGAAGAAAAGGTTCAATTTAATGAAAACAAGCAATCACATGGAGAAACTGGGAAAGTAAATACTGATGAAGATATGCTAAATAAGACAAATATATATTTTTGCTACATCCAAGGACGCGGCTCTTATGAAAACCATGCTGGCTAAAAAAGAAAAAGTAGAAGGCAGGTGAGTAAGAGATAGGGAACAATATAAATGAGAAAATAGCAGCAAGCGATGGACAAACAGTAGTCTGTCATAGTGTACAACCAGAGCGGGAGACAAAAAGTGTTGTAGATTCATTTGCAGCCAACTTTCTTTGTGGAGTCACTTTCATTATGGAGACACTGAAAACAACTACTGTTATGGAGACACTGAAAACAACTACTGTTATGGAGACACTGAAAACAACTACTGTTATGGAGACACTTGTATTATGGAGACACCTTCATTGTGGCGACACCTATATTATGGACATACCATTATGAAGACACCTGTACTATGGAGACACCTGTATTATGATGTCTAGTGCATTATGAAAACACCTGTAATCTGTATGGTATAGTTATTATGGAGACACCAGTATTATGGAGATTTCTGTATTATACAGACACCTCTGTAGGGAAGACAACCCCATTATGCAGACACCTTTATTGGGGAGACACCCATATTATTGAGATATCTGTATTATACAGCCACCCTTATTATGGGGGTCATCTTATTTATAGAGACACTTTTATGATTGAGTCAGCACTTGATTAATTGATGTTATTTTAACAAGAGCTACAAGATTTTAACTTGTCTGGTATTCTCCCATCACAGCCTTTACTCCACCAGCATGTGGACTACTTTGAGTAAATACATTGAAGCAACAAGTGTGCCTTCAAGACTCATCCTGATCCTTATAGCTTCTGATGAAGAATTGAACCATCCCCATAGTTGGTCAAAATTTGAGGCATAATTCTTCACGTATGTGTTTGCCAGGGTAGGCAGAATGTTTGACGATCAGCCTCTGCACAGTAAAGTTCAAAACAGGTCAGCTCAGATTATCAACACTGCACTCCAGACATGTCTGTAGGTGTTCTGATACCTTCCTACACCTCTCTGACCTCAGCATCTCTCAACACCTGCTACATTATGGCCATAAAGTGGACAGAGCAAAGGCAGTTTGTAATCTATATTCGACAAATTATAAACAATTACTGAAATATGTCTGCAGTTAGGTATCTGAAACCTGGTTTATGCAGACAGAAAAACATCATTGTGACTTTGTGATTATCTTAAGGATAAGAAATGCGCCACATGCATCAGTGGATATGTGTATTATATATGTCAGCCAAAATATGATTCATCTATTCAGTTGGTATGATATGTAACTCTGCAGTATGTATCTGACGAGATGTAGTGAAATATGCCAGGCAATAAATTGTACAGTCTATTGTTGGTTGCTTCTGTGTTTAAATTTGGTTTTATCATATTGTGACTAGATTGTATATTTATATGTTACCTTGACCTCTCTGGCCAAATTACTTCTTTAACTCTGCAATTCAGGCAGTTATATAAACTTTAATTCCGTCTGATCCAGATGGTTTGTTATTTAAATTACTTGTTTGCTTGAAGCAGAAAGGATTAAGTGCACTTTGAGTGCTGGTAAATTTACTTTTTGTTGTTGTAAAGTCCTACATCTAATTGTGTTATACGTAAATACTTTGTCTGATTTCAGTTAATAAAAGATATTCAGTCAATGGTAACTCAAGATTATAGATTAAGAAATACTAAAGTTCAGAAGGTCGACTTCATTGTACCATGTTTTTCCCCATCTGTCTGCAGACTAGCAAGTTGTTTGCCCTGAGCATTGCGCAAAGCTCAGAGTCTGTAACTCAAGTAATGACACCCCCCCCCCCCCCCCCCCCGAAGTCATTGCTCATGTGGTCTAATACAGTCTGGGGAATTAACCTACAACCTTCAGTGTATGATGCAGACGGCTTAAACACTTCACCATGGAGATGCCTCTCATACATGAGAGGATATAAAATACAGGAAAACAGAATTGAAAGCAAGAATGCTCTCAACAACTTGAAATCAGTAATAACATCTAGAGAGATTAACAACGCATTAAAAATGAGAATTGTCAAATTAGTTTTTGGCGCTCACTTTGAACTCAAACGTAGTCCATAAAAGCTACTTCTAGTAGCACTGGATTGAATTTTGTGTGTGGATTAGTTTTCCCTATTACCAGTGTCCCTCGCCATCTGGCAAACCCACTCTGACTTCATAGGTACTTGTAATTAACGCCCCTAAGTCAGGATGAGAAGTCACATTTTAGTCCAACTGTCTTGTGAAGGGGTTGAACCCATTACCTCACCATCAGCACACTAGATGTTTAAGAACACATGTTCTTATCCATTCGGCCATGCTGACCTCCGAATTGCCAAATGTGATGTTTATTCGACACTACTATATGGCATGGAAGCCCGCACAATGAACAAGCAATTAGAAAGTCGAATGCAGGCTCTGAATCTGTGGGTATACATGTAAAGAAAAATATATTGTATTTCATGGAAACAGAAACAATCAAATACAGAGGTTCTGGAAAAATTGGGAATGAAAAGAGAGTTGATGAAAGAAATAAAAAAGAGGCAAGTGAAATATTTTGGCCACATTAAAAGATATAACACTCTTATAAAAACCATACTGGAGGGCAAGGTTGAGGGCAAGTGAGCATAAGGAAGACAACAATACAAGTGGGAAGATTACATCAAGAGATGGACAAACATCAGTCTGACAGAATGTACAGTCAAGGCGAGAGACAGACAGTGTTGGAGATCCATTGCAGCCAACCTTCATTGTGGAGACAGCACCTGATTGATTGATTGATTGATTGATTAGTTATTGTAGATGAATAGCAGGAGTATCATAGTAGAAGAAAATGATGTATTACAAAAACTAGGATTGAAGAAAACATTAGAAATGAAATCAAGGTAAAACATTTAAGGTGCTTTGACAGCATAAAGAAACACAGTTCTTGTAAAAGGATGTCATCTTCTCATCATGTGCTTCTTGTACCTTGCAGTGTCGTGGTGAAGCGTAAACAGTGGGAGAGTACTAGTTTATAGGCTTCATATATTGAGATTCCCAGGGACTATGTTATTTCTTCTGTTTACATGGTTGGGATCTTCTTCTGGTTCCATTTGGTCTGTACATCATTGCTTGTTGTATACTGCCTGTTGGTAGCCTAGTTATGTATAAAAATGTGCTGTAGAGAAATATATAAAAAGGAAGACATTAAGAATAACAACATTAAAAGTGGATAGAAAGAAACCACCAAGACACAGGAAAAAGAATGTTGGACCTCCAATGCAGAGATCATATTCTAGAACAGTGATTCCTAAACAGTGGCAGTCTGCCATCCTCTTTTCTCATGAACCACATCCTTAGCATCCACAGGTATACACATGCAAGCAGACACCTTTCTTTCAGTTAACCATGTTGCAAATTCAAAACCTCAGAACTTTCCTGCATCTGCCACCATTTGTGGGATAGTACTGTCCATTTGGGAACCACTGATCTACAGAATATACACCCAAGAGTTGAAAGTTAAGTCTTAAAAGACTGTACAGATATATTGCATACGAACTCAGATATATTGCATACCACACTCAGATATATTGCATACCGCACTCAGATATATTGCATACCGCACTCAGATATATTGCATACCGCACTCAGATATATTGCATACCGCACTCAGATATATTGCATACCGCACTCAGATATATTGCATACCACACTCAGATATATTGCATACCGCACTCAGATATATTGCATACCGCACTCAGATATATTGCATACCGCACTCAGATATATTGCATACCACAATATTTCTCACTCACACCCACATTTTCCCTTACTCACTAAAGCGGGCTCTGTGGTGAAGGAGTTACGGATGCAATTTGTAATCCCACATCCCACTTCGAAACAGCTGTGGGTGATTTGGCAACAGACTGCCCTGCATTGGTTTCCATACAATGGTATGAGTGCCAGTCTTCAGAAAGCAATGTCAAACTACTGATTGTAAACTTGCCCAGGAATCACAAACAGCCAAAAAATGCTGGGAATGACTGCTAGGTCCTGTAAAGGATATGCAACTAACTAACACCAAACCACCACTATTTCCAAGTGAACTCGCTACCACACTTGTCCATCACATGATATGAGAGGGACAGTTCTTGTGCACAAAGATATTGGCAAACAGACAGAGTGAGATCAGTGGCTTTCAAAATGTTTGATTGACCTAGAAGGGTGGAGTGGTAAATGTCCGCCTCAAACTTGAGCAGACCTGGTATGATTCATGCAGAGGATGGTATGAATTTTTATAAAATAAAAAAATTTTAAAAAATCACCCCAAATTTAGCATTCTTTTTTTGGAGTCATTATCATCAAGTGCCTTGCCGACTGGAGTGGATTATACGCCTCCACATCTTGCAATCTCCGACGGCATGCATCAATTCGTGTCAAGAATTTTCTCTCGCTGTCTTCCTCTATATCTCTCTCTCTCTCCACAAATATTTCCAGTTGTCACAACATGTTTTTGTCTTCTCTTTATGTGGCAAAAAAATGAAGACTGTCTCTTTCTGATGTTTGTGATAAGTTGTCTTTGTCCAGATTGCTAATTTTGGCTGTTCAAGGAATTATCAGCATTTTTCTATAAAATCATGTCTCCAAAACCTCCACGGATTTTTTTCACCATGAATAACTCCAGTAATTGACTCCACAAGTCCAGATATAGTAAAATAGATGGCTCATATTCCACTGCAGTATTTCTTTTAAGTCCTTCTTCTAATCTGTGAGTTAACATCTTGTGGAATGTTCAGTTATAAATAAGTTTTCAGTAATGAACTTCAAATTACCATGACCTGAAATGTACTCCCAGTAATTAACTAATCAAAAGGATTTTGCTCATGGACAAAAAGTTAATCCCATAAAAACTACTTCAACATTTTGAAAGCCGTAGTGCCAAGTATTTGTTTTGCAACAGTTAGTAAGAAACAATAATAACAGGAAGGAAAATGGAAATAAAAATGAATAAAAGAATTATTGAACAGGGTTTTATTTCCTTATTCATCAATTAATGAAATTTTTTTTAAGCAATAAAGGAATACAAAACTACAGTGTTGCTAGATAGGCAATGAAGGTTTCAGTTCTAGTACACAGTTCACCAGTATAGTTATTTGCAGTGAATATACATGAAAATAAGAAAGTAATGATGAAATTAGTTTGTAAAACAAGAACCAAAATAAATTGCATAATGAAATCATAGACAAACTAGACATGCACATAATCTCAAGATGCCATCACTAATTGCTTATCTATGACAATGAGATTTTGAAATTTCAAATAAGATCAGAATTAATAAAATAGTCCCAAGGGATTGTATGGGTCTGATGTGTTAGAACCATCACATTTTGTTGGCCTGAGTGTTTGGAGAACAGATGGCCAGTTGTCCCCTCTCATAGTGAGCGGTAAGCCCAGGAATCAAACCCTCATCCAATCACAATCATGCCATTGTTAGCGTAACATCCTAACTGTTACGCCAACAAGCCCTCTGAAATCAGAATGGCTACTCTAAAAATATGAAACATAATTTTTCCCAAAATCCTATTATAAATAATTTGCTGCTGTTATTATTTACGAGAATATTTTGTATTATTTACAGACAGAAATACACATGTGCAAAGGAAGGTAATACAGTTATTTTTTATTATTCGATGATTTTAAGAAGAAATTAATTTATTGAATTGAATAATTGTTTTTACTACAAAAGTTTTAAACTAGATGTGAAATTTTTCAGGAAAAAAAACAGTCATACATGTAAAAAAAAAAAATTACAGAAATATCCATTTTGTGCAATATTTGAGAAATACAGTAAAGCAGAAAAAAAAAAAGCAAAGCAAGCAAATGAAGATATAATCTCTAGTGTAAAGAAAGTTAATAGTAATGAAAATTAGTGTCAACACTAAAAAGAAACCCATCCAGGAAAAGGTAAACCATGCTGATTCATACCATCATCTTTACAATCTCATCCAAACCATGTTTTTAAAATATACAAAAACTTGGGCCTGAATTTAAAAACAACCCAAAAAAAAAAAAAACAGCTTTAATAATAATACTATCAAAACTGTGCAATTGCAAAACACAAATGCAGCTTCCATCATTTTATCATATTTGTTAAATTATGTAATACAATATTGAAAATGCAAACCCCACACAAACACAAAACATCATTACTGCTGTAGTTATAAATGTAAAAATATAAATATTTATATGTATATATATATGTATATATTTCAAACGTCAACACTAGATACACCATACATTTTATATTGGTTTTAAAAAATAAAGACACTGCATGTTCCTCATATCAACAAATATATCCTTGTATAAAAAAAAACATAAAACATGAATCGTTAACATATCAAACAGCTTTGTCATATTATGGAGTTAAGATTTGTTTTTAACAAACGACAACATGCAATTTAAATAAACATGTGCCATGCATCAATGTTGTAAACTTAACTATACAGATGAAAACTGATACAATATGCTAAACTTTGTTTAAAATCGCGTCACTTTTGTGTGAGGAATTTAATAATATTGTGGTTTATGGAAGAAGAGTTTGGCTGAATTGTGTCTAAAATCTGGTGACAATGGGTATGAAGCCTGGTACAGAAAAGTTGTTTTGGATTCAAGAAAACAAAATTAACCTGTTTACTACATTTTGAACTATCACTTTGGTTTAGGGAATAGTAAGACACGCAGTTTCATAATTCAGTCACACGGCAAGTCAAGGGTTCAGAATCAGTTACTGGTGATTAAGAAACAGACCTCTGTACATTGTAAATGATAGTATGAGGCGTCAGCCATTCAGAAAGCAGTGATAAACTACTGAACTAAATTTCAGAACACTTGTCACAGAGCAGCTGGTTTTAAGCAAGTATTGGAGAATAAAGTTAGTTGCAGATACTTTACAGGATGTTGCAATCAACCCCAGCATTCACTGACTGTTTGTGATTTACTGGGCAATTTTAGTTCAGTAGTTTACCAGTGCTTTTTGAACAGCTGATGTCTCATCCCATGGAAATCGATCGCAGGTGATTCCGAACCCTCGGTTCAGTATGTTGAATTATGAAACTGAGCATCTAAGTCTCACCTAAGCTCTAGATGCCAATTATCTTAGAGAATAGGTCCACAGACGCCAGTTATCTTAGAAAATAGATGTTAAGAAGTGCCCAAGAAAAGATCAGGATTATCTACTTAAATGTTAACATTACTGGTTGCCAAGCAAATATACTAATAGATTAAATGTCAAGAAATACCTGAATAAAATTGGGTGGAACTGCGGTAAAGCTGTGAAAATGTAAACAATATAAAAAGGACAAAAAGTAGTGCAGCTTTACATAACAGATTTATGACACATACAGGACGTTGCGGCGATTAGCCTTCATCAGCAAACAAACACATTCACAAACACAACATATAGTCAAGGATATCTCCTGTGACTACAACAAAAGGTGACGACAGGACGAGAAGAACAAAAGGATGAAAAAAATTAGAGCAATGAAGAGAAACGTCACTCGCAGATCGCCACTGTGAGGTAAGTATGAACACATTTTTTTCAACTCTCATTTTCTCCTCATTGCTCTAATTTTTTTTCATCCTTTTGTTCTTCTCATCCTGTCGTCACCTTTTGTTGTAGTCACAGGAGTTTGTTTGCTGATGAAGGCTTATCGCCGCAACGTCCTGTATGTGTCGTAAATCTGTTATGTAAAGCTGCACTACTTTGTGTCATTTTATATTGTTTACAAGAAATACCTGGCAGATCAGATTACACGTCATACATCACCATGGTTTTAAGAAAATATCTATAAGAACTGATGTTAAATATTGCCCAAGGACAGATAAGGATTTTCTGTATGGGTGCACACAGATTTAGATGACCTTGGAGTAATCAAGAGCCAGTAAGAGATACCAGTGCCTGCGTCAAGATGCTCCCAAGGAGGACTTGGTTCCATCAGGCATCTAGGAGAATCTATTTGGCTGAATGTACTTAACCAGATAATAAAGCTTGAAGTTCTAAGTGAGATGTCCTAAACAGCAAATACCAAGGAGTTTTAAGTTAGTGTACATAGTTATATGCAGTTACCTGGAAAAATGAATGTCAGAAACTGGTTGAGGTACCATGTATGTATCTCCTACAGTAAATGTAATACTTGTCTCTTGGTAAGATACCTCAAATACCAAATATCAAGGTGTAGTACCATGTTCTGTCAAGGAGTAGACTTGGTTTAAACAATACATGATGTACCTGTTTGTGTATACAGTAGTAGAAAGTAAAAGTCTACTATATACCTTAAGGTAGTGGTTCTCAACCTGTTTTGGCCCTTGCACCCCTTCACCATATGTTCAGAGTGGCATCCCCCCCCCTTTCATATTTCTTCCCTATAAATTCTCCCCGCCCCTACACAGCATACATAAAAAAATGGATGCTACATTTAATAACACATACTAGAACAAGTCTAGACGTCTACTTATGTTATAAAACAAATTTCAGAAGGGCGAGAAGTACAGAACTGTAAAGTATGGAGGGAAAAACAATATCAAGTAATCAGTTCTTGTATTAATGCGATCTTGAAATAATCTAAATTCCCCCCCCCCAACCCTAAAATCCCCCCACCCCTGGTTGAGAACCACTCCCTTAAGGGATCATGGGTATGTGGTAAGTAAAGGACCATTTCCACATCTTGAGGATCATTGTATATTGTGCTAGAATTATATTTTTATTTTTATTTCCTGGTACTCATTTTAGGCTGAGCTGACCAGGGAGGACAGTTCAGATCCTAAAACATGCCTTTCATTGAGGGTGTGGGGGGGGGGGGGGAATTGAACTGGGCCATGCAGGCAAACATATCAGCCATTTCACTACCATATCTCCCTCCATATAAGGTATCTCAAATACTATGTGTAATGTACCTGAAACAAAACATGTACCAGGTGGTAGTTAAAATACCTCAAACAGCACATGTTGTACCTGGTTCTAAGTTATGTATCTGAAACAACAGATGTTTCACCTGGTTCTTCTTAAGATACCTCAAACAAAACATGTACCTAGTTTCAGGTCAGAAATGACATGTTCAAAATATAATCAACACAACCTAATCTATTCCCATTTTAAATTACAACTGTTGAAATGCAGCATCAAGTTTTAACAGAAAAGGGATGAGAAGGGACATACATGTTTAAAATATAGGCTTCATACTAGTCAAAAACACAAAAACTATTTACATGTGGTTATAGGGCTGTAGAAAGAATAAAAATTAAGGAAACTAATTTATAAAAATGTTGAAAAAAAGGGGAAAAAGCTACACCAAAAATTGAATTACAAGAAAAGCAAAATGTAGAGAAAACAACTTGAAGTTGAAAAGAAATTAAATACAATGAAACATTTTCTTAATAAAAATGATTTTGCAAATGTCAGGTTTAGTTACTGCAAGTTCAGCTTCTATAACCATCAAGTTAAGTTACTGCAAGCAGGAAGTTCCTGTAGCCATCAAGTCAGTTACAGCAGCTATCAAGTTCAGCTTCTATGAACATCAAGTTCAGTTACTTAACCATCAAGTTATGTTACTGTAAGCAGGCAGTTCCTGTAACCATTAAGTCATTTATAGCAACCATAAAGTTCAGTTACCGCAAGTTGGGTATTCCTGTAACTGTCAAGCTCAGCTACTGTAACCATCAAGGTCAGTTACTGTAACCTTCAAGTTTAATTACTGTAAATATCAAGTTACTGCAAGTGGAGATTTTAGCTTCTGTAACAAAGTTCAGTTACTGCAACTGTCAAATTCAGCTGCTGTAATGAAGTCAAGTTACTAGAAACATCACATTTTTTTTTTCACATATCCTTTACAGGACATTGATGTCAACATTAGCATCTTTCAGCTGATTGCTGATTTGTTGGCAAGATTACGCTCAGTAGTTTGCCATTGCTTTCTGAGCGGCCAGCTCACATACCCTGTAAGTTACCAATGCGGTGAGAACCACTACCGATTCTCGTGCAAGTTATGTTCCTCACGTGGGTATACAGGATAATGGAGAATGTCGCTAACTTCTAGGCCAGGGAGATCAGCTAGAAACATCAAATTGGGCTACTGTAATGATCAAATTCAATTACTATAACTGTCACCTTAAGCTACTACAGCTATCAAGTTCAGTGGCTTAAAGCAACCAGTTGTCAATTTTACATCCTGTAGGTATCAATTATCAAGTTGAGTTTGAATTCTTTTTTCTGTTTTTCATTTGAACAAGCCAAATAGGAAGCATATTTCATAGTTCGGTCAGGAAAAGAACATGGAAAGATAGCAAACTGTTAGGAACAATTCTAAATTATGCAATCAACGGTTTACAAATTTGATTTTCCAACAACATTTACGAATCAATGAAATGCAGCAATAAACAAAGGCATATCACATCTGTTGTCTCCATCACAATCATCTTAAAACTCATAAAAATGAAAGAAATTATGCTAATAACTTGACAACTCACACGAATATAACCAGGCAGTCACATGTATATAACTATCATCATTAAATGTTTCTGCCAGTGACAGTTGTTACCTCAAAATTTCCTTGTTATTACTTTATTTGCTGTCTTTATAATTTCTAGATAATCCCTCTGAAAGGCCAGTGTTAATGATTATGATATGAGATGCCACACATTTTTGGGGAACTTGTGTGGATTTGGTGTCGCTGTCAACTGGAGAATGTCTATGTCTAATTTCTCTGTGCAGTTTGCAGTTTTCATTTGCCTCGTGTAGGATTTGCTCATAGATTTTTCTGTCTGCCCATGGTATTCTTTGCATTTTCCTCAGAAACCATATTTCCGTTTTTCAGCTTTTCTCTCAATCAGGTAGTACCTATTTATGTGTGACAACTGTCAATGACAGAAATAATAAAATTTCTTTGATAGAAATAGCTCTACTTGTGAAGCAGTTTTTATTTCTTTTGTCTTTCTAATAAAAATCAACAAATACAAAATTATAACATGGATTTGTTGTTTTTTTTTCATGCACAGGCATACACACATTCATTTTAGGTGTCATGTGACCATAAACATATTTAAAAACATACCCAAAATGGAGTTAACAAAACAAATAACACCACTCCAACAAAGTAGGCTCATTACTGCAAATTTGGCAAAATGCCTGAGATAAATTATTTGCATCCATGGAAAAACCAGAAACTCAGATCTCTACATTGTGGTTTGTATGCATAAATAAATGCTTTGGCTTATAAATATGAGAAGTCGACATATCTTTCATCAAAGTGCCTATCGGGCACATCACAAGAAAATGTGTACGGATATATCAGCCTATACAGTTTTTCAACGTTGCCAGATTTTACTTTCACGGTAGGCTATTTCCAAAATGCAACAAGTTTAATGCAACAAGGTTCACTGAATGCTGTGGCCTCGGTGTATTTATGTTCACATGCTTTCCAACCACCATAGCATTTTTTATAAAAGGTCGCCTAACTGAAATATCACCCCAAAAATAATAAATTTAACATCATCAAAACTGTTCATTAATTAACTTGTTATACCTGATTTCTAAAAAGCTAATTTCAGTAAGTAAACTGTTTTTTTCCTTACGATGACTTTTGTTACATGTATCTACTTCTCTACTTCTTCTTCTTCATTGTACTCCTTCATATGTCAGCATGAATGTATTTCTTCTTCACCATCAGTCAACTTAAGCTTGTTGATATCTCCAGTGGGTGCTGGCCAAAATGATCTTCAGTGCCCTGTATATATTGTTACATGTTTTACAATCGCATGTTTTGTATAAATTAAAACTCATCTTAAAAAGCTGACTTAGGCTGATTTTTCGGCTTTGTCTCACAGCTAAGTTTTAAACAGAACATATACATTTCTCCAGCTTTGTGTCAAAGTTAAGTTTAAAACAGAACATATACATTTCTTAATAACATTATATTGTACACAACATTAAAATGTTTCAGCGTTAATAGGAAATCGCAAGCACCCTCAAAAACCACTATATTAAAGTTCTCGGTCCTGTCTGTTTCTCTACATTGTTTCTTATTCATGTTTTGAAATGTAATTATGGGTAGTATTGATTCAAACTTGCATCTCTATATATGTTAGGTTTCTACACATCTGTCCTGAGGCTTTTAAACAACAAACAAATCTATCGCCACCATTTGCATGAGGTAAAACAAAAATCACAAAAAATTAAACACACAAATAAGTCAAAATAACAATCATCAAATAACAAATACAAAATGTAATTTAATAGCAATTATCACACTAAACTCAAATGCCAGACTTCCAAACTTGGTTTTGATTTTCTCTTGTGCTTTCTTCTTTTATTTTTCTTTATGTTGGAGGCACTTCTGAGTACTTGTTAAATGCTCATATTTACGTGTCTGTTGTGTGGCTGCTTTCCCGATAATGCGAGCACATTTCAATATCAGGGGAAGGCACTCTCATAGTTTCTCCACCATAAGAAGGCACTATTTGGCAATGTACAGCATAATCTCAACACCAGAATGTATGTTAATTTTGAAATTCTATGCTGGGAAAAAACTATGGTACATACTTACTCTCTTCTATATGATTCTATAATTGTTATTAGATTTGTTACATTACGTAAATCAGTGATATAATTTTGGGTTGTCTAGCTGGTAAAATTTCTTACCATATTCAATTCCTTCAGTAAAGTAATTGTAACGTCTGAAAGATTGTTCTCTCTCTATTGTGTACCTGAGACTTTTTCTTTCCATCAACTATCTAGTGTATCCTAAGATCTTTGTTTAATCTTTCCTTAAGATGACATGGTTATGGTAGTTTAGTGGTTAGTACACTCGCTGACCAATACTTTGTCCTGGTTTGGTCCCCAGAAGTGGCAGGGTTGAGTTTTCCCTGGCTTTGTGAATGAACAAAGTTCAAAAAATGAACACCAAAGATTTCTCTAGAAAAGGCAAGGGCTCTAACCTAATGCTAATCATGTTACCCCACCCCGTACCTTTCAGTGACCAAATATATGGGCTTAATGCCATACTCCCAGCATACCACCTGAAGTCAGCAAAATACCCTGCCCATACCTTTTAACATACTGAGCATATAACCCCGTATTTGTATAGACCAATCAGCATTCAATTGGTTATATGGCCAGTTTCATATTTGACATCTTTACTTCCCAAAACATTTTCTGCTCTTTGTTTTTAGGCTGGGCAGATCTTGGAACCCAAATTAATTTTTAAAACATCCACCTCAACGGAGGTTTGAATATATGACCATAAGTCTGCCAGGTAAGCATATAAACCACTGTGCTACGACATCTCCTCCAGCATACCTCAGTGGTATGCTACTGAACTTCCTCTGTGAAACTGTGCCAGTTAGTGAGCTTATCTATCAAGACAAAGGTTCACTTCCTGGCAGGGGGATTATTTGTTCTCACCAATATGGCTCTTGGGCTAACTTTGCCTTATAATATGGGCACGACAGTGACAGAATGGCATGTTGCTTGGCTAGCAAATCCATGACATGGAATGCCTGCACCGAAAACTCACTGTGTGGGCTTCACCAAAGGTGGATAAAGTGTTCCAGTGGCGCGAAATGGGATATTGTTTGGCTAGCAAAACCATTACGTGGAAAGTCCGAATCGTAAGCTCACTGTGCGGATGTCATCTGCAGACTGATCTCTCCTGGTTTCTGGAGGAACAGTCTGTGGTGGACGAGAGGCCCAATATATGGAAGTGAGGCTAAGCAGCCATGTGCAGGACATGATGATTCCTTGGGTGAACCCAGTACCAGAGTCGGCTCTGCAATTATAGAAGCCTCCTTGGATGACGGGGAATGCCTATGGACTGCCCCTGCCTTCTCTTGAGGGCTGAGCGTTATGTCTCCGGCTGATCTGAATGGGTCAGCTGGGATGGGGATGACACCACAACAGTGAGTTGACCGAAATACCAGAGAAGGTTAACCCAGTCACCATATGCCCGCAGAAGTCGGATGTGTCATCCGAAAGGTGCAAATATCGCAGTCGGCTGTAAACAGCACAACTCAGTTATGTCCAAAAAATATTCCGGATGAACGCAGAAGAAGAAGATGGCACCAGATAATTTTCAAGTTGTCTGGGAAGGAGAGGCAGCGAGGAAGGGAATTGGGCACCCCAGCACATTTGGTTGTGGCCTAAATTATGTGAGTAAAGTAGTAGAGTAAAGCCGGGCTGCGTGCTTGCTCCTACACTTTTTGGTATCTTCTTCGCCGTTCTCTTAAGGCAGGCATTTGGGGCAAACTTGTTAACCCATCAAGACTCGAGGCAAAGACCAAAATAAGATCAAGATGCATAAGAGAACTACTTTTTGCAGATGATGCAGCACTGACTACTCATACAGCAAAAGATCTCCAACGGCTCATGGATCATTTTGCACTCACCTGCAAAGACTTAGTGCTCACCATCAGCTTAAATAAATCACAGGCGATGGAACAAGATGCTGATGCACCTCCATCAATCAAAATTTCTAACTACAAATTGAAGGTTGTCCATGAGTTTGTGTATTTGGGGTCGACAATATCAGATAATCTTTCATTAGAGACAGAAATCGACAGACGCATTTGAAAGGCTGCCACAATACTTTCCAGGCTAACTAAAAGAGTTTGGGAGAATAACAGACTAACAGAGCGTACAAAAGTTCAAGTATGTAAAACTTGTGTTGTTAGTACACTACTCTATGGGTCTGAATCCTGGACCTTGTACTCACGACAAGAAAGAAAGTTGAATTCCTTCCATATGAGATGTCTGAGACGTATCCTGGGCATATCATGGAAAGACCACATAACAAACAAACGCGTGCTTGAAAGAGCGAATATTACCACAGTGCACTCCCTCCTCAAGCAGAGACGCCTCCGGTGGCTGGGCCATGTATCTCGTATGGAGGATGAACGTATTCCCAAGGAGCACTAGCCACAGGGAAGAGGCCAACCGGAAGACCCCAAATGTGATATAGGGATGTGTGTAAAAAAGATATAAAAACCCTTGGCATAGATCCAAGTATGTGGGATAGAGCTGCAACAGACATATTCTCCTACATTACTGCATTCCTCTATGTGTAAGAGAACGGATATCAAACTGTACAACAAATTACGGGTAGATAGAGCCTGCTGCCTTAGATCGAATCTGTCTAGAGGAAGCAAACATTTCAGAAATGTGTGCCAAAAGTCTGACACACTGGCCTTTGAGGTGCATAACTGGGTGTGACACTTTCCTTGAAAGAGAAACAAAGAAGAAGACACTGCAACAACAATGGTGTCTTCTCAGTTTTACAGTTGAAACTGCAATTAAACTGAACAAGTTTATTCACTACATTACACTGCAGGCATTTGGTGAGAATAATCGCATGTGTAACGTAGCTCATTTTGTACCAGTCAATTTACCATAAGTTGATCCTATGACCAAAACGCTGGTTGGAAAAAATAATCCTGCCACTTTTGGTGATTTAACCCAGGCCACTATCCTGATAAGCAAACACACTATCCACTGTTACCGCAGCTTCTAATTATATCCTTACCAAGGTTGAATCAATTGTCCTGATTTTTCAATCCCCAAACAAAACCATTTCCGCCGACATCAGAAATGGGACAAATTGCTATAATGATATTTTTCTCTCCAGCTATGAAATATGTGAATTCCATAAAGAAACATATTGCAATGTTAAAACACATAAAATGAAAACCACATCATTTTAAAAGCTGCAAACCACAAGATGTTTTCCTAGGTAAATATTTAAAAACAAAAAGAAAGGGATTTATTAATGCATGTAGTAGTTTATTCTGCAGCAAACACAACTTCTCAAAACTGAAGTTGTAAAAAGCTGTCAATACTGATATTACTACATTTAAAACCTTGCATTATATAAAATACGCCATCTCTTTAACATGTTCGAATTAAACGTGATCCCTATACACTTTAAAATATATATGTATGTATAAATATAAATAAAAACATGAATTAATAAAATGTGGCTTCGAGAGCTGGTATTTTAAAATGTATTAATGCCGGTTACAAAACAAATCACTAATGAAACCACTGTGGAATGAAAGCACACTGTATGCTGTCAATGACTGATGCTCTTTTATCAAAGCTCACTTGTTTTAAAAAAAAAAAACACCATAAAATCACTGATAACAAACAATGGAATTGCAATCACAACTGTATATATAACAATCTATCTCAACTTATTTTACATTAGGTTAAAAATTCAATGCCTTTCTTCCAGCTCCATTTTGAAATCTTTGTAAGACAATTCTTTACAAGAGCTGTTTTATTATTATCCATAATGATTTTGATACTTCCTTTTAACATCACCATAAACAGTAAGCCGTAATTGGGCGATGATCTGGCAAAATTTCCCAAGCTTGAATAGCTTACCCACAATATACTATTTATAGCATGTAAATAAATCTCTTGCAGATGGGGAAATTAAGGAGAAACCATAACATTAATTTCCCAAGAATAAGTCTGAGGACAGACATGAGAAGTCTATGGTGGAATAATATTCTTTCATACTAATCTTTGACCTAAGTAACCTGGCATGACATCTTATAAGCATCTGATGGTAACAGCATCAATAGTCATTTACTCACTATTAAAGATGCAAACGGTATTCATGATCTTTTAGATATTTTTATTGATATGCTCTGTTTTTTAGGTTTTTCTTTTTAATGATGTATTTAGGTGTGCTAGCCCTTTATAAGAGATGTGTGGTTGTTTATTATCAATTAAGATATTTCTTTTAAAAAATTTTCATATTTTCTGCTAATATCTATAAATATAAACTTTACAAGAGCTGTATAATTATTACATTGGTTCTCACAAATATGGAATTCTCTATCATTTATTAGAAATATATTCTTCAGTAAACTGACAACTCAAAATGGAACAAGGTAGTCTAAGACAACAATGTGTTTCTCTTCACACACAAAATACATTATTATAGATACCTTGGGCATGAAAATACACACGTGTGTTTCTTTAATATGTTTATTTTATTGGGGATACTTTGTTCACTTTTAATGTTTCAAGTCCCAAAAGATTTTGCAGTAGATGTACATGGGAGTATATAAGACCTTTATTAAATCACGACTGAATAAGAAGCTTAATACACAGTAAACATGGCCACTGGGAACCCAGATTTTTTAGTATGTTCTGACCAAATGTGAAAGTAAAGACCATGTTAACCAATTCACAGGACAGGGTCTATCACACATACCATGTTGTTTGAAACTGAAAGAGTGAAACCAAATATCCTTATAGTGTTTATCCCCTTGATTACAGTGAAAAGATACTTTTCCTAGAAAATACACAATACAGCCCATCTTTTAAAAGACTTTATTTACATATAAGATGGAAGAAAAGGGGAGAATATCATTTTAATTTCCCAAGAAATAATTTATAGGTAGTCACAAAGCTAGATGGTTGAATGACAATTAAAGAGAGAGAGAGATATTTATTTGAGTTTTTGGACTGTAGATTAACTTGCCTTACTATTGAGTTATAAAAATATCCTTGAAGTCACCTAAAATTCTGTGAATAACATAAAATGCAAACTCAATATGCTGTAAATATGTCAAATTAAGACTGGAAATCATATTTCTGTATCAGTTCCTGTCACAGGCGTAATCTTTAGATTTGATTAATTTGTAAATGTTCATTTAATTCCTTAATTTTTTTCTTTTTTCACATATAATTAAAAGGAAAAAAAAAAACCTGAAAATTATTTAACAAAAAATCAAACTTCACTCTTATTTTACTTGAAGCGACTTCATGTGGCTTGTGTTTTAAATTTTAATTAGCTATTATTTTGAAAATCTATTCACCAAAGACCTTCTTTGCATATTTGCTGATTTTCCCATGAAATACTAAAAAGCTAACTTCAGGTTATAAATCTGTTTCAACTCCATGAAATTTTATGTTAAAATCTGGCTTATAAGCAAGCAATTAAGAGCTTAATGTCATCTAAAATGTCATGTCCTGTAACAGAGGACATCTTTCTGTAGATGCAGTGTGTGTGTGTGTGCGACCTGGTGTTGATCTTAATGCTGTCTCTGGAGGATTCCTCTGTGTTTGAGAAATGAAGATAACCGAAATATATTTGAAACATTAATCCACTTGTACTTCAAAGGATCCATGATCCCCTCTTGTCTAAAACACTAGATGGTTGATTTTGAAAATGAAACTCGAAGATGGCAGCTCTCACCCATCTGATAGTTGTGCATATTCTGAAAATAGAATAGATATAAATGAGAATCCATTGTTGATGAACATTTACCGCATGAATTGGTCTGATCAGTCACATGTGCTACCACCGGTTGCAGTCAATATGCATTTTTTGAAGCACTTTGTAACAAATTATCGTCTGTTAAGATGGTCAGGTGCCAGTTACATGAGAATATCACATCCAGTAAATCATTGTCTGAAATCATGTGGAAGAAAATAAAAAGCCGCCATGTTAATTTTTCAAGAGTAAATTTATGGGCATTCACATGAGTTTGAAGCTGTTGACAATTAGTCATTAGTTGTGGTTCCAACTTCACAGCAATGGGTCGTCCCCATTAAGCTCCATTCCTGTGCGAGTAAATATCATACAAAATGCTTCTCACTGCCCCATGTGAAAAGTGGAACAAACAGGAGTCTTGACAAACCAACAGCCTACACAGGTACACTGTGCATAACGCCCCGCCAGAATTCCAAAACAAAAGTCCTCCACGAAAAATACTGTTCATCGCTGATGGAAGTGGTAGTCACTAGAAAACCAGTAGCCACTCATTACTGCATAAGGCAAACCAGTCAGTTCTGCGACAAAGCCAGCCGCCATTATTCCAAACATGCAGTTCATGCTACAAACAACAGTGGGCTGATGCAAAAGCATTTCACACAAAATTCACAGCTCACAGTGTTGCGCCACTGCACTCAACACAGTAGCAGGGTGACGGAATCAAGTACTTCCAGTCAAACATGAGGAAAATGCAAATGCAAATAGTAGCCACAAGCATAAACACTCCAGAGGCCTTAACAGTTTAAATTCCTATCCTCCAGGTTGGGGACCGGAAACAATGAAATACCTCAAGCCTGCTGAGGGAATGATACCAACCCACTCCTGATTCCAGCCAATCTGCATGTTTGCTGAATCATGATCTGGTTACTTTCTAATATGGCACTCCATAGATGTAAAGCTTCAGTACCAATCTGGCACACCCCACTGGTTCTGGGCTTGGAGAGGGGAAGAAGAGCTCTGAAACAGTTCGAAAAATGTCTTGATCTCTTGCCGCTTCTCCTGCCTCATTCGCCCTTATGCCCAAGGTGTCTGCAGTTTCCTGTATCCATCTTCATGCTGGTCGAGCACTGCCTCTTGTATCAGAAATCATGCCTTCCATCTTTGCTCTTTCCAGGCAACTGTGATGTTTAATATGGCCAACATATTTCAGTTTCCGAGAAACAATTTTGTTTATGAGCCAGTTTTTGTTGATGTTCATATCTTGTAGAATTCCGTTATTCTCTTCTTCTTCTTAGTCCACGATATTTTTAAGTAACGTGAACTCAAAAACCTCAGTTTAGTGACTGCAAAATGGTCACATCATATTATGTTAGTTATAAATTCCAGCATATGTTCGGCTTGCATCTTGACATGGAAAGACATAAATACATAAATTGCTAAATATATGTCTACATCACAGCTGCACAACTTACGATCAGAGCATGAACAGCTTCCTCCACATTGCCCATCTGAATCAGTGCCATCTTTCTGTCTTTCCTGCAAGAGAGTCAGTCATTTATTGTAGAAACCAGTGTTTTGGCAGTACTAAAATGAATGCACTTTAGACACACTGTAAGTCTCAATCAGGTAGAATTAAAGGGCACACAAGCTGTGTCCATAGAGCTCAAGTTGCTTGGGCTCTCTATGAGCTTTTTCTGACCTTTGTCACATGTCATATGTTGTGTGTCTCAGATATGCCTTATCATGTGATATTATATGTCAAGGCACATGTCATATATTGTGTTATTTCATGTCAACTGCCATGTGTGTTACAACAAAGATTGTCATGCAACATGGTTTGTCATGTCATGCCACGGTAACTACCATGTGTTTATGACAAATGAGAGGAAATGGAACCTAAAGACTAAATGTCATGGCAGGGCAGACCAGGCCCTAAGCCTTGGTCTGCAAATGGTTTAAGATGGAAGCTCCGATAGACAGAGTATTGCTTTGCTGATCTGGCAGTTTCTGCAGCTTGTCTTGTTTCAGACATATTAGTGTTACTTTTCCTCTGGAGTAAACTAGGCAGGTCGAGAGAGGAATCATGCTGCATGGGCAACAGATGATCTCTAAATTCAGCCCAGGCTTTGTGCTATGGAGAGGTATAACTCCATTTTACAAACTATCGTTTGTCAAGACAACAAAGTGCCAGTCATGTCATGTGGCATTACATATCTCATGTCATACCAACTGCCCTATCATAAGTATGAGTTGAGCTGAGTTGAATCAAAAACTGACATCACTACACTCAGGGCATTCCCATAAGTGCTCAGTCCTCATCTTCAACAGTCAACGAAGAGTTCCAATAATAATGGTGACCATTGCAATCTGATTATATATCCGCCTTGCTTTACCTCTGAAAGACAACTGTTGACCAGATCCTCTGACATCTCCTTGCTGCTGCATTCTCTCTAGACCATGATAGTCTATCTGTTCTTCTGCATTAATGACATTCTGCCCTATCATAAGTATCCAAGTCAAGGACTACTCTACACACCTTGAGGCATTCTGGGTACATGGTGCTAGCTCCATACTTGTGTAGACCAATCAGCACTGTCGCTGAACCCAGTCTATAGTGGATACCATGAATTGTTCTGGGAACTAAACGGATCAGCATGATATTGACCCCATAACCCAATAAGTTTAAAACAGTGTTTTCCTGTAGTGAATTTGAATAACAAAGACACAAACAATAGATTGCACAATTTATTTGCCTGGCATATTTTGCTGCATCTCATTAGGTACATACTACAGAAATCACACAACATAAAATAAAGTGATTAGATCAATCCTTCAGGCTGAAATGTACGCGTATTGACTTAGTAGACTAATGAAATACTGTGTAACAGCGAACAGGACAGAGCTAATTGCAGGTCTTATATAAACCTGGTTATATATATTTGTTTCTAAACCTGGCTTTTTGTGTAGAAATTAATCGATTAAGTGCCATGGAATGATAAATCTTCTTATTCAGACTTCCCATAACAGCTATGGGTGTATAAATGAAACTTTATTTAAATATCAATACAGTATTTTTCCCTATACAACCCCTTTAATTGTATATATGATACAACACGCCTGCTACCATATTAACAACTTTTAAGTCATTACTGTGATACACCCCAACTTCCCATTTTCCACCATCCATTTTTGTTTGGTCTAAACCAACTTTTTGTTTGTCACTGAATCAGTTAACAGAACAATGAGAACAAAAAGACAAAGGGCAGAGATAATTTAATCAAAATATTTGTGTACTCACGGGAAAAATTTGAAAGCCTTGACGGTTCCGTACTCACTGAACCAGGAAACAAGATTCTCCTCAGTCACATGGGCTCTGTGTGAAATAGATAATGACAGAAATGTACTGTAAGTATAGTTAGCATTACAAAGTACAACAATGTGAGGACAAATGTATTCATTAATAGCTTTCTTTTGTAATGTTAACTCATGTATAGCTTTTTAAAAAAGTAATTTTAATTCATTTATAAGTTTATTTTGTTAAGTATAATGTTAATTCATTTATATTTTTTTTTAAAGTCTAATGTTAATTCATGTATAGTTTGTTTAATTTTAAAGTTAATACATTTATAGTTTTAATTAAAGTCTAATGTTAATTCATTTATAGTTAGGTTGAGTTTAATGTTAATTCATTTGTAGTTTTAGTTTATTAAGTCAAATGTTAATTCATTTATAGTTTTATTTTGTTAAGTCTAATGTTAATTTGTTTATAGTTTTCTTTTTTAAGCCTAATGTCTGGTTTACTTTGTAAAGGATGACTTTCATTACACATGAATAACTCAAAAAATGCTCCACTTTCCTCCCATAGATGACACAAGGAGAATCTCAACACTGTGCACAAAATCTGCAACATTAGCTATAATCCAAATGCATGTGCACTTCAGGATCACACAGTATAAACATTATTTTGTGGGTAGGTTTTATAATTTAAAATTTAACTTGGGCAGTGGCCTAGTCTTTTTTATTTCCAGACTGCTGGAGGAAACCGTGTTCTTTGTTCATATAGTGAGAAGAGAAGCACAGGAGAACATTGTGGAGATTAGCGATGGCAGAGGCAGCCAGAGAAATTTATCTGGATGGTCTAATATAGTGGCATGAAAGAATATCATCAACGAACTGATTCAGAATACAAGGGCCAAGATCTGTGGAGAGACATGAATGCATATGCCTTTTGGCTCGGCATGTGATGATAATGAGGGATTTTTAACATGTGAAACATGCACAGCAGTCCTGATTTTTTATCCACATCAAAGAAGACCAGATATCCAATCCACTACCCCAGGCTGAGAGTGGAATATACCATCTTTCGCTTTGGAAAATTCCTTTCTGTCCACACAGTGAATCACTGTCAGGTCTGTTTCAAAATTGGATGTTATAATTCTAAGCCAATATGTCCACAATCCAATATCTTCTTCTTCTTTGTCAGATGCCATAATTAAAAGCCATTATACCCACTACCCAGTGTCATTATCATCTTTGATTTTTTCAGTACAACACAGTCAAGCAGATGAAAAAAAATGGTTACTTAATTCAAGCCGAACAGAACTAATAAACTATACAGAACTAATAAAATATCTTAAATATTGTTAACAAATTAATGAACACAAGTGCTTATGAAATATTTCCTTCCTGATTAAATTGGAAAAAAAAACTAGTGCTCGTGGTAAGTTGTACAGAGTTAAATCATGACTTACGGAATGTTTGATAAATGCAGAACTTGTGATGGAGGGAAGATGTTTTGGCAGTTTTTGGAGCCTGGCCGTTTAAATCGATGAAGTGGTGAGTTGACATAGTCTTTAGTAAGGCCTGCATCCTGTGGACACAAGAAGACCAAATTAGCTGTCTAGAACTGGCATTCTTTAATTAATATGATTGTCATGTGACCTGACAATTATTCCATATCATAAATTCAATGCAAGCAGTACACATACTTGGTTAATAGTTAGTTACTTGGTTTCTGAGTCAACATTACTACACTCGGGTCATTCCCACACAAGCTATACCTTTTTTCTCACAAGCTGAAGAGTTCCTATGCTGATAGTTCTAGTAGCAGTTTGATTAAATATCAGCCGGGCTGTTCCTCCATGAACTGAATATCATCCAGACCATCTAATCACTCATTTGGAGCTCAGATTGGCTGAATGGATAAGATCACTGGTTCTGCTGATGCTGAGGTAGTGGGTTCAACCCCTACACTGGTCAGTTGTCGAGTGGAGGACTTTGAGACGTAAATTACAAGTACCTCAGAAGTCAGAGTGGATTCGCCTAATGGCAAGGGACACTGGTAATAAGAAAAGCTAATCCACACGCAAAAATAATTCTAGTGCATTAGAAGTAGCTTCATGTGTACGGTCTACACTTGAGTTAAAAGTGGGCGAGTGCCCCCCAAAAAAATAATAGTCACTCAATTCTGAACCTTTCTTTTTAAATATTGATATTCCATCTGTTCGGCACTTTCCATCTGGTCTCAGAGAACCTTCATCACATCACCCTTATTGTAAACTAGCACTCTGCCCAGATGGGCTGCAGCAGCCAATGTGTCCACCTGAATGTTGAGGAAGACTATCCTATGATATGCTTACAACCTGGCTCTTATCAGGTGATGTGAGCACTACACCCAGAACAGTACAACATATTCATGTCTCTACCTTATTCATATTTTCACAGGAGTCATTTCTGATCAAGGAGATAACTGTAGCAGCTAATTTTATTTCATATGAATGTTTGTTAACACTCAGACAAGTTAGTTAGTTTAGTTAGTTAGTTAGTTAGTCGCAGTTCCAACTTCACAGCAACGGGTCGTCCCCATTATGCTCCGTTCCTGTGCCAGTGAATATCACACAAAACGCTCTCCACTGCCCAATGTGAAATGTTAACACTCAGACAACTTATAGCATAATTACAACAGTGTCTTGTCGACCATCAGCTGTTGTTCTACTGGTCAATAATAATTTTGAGGGAAGGCAGGGGAATCCACCCGTGTGTTAGTGGATTCCTTAAGGAAAGAACGGTAACATTAACCTACCAAACATGTCATAAGAGTCAACTAAGGAGGGTTGGCAACAAAAAAATGAATAAGTCTACAGATAAGGAAACAAGAATAACTCAGTCAATAAAGATGAAAGAATGCTTTTCTAGAAGAGGTATGACATGTTGCGGAGATAGCTACAAGGAGTCTAGATCATTGGAGAACTAACATGACTGGACAGAATCACCAATGTGGAGCTCATGGACAGAATCACCAATGTGGAGCTCATGGACAGAAGTAAACAAATTTCAGTGAATCAAGAGGTAAACGAAAAAAAAACTGGTGCTGATAGGACACACTTTGAAAAAAAAAAAACCTGTCAGTAGTTTAATTGGAATGATGTTTCTTGGGAACCCACAAGGCAAAAGAACTTTTGGGATACTTAAAATACACAGAGAAAAGAGAGACTGAGATGAATAACATAGAGGACATGGAGGAGGTAGCTGCAGAAGACAGCAAGGAATGGGAGGGTTTGACTGAGTTTTCTGAAGGCCTGTGCTCCATTGTGAGATAAAAGTGTGAAGAAGAAGAAGAAGAAGAAGAAGAAGAAGAAGAAGAAGAAGAAGAAGAAGAAGAAGAAGAAGAAGAAGAAGAAGAAGAAGAAGAAGAAGAAGAAGAAGAAGAAGAAGAAGAAGAAGAAGAAAGGAGGAAGAAAGGGAGGAAGAAAGGAAGGAAGGAAGGAAGGAAGGAAGGAGATAAATAGCCAGGGTCAGAGTAATAGAAGATATTCAATTTCAGACAACTATAATGTTGGACATGCATACAGACATGGATGTGGGAAAAGGTAATTATGGAGGAAGGTGTGCTGGGAAAGCAGGGAAGAGGAAAACAACAACATAGATGGATTTAAGATAATTTGCATATGACAGCATCGAAAGCGAGTACAACGAAAGGAGATGAAGCCTTGCTACAAACCTTTGAGAACAAAGTTTTAAGACGCATCTTTGGACCCATTAGGGATACACAAAGTGGAGAGTGGAAAAGAAGAAGTAAAAAAGACATTTATGATCTGTTTAAGTCCCCGCTAATTACTGGTATCATGAAGACTACAATGGCTGGGGCATATAGAAAGAATGGAAGATAATAGGGAAACAAAACTCACTTACACTCAGGAAATAAATGACCGTAGACCCCGAGGTAGACCAAGAAGACGGTGGAGAGATAATATATATACAGACCTACAAGCACTTGGAATCGACGACTGGCAAGAGAAGGTCAACCAGAGAGACGAATGGAGACGGATTTTATCTGCAGCAAAGAACCTCAATGGCTCGGAACGCTGAAGAAGAAGAAGAAGCATCGAAAGTAGGACATCTGACTTATGACAAAGTGAAATGTTGAAAGACCTATGGGTTCTGCAAAAGGGAAGCTAATGAATAACAATGATGATAATTTGACTATCCTGACAAATGTTGTATTCAACATGTCACTTCACATTCAGTCTAGCTTTGTTTTTGCTGATACACTTCTTCTAAGCAAATTTATGTCATGGTTTTCCCTTGCCGCCCACATTTAACTGTGAAGAACCAAAACCACACATAACTTACAGACTGTCCTTCTTTGGGCATTTGAACTACTTGGTGTTTTGACTGAGCCACTCTAATCTGCTTTCCCCAGAGCTTTGCTTTGTCCAGGTACGTGATTGCTGCAGGAGAACATATAAATAACAATCAATGCCAAATTAGGCTCAGATCTTATGGCATATACATCATACAAACAGAAACAATCCATGCCAGATTAGACTCAATCTTATGACATACACAGCATGCAAACAAAAACAATAAATGCCAAACTAGACTCAAAACGTAAGAGAATTGGCATTAAAAAAAAAAAAATCAGCAACATTGTGTCACACATTCTGTGCCGAGGTGATCCATTACAGCTGATATGAGTATGTTTCGGCTGTGGGAAAGTCACTTGCAACAATCTATCATATAAGATGTCTATGTGTTTTGCCTATCAATCTTCACAGCCTCTAGAACTGGTGCCCTTGAAGTCAGACTGCCAGCTTTTGTCATTACTGTACACTCTAGTATGTCCTAGGTATTTTTTTTTGTTCGCTCGCTTTGACCTTGAGCAGAGTCCATACGCATGCTTGTACTTTAGTGTACTGGACTGAATTTTGCGTGTGAATTAATTTTCCCTATTACCAGTGTCCCTCACCATCAGGCAAACCCAATCTGACTTTGCTGTATTTGTAATTTACATCACCAAGTCAAGGATGAGAAATTAACATTTTAGTTCAACTGATCAATGTATGAGTTGAACCCTTTACCTTGCCATCAGCACACCAAAAGTTTATGAGCAAGCGTACTTATCTATTCGGCCATGCTGACCTCTGACCTAAGCAGTATATCTTACAAGATCTAAACTATACAGATGGCTGAATGAACTAAACAATACAACACTGCAGATGTAGCCAATTCATTTCAGCTGAATGCAAGTTAGAGATGTTAAGGGATGGTCTTAAGAGTCAAATAAAGTGGTTTGGACATCCTATCAGAATGATACCCAGGTAGCTATTTCTGTGTGTCTACAATCAAAGAAGCTCATGCTACATGGGGTAGAGGAAAATCAAATGGGCAGACTCCGTCAAGAGTGAGTTACACAAACACTATCTCATTGAAGTCTAGGCAATACATTTGACTCAAGATAGAACAAATCAACTCTGCCCAAGTCATTGTTTATATGCAGACAGAGACAGACAGACAACTAGACACGCAGTCAGATATATAGCTAGCTAGCTAGTTAGACAAGAGAGACTGACAGGCAGACAGACAGACAGAAACACTGATTGATATAGGTAGATTAGGCATGTCAATTGATTGGTTGATGTAGATAAGGTTGGAGGTAGGTAAGTAGGTATTTTATTTCACCATAGATGACATTCCTTAGTTGTTGACTGAAGACAAGACATTTGATGTCCAAACTTACCCAGCTGTGCCTGGTGTGGGTCCGCCATTTGTATCAGGGCATTGTCTTTTTTATTAAACAAGACTTTCACTCTCTGTACATCTCCGTACACACCTAAGGTACGCAAATGTAAATTATAGTATGTTGGTATATGAGCCATCAATACAATTCTCACTAAACATGTTCAATTTTAAAATATTTACATAGAAAGTTAATTATACTGTGAAAAGTATAGACTAGCGAATCTAAAGATAATGTTTACAGTAAAAACATGAAATTGTTTCAGAATTTCAGAAACAGCAATGATAACAATCCGTATGTTGGTATCTGAGCCATCAATAAAATTCTCACTTAACATGTTTAATTTTAAAACATTTACACAGAAAGTTAATTAACTGTGAAAAGTATAGACTAGCAAATCTAAAGATAATGTTTACAGAAAAAACATTAAATGGTGTCAGAATTTCAGAAACAGCAATGATATCAATCTGCTTGCACAGAAAAGCCATAGGCTTTCTGAGTTGTATTTAGTATTTGAGTTGTATGTGCTCTGTAGTGTGAATTGCTTGCCCACATGTACACGTTGCTGTCAAACTTATTTTCAGCTTTGTTCACATGTGACTATTGAGTCTGTTGTGTCCTGTGCTGAATCTAAAGAATGCAAAAAAACGGACTATGATTAACGGGAACTTGGCAGCTCAGTCATGACAATGCACACATCCATTCTTTGGCCCTGATTAAGACTTTCTTGGCAGACACAATATTCTTCTGGTTCATCAGCCTCCCTACTCACTCGACATGGCAAGTAATTGTATTTATTTTTCTGGCTACATGTCTGACACTTTTTTGCACCGACTATGTATATTAGGTAATGTCATTACATGACAGGGTATTTAACTTCCCACCAAAACAAACATAATGTATCCACTTTATAAGACTAGATCAGCTCTGTGGCCATGCTGGTCATAAAAAATCCAACCTGGCCACTGCTCAAACTGAATTATAAATTACTGTGGTGGTAAAAAGTGCACTAACCACTATGAAGTAGCAGCTCTTCAGTGTATAAAATTAGATATACAATCATTGCTGTTTCTTCAATTCATAAAAGATAAAGCCACAATTCACCTCTGTTAACTTAACAGTTGTAATAAAGTGTGTGATTAATTACATAAATTATAAATATCGTCGGAAGAAATAGAAAGAAGAGGCAAAAAACAAGTGAAAATTATGCAGTTAAAGACAGAAAATAGTATAAAATTGAAGAAATGATACAAGGATAATAAACAGTAAAAAGATGTGAAAAGGTAAAAAGGAGTAATTATTTATCATCAATCTACAAGCTCTTAACTGTCCAGCAAACTAATTTTTGAAAAGCTTAAAGATAAGACTTAAAAATTATAATAGTGCCTGCATTTCAGCAATAGGGCAATGGATAAATGTACAGTTTCTGAATCTAGGGTAAATGAACATTATGAATAAACAAAGCTAATAGTATTTTATTTATCAATGGGGGGAAGGGGGGGGGGGGGAGGGGGGGGGTGCAGTAATCTAAAAAAACAAATGTCTAATGCACTTATGTTGTCATTCATCTAAACAAGACTAATTAACTCATAATTTCTCAACTGAATATCAAACTTAAAACAAGGATGGGAAATTAAAAGAAAGGATCGTTTTCTACAAACAGCAAGCAGAAAAGAAAGTGTTACAAATGCAGGAGTAATTAAAATGCCTGTAAATCCCTTCCCTACACAAGTTTTAAAATTAAAATGGTTGTGTTATAGGAAGAAAAAGGAGAACAAGATAAATTGATTAGAGATCTAAGGGAATAATTACTGTGATAATTGTTTTTTTTTTACATATCACTGAGATTGTTGTATTACTGGTGAGAAGGTAAAAATAATTTTGGTTGGTTGGTTGGTATGTTGGTTGGTGGTTGGTTAGTTGGAGAATGATTTGAAAGACTGAGTTAACTCCTGATATATCTGCATTCCAGTCATTTTAGCCCGGACAAGGACTTGCATCTATCGGACTGAGGCTTGTATAGAGACTCTCCTTCCAATCTAGTATCAAAATGCCATCTCCCCAGGGATTGTGTCGCTGAGATCTCCTACCTCTCTCTAAGCTCAGAAACCTGTGGGATGTGCACGACCCGCACTGGAATTTTACATCTGTGCAGAAGCACATTAAGATGTAACTAGGTCAAGTTTCTGCACAGCATATACGGACTGGCAGGATCAAGGCTGGTGATACTTCAACTGAATGTCTGTAGGGTGTAAAAACTTGTAATAGAGATAACTTGTTGGTGTATGGATTTTGTTAAAGCACTATAACAGGAAGTAAACATAAAAAAACACAAACACTATATCACTTATCAGACAGAAGTGCTGTAAAAACAACAAAACAATCACAGAGAGAGAGAGAGAGAGAGTACTCTTGAATGTAAAAAACAGTCAACAATGAAGTATAAATATAAAATACAGCATAGATTATATGGATTTATGTATCTGACTACACCAAAAGTGAATAGACAAAAAGAGATGGAGTTCTGATAATCCAATCTCTAAAATGAAAGAAACACTTGATCTTCATCATTCTCAGCATTAGTCTTTTTTTTTTTTCAAGTCATATGTTTGCATTTAGTACTGTTTTAATTGCACAAACGTAAAATATATTAAAGGTTTCTTCCTTTCAGAACAAATGTGTTTCAATAATTGAAGAGCTTTCATACAGTTCCTATTTACTGTGAATGCATGTCACAAATAAATTTATATTTGAAGATACAATTAATGTGTAGTTACAAACAGTAATAAATGATAGTCTTAAAAAACACAGACAAATTAAAATACAGAGAAATATCAGTTTTTAACATACCAAAAAGAGTAAATAGAGCATCTGGGCTGACCATCTGTGCCAGGAGGACATTTTACATTGTGACATGGTTTTTGTTTGCAGGGAGGGTGGATAATGGTTGTGCATTCAGTTAAACAGGCAACCATCCAGAAACAAAGATTCCCAGCAAAAGTGTGGATCCCAGCCGCAGCCACAACGAAACAGCAAACAGGGAGCAGAGCGGAATGTAGCATAGGGTGGTTTGGGTAATTGGATGAGGCATAGAGAGTGAGGGGGAAGGGGGAAAAGAGAAAAAAATCAGTTAGATAGTGAAATAAATTTAGTATAGCATAGGTATACATTTTAATGGAAACTGAAATCGAAAATGGATAGTTTGATTCTGATAATTTTAAATATGGCTAGTCTATATGTTTAATACTCTCACTGTCAAATATGGCTAATCTAGATGTTTAGAATTCTGACTGTGAAATATGGCTAATCTATATGTTTAGCATTCTGACTGTCAAGTACTAAGCTATCAGAATCAAACTTAACTACAAGTTCATTAATGCCAGATTGGCTTTCATAGCAAAACATATTTTTGAAAACTAGCATACATGCTAATTGTTTGAAATTAAAATTATATTAAATGTAAATAATTTAATTTAACGTGCAACATGAACAACAGGCATGCAGACAGAAGTATTTAAGTTATAAAAATGACATAGAGATCTTTCTAATTTTCTTAATCGGTATTTAATTAAAACTCTCAAAATTTATAATTAAGGAAATGTAATATGGAAATACAAGTTCTGGTGAGAAAGTGGATTTGACATGAGAAAACTCCCAGGACCAACTTTTTGTTGTGTGCTCATGGCAACCACAGAGCAAAAATAGCTGTCCGGCATGAAATGTTAACACTTTCATATATATTTGGTCCTAGTTTTATGTCATGAGCGACCATCTATATTCTTAAGATATTTTTCCAGAGCAAAGTCAGGTATTTCTTAAGATTTAATGCATCTGGTAATTCCTTGAACCGTTTTGATCCACTGGCAATATATATATATATATATATATATATATATTTTTTTTTTTTTTTGGAGGTCAAATGACCTAGTGGGCACTTTGGCACAATTGATAGGGAGTTGTTCTGATAATATCATGTGCACAGTCAAAAGATGGTTCATCACCTGCACTCATCTTGCTAAGTGAGGAAAAGACTGGCCACCTGTGCCTCCATGCTGTCAAGCGTATAAAATAGTATATTATGTTTTTTTTTTGTTTTTTTTGTCCACCAATGATGACCATTCATTTCATCCAGTGGGGTTGAAAGTACGGAGCCATGAGTTCTAAGATGGCTGGTAAGGCCTATTTTGGCTCAATATGTTCTTTGACTATGTGGGGAAAGAATGCTTTATGTTCCAGGAGGAGGATCTCCTGCAGTGGTTTTTCTGTCCAGCCTTTTTTTCACAGCTCTCGCAGTCCTGTTTGCTTCACAAGTGACTACACCCTTGCGTAATCATGCACGCCACAAATTTTGGTCTTTGGAAGCAGTCTCCGAAGTGTTGTGATGAATTCCAAAAGCTTTTAGTGAGATCTTCAGAGTGTTTTTAAAGTGTCTCCTCTGACCGCCTTGGGAGCGTTTACCACAATGCAGCTTGCCATAAAAAATTCATTGAGAGATCCTGTGATCTGGCATGTGAGTCAAGTGACCAGCCCAGTCAATCTGAGTCTTCATTAGTAGAGTGTGGATACTGGGCATGGATGCTCTTTCTCTGACTTCAGTGTCTGGGTCTCATTTTGCCATTTATTCTTCAATAGCTTCTTAAGGCAGACTGTGTGGACGTGGTTTCATTTTCTAGCATGTCGCTGATAAATATTAAATTACATCACTGCACATTGGGCATTCCCATGCAAGCTTAGTCCTCCGGTACAGCTCCTATCCCAGAGTATTTCTGTTCACTGTTCCCATAAGGAGATGATTATCGTAACTCCTCTCTTTCATTTGAAGGCAACATGGGTATGCCTGATAAGGTTTCACTCCTACATCATGTAATCAGACTTTCGTCAGAGTCTAGTCAGTATCCACCATTCGAGTCCATACTGCATTGATTATATCAGCCCTGTCCATGCTGCTTCCCATGCGTAATGGTGCATTATTTGCCAGCTGGACTGCAAGCTCATTACCTTTAACTCCGGCATGTCCCGGTACATGCATCCAGGTGAGGGATGTGACGTGCAGCTTCCGATTGCTGTCTGTCCATTCAGAAAATGTGATGTCCCTATCACATCACAGACCCATAAAGGAAACTCCTTCGGGACAAATTTTATGTAGGGAAAGCACATTTTGCATATTTTGTTTTTGGTTTCATTTCATCATGATTATAATTTTTAAATATGCCTGTTACAATGATACATAACAAATATAGTTTAGAAACACAAATATGAAGGTAGTCACTTGGCAGACGCCTTCCATCACTGTTCTTCCCAAAGCATTGTGACTGAAATATGGTCGAAGTATTCCAGTTTTCTCGACATGAAAGATAGTTTTCTTCTATGTTCAGATCTTGTAAAATGTCAGTATTTTTCTTCTTCTTGGTCCACAATATTTTTGTTTCTGTAACATTTAAGCTGAACATTGTCGTCTTTATTTTAATGCAAAATGATCCATGATTCACAACCATATGTAGCCACACGAAAGAAGACGGTTCCGAACATTTTATTTTAACATATTTCCTGGTGTTGTGCATTAGGTTCTTAACACTGTTTAACCTCTGCATTTCTATCCCCAGTCTCCATTTGGCTTCATTTGAAAATTCTCCACCTTTGTTGTTTATTCAAAGTTTGTGACATTTTCAAGTTATCTGTTGTTGATTGTGATTTTTGCTTTGCATGTTTTGGGTTAGTTTGAGGTATACAAAAGCTTTGTTTGATAACAAAATAGAAGAACAGTGTGTACCTATGTTATAGGTGTTAAATATTATTGAGTGGATGAATATCATCAGAGATAGAAAAACATAGAAAGGCAGTGTACTGCATCAAAGAGTTTTTGCAAGTTCATGAAGCTGAGAAACATATTGAGAACTCATATTAAAGTTAACAATACAACTAAATATTATACATTAAACTTATTTGACTAATCTTCAATCTGTGAATACATCTATTAGATTAAAACAATGGATTTATAAATATAATATTAACTCAACTAGAAATCTTTACACAGTTTGAAGATAGATAACTCCTACCTCTTCATCAAGATTAGACACAAGAATAACGGAACTTCCAATGGTTGCTGGGAAAGGCAGACCTATTCTAGCAGCACTGAGGCCAGGGGGAAGCCCATACCCACCCATAGCAGTCATGGCACTCATGGCACTGAGTGGAACTCCTGTCAATGAAATAGCAGTTAATGAAAAGTTTAAACATATTGCAGTTAATGAAGAGTTTAAACATGTTGTGGTTAATGAAGAGTTTAAATATGTTGTGGTTAATGAAGAGTTTTAACATGTTGCAATTAATAAAGAGTTTTAACATGTTGCAGTTAATTTTCTTATAATTTCTTCTTCATACACATTGAGAGAACATGAATTTATCTAAAGACAGCAGCAGGTCAATTTGAGCTTGTTGACATCTCCTGACAGTCTGCCTTCAAATTGAGTGGATGTATGTCAGAATACTTTTTTTTCTGTTCTACATATGTTGAACACTCCTGAAACATGTTTAGCTATCATTTTACCAGTTCTACACTTACACTCATCAGTGTTTCCTATCTTTAGTTTATTAATATTATTGTGGTATTTCTGAATGTTGTGTCCTGTGTGAAGATTGAAGGTTGTAACTTGTTCTTTTTGGATGGTTGGTAATACACACCATCTTTCTAGAAGCCTGTATGCTGTGATTCCACTTGGTTCTACTAGTGCTTCATATACATCTTTTCGCCTCATGAAATGTCTGTGTCTGACTTCCACATTCTGTTGCCTCTTAATTCTATCATACTATTTTAGTCTTTCTATTCTTGTGCAGGTATTCAATTAATAAGTGTTTGCAGTTTATTCATAATTCTGTTAGTTGTTCTCCTTGTTTCTTATAATGCCCATGTTAAACATTGCCTCAGTGAGTCATGTATTATTGATTATTTTTCATGCATGTTAATGCTTATTGTTCTTTTGCTGTCAAAGATTAGCTTCATAAGTGATGTTGAATGAAAGAATGTATGAGAAGAAATAGAGAAGAAGGGCAGAATGTCAGATGGGCCTTCGTGTCCAATTCATAACCCTTTGAAAATAAATATTGTTCGTTCGTTATCCACACTGGAGTGAAATATTCTAATGCTGGTACTAGTCTTAATTTATTCTCAATTCCATAAATTTCCTAGTGATATGAATATCTGGATGGCTTGGCTACGTGGCATGGTTGAGACAAGAATACGAAGCTGATCCATGGCTCTGATGATCATGTAAAATGGCGAAACATGATCGGCATGGCACATGATGATGATTATGTTAGATCTTGATGCAGTGTTGCATCTTTAAATAAACAACTAAATTTCTTTAGTATGTTCAGACCAAGTGTAAAATGTATAACAACACATGTGTTGCTTGGTACACACTGAATAGCTAATCACAAAAAGTTTGTTGGTTGTAGCACAATAAATTAAAGACGTTTATGGCAATGTTTAATGAATGGCAGATCTATTCTTTTATTAGAATAAATATTTGTCTAGGCATACCATGAAACAACCAGATTTCTTTGCATTAACTAGTGAGAATAATTTTTAGCAAACACCTATTTGGCAATGTGTAATGACTAGCAGATCTATTGATTCATCCAATGTATGAAGTAAATTATGTGTAGTCATGTAATGAAACAATGAGATTTCTTCGCAATAACTAGTAATAATCATGTTCTCTCTATTTTTTTTCAATATTTAGCTTTGCAATACTTCTTGTTTCCAAGCACAATTTATTTGCATCAATCTCTGTTTTTGAAAACTTGACTCTATTAATGATAAATAGGTCTTCAGATATAACACAATGTTGTCCTTTAAACATTGAAGCCAGAAAAAATATGCCGCACGATTTATTGCCTGGCTTATTTCACTGCCTCTCGTCAGGTGCATGCTGCAGAGTGATATATGCCAGGCAATAAATTGGGCAAGATATTGTTTGTGGTTTCTGTGTTTACATTCACTAAGAGAATACATTGTTTTGAATTTCTGAAATGTCACCTCCCACAATGCTGTCCTTTCCTTTCTCTTAAATGTCCATTGTGTTGCATGGCTCCAAGTTTCTTAGTAGATTCGTGGGGAATTTCTTGGTTCTTGTTCAAATATGAACTTTTCCTAAGTGTCTATTCCAGTATGGAAGCTATGATGGTGCTATGACTAGTATCCTTGCCTCCCCGTTGGTCTTGTGTTTCTTCTACTTCTTCTTCGTTCACCTTTTGGATGAAAATCTGTTGTGCCTGTTTCCCGCAGTGCCATTTGGCAGACACATCTAACATTTTCTAACTTTTGTTGACCAGGTTAATCTTCCCGGTTGTTCCATAGAACATTCCACTTTCTCAATGTTGTGGTGTCATCTTCACCCTTCCATCTACAGGAGGTGTCCCAGCTGCCCATTTAGAACAGCCGAACACAAGGGAAGGCAAGGGCAGGTATAGTGTTTGAATCCCCATCGAGGCTGCCTTTTAAAATTAACTTGACACCCCCCCCCCCCCCCCCCAAACCACGTTGATCCAGTCTAAAACAGATGCCAGGACACGTTCTGAGAAATAAATGTCAGCTCAATACGAAATCAAACCAATGATCACTGTGCAGGCATTGCACTATGCTACCGCGGCTCACTCAAACTGGCATATGAAAAATTAATCTCCATTAACAATGATAAAACAACAGCTTTATATATCATATATTTTTCTTCAGTTACTTGAAAGTATTTTTGCCATGTGACATGACTGATCAATGGATGGTGATATGATTGATGTAGATCTAAAAAAAAAAAATAAAGTACTAAAATGATAAATACAAACGTATTTGCTACCTGGAATTCCATATCCTGGTGCTGAGAAAAGAAAGAAATAATAATTAATTACTCTAAATCTTAACTTTTTATATCTTTAAAAAACTTATAGCAATTAATTTATTTTATTTATCAACTAATAATACTATACAAATTTATTAATACACATAAACATTACAATATGTTATTTTAGCTTGGGTTAGCGTGCTGTTTATCTAAAGCAAACGAATGTTACGATAGAATGGTGATCAGTTATGTTAGGTAAAATGCACCAATGCAGAAAACAAAATAAAACTGAGTTAAGTTTTGGACAACAATTTCAATGTGTTAGTTCTTAATGGCTGGAGATTTGAGAATTTGTGACCAGTAAGGGAAAGAAATAATTTGTTTGTTTTCCCTCAATTATACTTTTTAAATGTTTCCTGTTTATACAATGAACTACATCAGCATAATTTTGAAAGAAAATACAATTCACTTCAAGCAACTACCAAAGTCACGAGGGAGGAATCTGTTATCAGCCTATGATGTATTAGTAGTAGGCTTCTTTCAGTCTTGAAGGACTATAGAGTTGTGCTGCTGGGGAGGTACCTGACAGCACCGCTGGTTCAATACGAGAGTGATAATCTTTGTCATGTTTCCGCATCTGTAAGATGAGGCAAGTACCGCAGTAAGTGACTGAATTTTATGCCCGTGCCGTCTATCCTTAGTTTGTTGGATCAGATTGCGCTCCAAGAGCACCAGACTGTTTTGTACATCTCTTCTCCAGGAACATCTGTCTGTTGCAACTCTTTCTTACGTGTTTGGATCTATGAATGCCAAGGGTTTTCATATCTTGTTTACACACATTCCTATATTGCATTTGAGGTCTTCCGGTTGGCCTCTTCCCTGAGGCTAGTTCTCCGTACAGGATATCTTTGGAAATACGTTCATCCTCCATTCAAGATACATGGCCCAGCCACCGGAGGTGTCTCTGCTTGAGGAGGGTGTGCACTGTGGTAATATCCTCTCTTTCAAGCATGTGTTTGTTTGTTATGTCGTCTTTCCACAATATGCCCAGGATACATCTCAAACATCTCATATGGAAGGAATTCAACTTTCTTTCCTGTCGGGAGTACAAGATCCAGTATTCAGACCTATAGAGTAGTGTGCTAACAACACAAGCTTTATATACTTGCACTTTTGTACACTCTGTTAGTCTATTATTCTCTCAAACTCTTTTAGTTAGCCTGGAAAGTGTTGTGGCTGCCTTTCCTATACATCTGTCGATTTATGTCTCTAATGAAAGATTATCTGATATTGTCGACCCCCAAAACACAAACTCATGGACAACCTTCAGTTCGTAATTAGAAATGTTGATTGCTGGAGGTGCACCAGCATCTTGTTCCATCACCTGTGTCTTATTTAGGCTGATGGTGAGCCAAAAGTCTTTTAAAGAGGCTGCAATACGATCTATGAGCCGTTGGAGATCTTCTGCTGCATGAGTTGTCGGTGCTGCATTGTCTGCAAAAAGTAGTTCTCTTATGCATCTTGATTTTATTTTGGTCTTTGCCTTGAGTCTTGATGGGTTAAAACGTTTGCCATCAGATCTTGTATGGAGGTATATGCCTTCAGTAGCAGTCCCAAATGCCTGCCTTAAGAGAATGGTGAAGAAGATACCAAAAAGTGTAGGAGCAAGCAATGATGTATTAGAACCATCACATTTTGTAGGTCTAAATGCATGGAGTAACAGGCATCCAGTCTTTCCTTCTCTCAGTGGACAAAAGAGTTCAGATGCCAAACCCTCATCCTACAGTGCACATGCAATCACTTATAAATGGTAAAAGCATGGGAAAATAACCGAAAGGTCAAAATAATTACATAACAGTTGCTGGCATCATGACATGAAACAGTCATGATATCACATAACTGTGCCAGGACATTATAAATATCAAGTTGTTTGTTGTTTTTCCTGCCGCTTTTTTTTTCTTCCTCAATTCTGAGTAAAGTTTCTATTTTGTAACTTTATGAATTTAAGAGTAAAGGTCAAAGGATGAAGATGACACCACAACATTGAGAATGTGGAACGTACTACGAAACACTGTCATGTGACTAATAAAGAAAACTATCTTTTTATCTTGAAGAATAATGATAAACATGTCAGCGTAATGCTAATTGTGCTTCTGTGCTGACCAGTTGTCTTACACACACAGCCAGCTTCTGTGGCGAAGTGGTAGAGAACATGATTTGCAGTTTCGCATACCATGTTGGAAATTAGCTGCCGGCAGTTTGGAAGCAGGCAGATTGTGTTGATTTTGAACAATGGTGTGAGAATTGGTCGTTCAGAAAGCAATGGCAAGCTACTGCATGTAAATGTGCCTAGTAAAATCACAAACAGCATAAAAATGCTGAGGTTGATTGTGATGTCCTGTAAAGGACATACAAGTAACTAAACACACACAAGGAAAAGATCATGGTCAAAATATGGTATGAGGTCAGTTAAAGCAGTGACAAATGTTCCCATATTCTAAATGCTGTCCTTTTTTTCATTGTTAAGAATCAGCCTACATTTCCAAATTTGTTTCCTGCATAAACTGCACTGTCTTCTGTAGTTCTTGCAGACTTCTGTAGAGTCTGACCTCGAGGACTGTCTGATCTGGCCATAGAAGAGACCTTTCTGGGCTGTATATGGTACAGTGTTGTAGATGTTCTGCAATTTGAGGTGCTTGCTCACATGTACACATTACTATAGAACATATCTTTAACTTTGTGTACATGTGACTATTGAAATTGTTGTGAACTGTCTGGCTCTAAAGATTAAATGGACTACTGAATCTGTTGTGTCCTGTCTGATTCTAACAATTACATGTGACTACTGAATCTGTTGTGTCCTGTCTGGGTCTACAGATTACATGTGACTACTGAATCAGTTGTGTCCTGTTCTGCGTCTAAAGATTGTTCAATCCTGTCCAGTTGATCATCTGCATCCTGTGGTTGAACATTAGATATTTTGGGTATTTTTATTAGAATTTTCTTTTAGTAGCATGTCACTGAAATATCTGGTTGGTGTGTCTCAATGCTATTTTTATTGGCCAGTTTGTCAACCCTTTCATTTCCTGATAAACCACATGGGATGGGATCCATTTCAGTGTTGTTCTACACTGCTGACAGAATTGGAACAGCTGATCAAGTAGACAGAGAAAACAAAAAGATTCAACCAACAAGAACTCAATATTGAAGAAAATTAATTCTTAAGACAAAAATTCAATATTTTGGGCTTGTAAAAAAGACGTTAATGTCTAGAAAAGATAATTATGGGGAGGAGTTGCACTGAATAGAGAAAAGGAACACCACAACGTACATGGATTCAAGACTTGATGGATATTTTACATGTGATGATAACAGAGGCGTGACATCTGGCTAATAAACATTGAAGAAGATTCTTTAATTTACCTGGATTCCCAGGTTGACTCAGTCTAAAATGGGTACAAGGAACTCTTTGAGAGTAAAAGCAGTCTGCATGATATTGACTCCAACAACCCCTTGAGTGCCAACTGGTCTATCAAAATGTGGGTCTGGAACTATCATGTCCAATATGCCTTAATGCATGTGAGCAGGGTCCTCTGCTTTTTATTTACAAATAAATCATGTTGAAAATATAGATCATTTATCTGTAAATGTGGTTTTTAACTGATTCAGTGTCAAACAAAAAATTAGAGTTGCTTCTAACATGGTGGGCAATTAATGAATAAGTATTATAATGTAAATGTCAAGGAGCATTACAATTGTGGAAGATACCGCAAAGCCAAACAAAAAAACACGATGATCCTAGTATGGAGATATATCGCCCTTCTGTCCACATAGGAGGTCACATTTGGTGATATATTATCCTTTGGCACTTAATCAATTAAGTTTCCCAGCTAAGTATTCTTGTTTTGTTGTTAATTGATTCCAAACTTGAGCTTGTTTCTGTGCATGTTTTTCCTTTCATTTCCTAGTTACATTTTGTCTTTAATCTTTTGTTGGCATGTGATGTGTTCGTTACGACCAGGTTTAACAAACTAATAATGTTATATTTCTTAAATAATACATTCCAGAACTCTAATCAGATTCTGTGCCAAATGAAATGTAGATTTGTATCAAACAAAAATGAATGACGGGAAATGGGAAGTAGGGGTGTGTCATAGTTATGACTTAAAAGTTGTTAATATGGTAGCACAAATGTTGTGGTATAATGCAGTTACAACATTTCAGCGATATATAAACCCACGGCAGATATGGGAAGTTGCTTAGACTTAATCATCCCAATGCACTTAATCAGTTAATAATGATTAACGTATATTTGTATATATAGATACTTTTATATCAGTTAATAATGATTAACGTATATTTGTAAAGCCATGCTTTGGTGTAGTATTATACGTTTATATGTGTACTAAGGCAGGTTATAAAGCAACAAATACCACATGCAAATTATAAGGAGATGATAAAGTGTACATAATAATTGCAACATTACGATAATACACACTAGGTGCTTTAAAGCACTAGAGAACGAACAATTTAAGATAGACATCTGCCTATTCTTTTGGCCATGTCTTATTATACAATTAAACATTAATATCTTCACAAAATATAATACTTAACTGTTTTTGTTACATATAAAAATAATGCAAAGACAACAAGAAAGCTCTGTAAGGGTGTGCTGCCAATTATCCTGCCAGGTTGGCATTGGCCTATTTACTATGCATTTTATAGATAGCTTAAACAATTCACTGTTTAAAAATCCACTGTCATTAAACAAATTCAACTGAAAAATAAATTTATGTTTTCCAATTCATCAGTGTTGATAATGTTAATTAACAAGGAATTAAAGGCAGAAAAACTAACTCATTTTATTACTGTATAGTACTTTGCTTTATTTTTCATTGTTTAATAGTTTGGCAACATTTTGAAATTGGAAAATCTACCCACATCAGGCAGGAGCTACAGTGGCAGGGTGGATAGTGTATTGGTCTGCCAGGAAGTAGTCTGGGATCAACTCCCCCAGCAAAGGTATGATTACTTGTTCTGACATGGGTGGCTCTTTAGTCAATCCAGACCCAAAAAAAGTATTTCAGGATACAGGAATAAAAAAAAGTATTTCAGGATCCTCGCCGATGCAAAGGAGTTCGCACATTGAGCTGAGTTTCTCCAGACTCAGGTTTGAGTTAGGAGGAAAACGGAGCACTTATGGGTTAAACCGTGTGCAGTGATGTTGATCCAACGACTAAACGACTAAACTAAACTAAATGGGTACTAGACATTTTCAGAATTGCTTGACAAGGAAGGGAACTGAACATTCTATATTATGTGCCTTCATCTAAAATATGTGAAGGCCTAACAATTCATATCTGCCATGCAGTAGCTACTGTGGGACTACTTGTTTACTTATGGACAGATAGAGCCTACTACTTTGGATCTTCTTCTTGTTCTTCTTTTTGTTCGCTCACTTAAACTCAAGCGTAGCCCTTACACACTGTTTAAAGTAGTAAAGGACTGAGTTTTGCATATGGTCTTGCTTTCCCTTTTACCGGTGTCCCTCGCCATTCAGGCGAGCCCACTCCGACTTCAGAAGTATTACTTTGGATGAAATCTGGCTACAGGAAGTCAACCTGACACAAATAAATGCTGCAGTCGGACACTCTGACCTCTGAACTAGAGAGAGGGATAACTTGGTTTGATGCTCTCATCTCAAAGAAGGAAAATAATGAAGTTTGATGATGAAGGAGGAAGCAAAGGACAGCAACACTAATCTACCATGCATGTTTAAAAATCGACTAAGAAATGTTGGTGTGAGGTAAACAACTTTAGCTCCAAAATCCAGCCAACCATGAAGAAGCATCAAGGTAAGGAATCAAGAATAGCTCAGCCGATCAAGATAGGAGACTTCTAGAAGGGGAATGAAGCAATGTGAAGAAAATTTCAAGGTGTCTGGATCATTGATTTACCTCTTTTCATTTAGGAAAATCTCCAGAATTGGCACAAGGAGTGGTAGAACTATGCATGAATTTGGAAAGACAGCACATGTGATGGAAACAATAAAAGATAAGAAAACAGAGAGAAGAGAACTAGAAATTAATAATTTGGGAAGGACACAGAAGGAGATGCAGGAGAAAGCCAACGATTGGATGGCTTGACATGAGTTGGCTGAAGACCTATGTTCCAAAGGGAGATAAAGAGCAGAAAAAGAAGAAGTGTTATTGTGCCCTTGTATAGCAGAGCACTGTGATTTTCTATTTTCTCACAGATAAAATAACACTCTTGTAAAATCACTAATTACTAACAAAGGAGATGCTAAACATAGTAATAGTGTAAATATGTTACATGAACATATGGGAAAGGTGTAAAACTAGCAATTCATGACACATCCAGCATAGCAGGACAAACAAGGCCAGATATGATTTTCTGAGATGACAGGCGTGACTAGAACAAAGTCAGTATTGCAACAGGGATCACACTAGTAACTTTGTAGATGATATTACAATAAAAGACAAAACACAAATGCCTAAGCTAAATAAAAGCATGGCTATAACAAGCTACATTATAAGTAAAGCGGTTATGCAAGACAGGAAAACAAATAGCTACAACTATCCTACATCTACTTTTTTGGCATTCACTTGCTTTGTACTCAAGCGTAGTTCATCCACGTGCTACTGCTTCTGAGTGCACTGGACTGATTTTTGCGTGTGGATTAGCTTTCCCTATTACCATTGTCACGCACCATTAAGCAAACCCACTCCGACTACTGAGGTACTTATAATTTATGTCCCCAATTCAAGGATGAGAAATCATCATTTTAGTCCAATTGATCGATGTAGGCGTTGAACCCACTATGTAGGCGTTGAACCCACTACCTCGGCATCAGCACACTGGAAGTTTAAGAACATGTGTTCTTATCCCTTCAGCCATGCTGACTTCCTTATATCTGTTAAATCTAGGTTAATGAGCTAGTGCAGTGGTTCTCAACCTTTTTTGGCTCATACGCCCCTTTACCATTTGTTCAGAACGTCATTTCCCCCCTTTCGAATCTCCTCCCTATAAATCCCCCCTACCCTTACACAGCATACATAAAAATGGAATCTAAATTTATTATCATATACTAGAACAAGTCTAGACATCTATATAAAACGTGATTTGCGGACCTACTTACGTTATAAAACAAATTTCATTAGGGCGAGAAGTACAGAACCGTAAAATGTAGAGGGAACAACGATATCAAGTAACTGGTTCTTGCATTAATGCGATCTTAAAATAATCTTAATTCACCCCCTAGAAACCCTAAAATTCTTCCCCCCCCCCCCCCCCCCCCCACCGGTTGAGAACCACTGAGCTCGTGTATATACAGAACCTGAAGCAAGCAAATATGTGGTTTCCATTCATTAGAAAAGGTCTCCATTACCATCCATAAATGTTCCGGTCTCTTTATCTTCTATCTAGTGCCAGTGTCTTTTCTCACCTCTTGCTTCACTAGAATTTGTCTAGTTCTCTCCATGACTCACTTCACTAGAATTTGTCTAGTTCTCTCCATGACTTGCTTCACTAGAATTTGTCTAGTTCTCTCCATGACTTGCTTCACTAGAATTTATCTAGTTCTCTCCATGACTTGCTTCACTAGAATTAGTCTAGTTCTCTCCATGACTTGCTTCACTAGAATTTGTCTAGTTCTCTCCATGACTTGCTTCACTAGAATTTGTCTAGTTCTCTCCATGACTTGCTTCACTAGAATTTGTCTAGTTCTCTCAATGACCTCCACATAGGTCATACATCCACTTTGATACAACATGCTGGTTGATTGGTTGAACAGGGAAACCTCTAAGACTAAGCTTTAACTGTCAAACCGGAAGCATTGGCATTCAAGTTGAATGAGCCCTGAAAAAGGCTTGCATCTACTTGAGTGAGGTTGGTTTCTTCTAACTCAGTACCATTTCTATGGGAACTGTTTTGTAGTACACCCAGTCCTTCCCCAAAGCTAAAAAAAACCATTGGAGTGTAAGAATTGTATTAATTTCACATTTGAGAAGAGGCATATAATGATAAAACCAGGTGTTGATTCAGCACATTCACACTGGCAGATGGTTAGGTCTAGGCTGGTAACGCAACCTACAGGCAGCAAGGTATCTTCTATGATACCCAGTGGCCAAGTGGTTAAGCCATCTACCTTGCTCATAGAAGACCAAAGATTCCTTTTCAGACTCCATCATTCTGTTCACAAGCACAAGTTTTTCTGAGACCCCCTGGAGGTCGTCACTGGAGCTACTGAACTCTTGCTCAGCATGATGCCTCCACAGACTACTCTGCAGAAAGAGACTGAGCCATATCATATAAAACTCAGTGCAATGAAGTCAATCCTCATGCCTGTAAACCTGTTTCTGCTCACAAAGGTTAGAATAGGGATCAGTCGTTTCCAGGCATCAACATAAAAACATTTATTTCACATTCTGTTGTGGGTAGATTTTCTTTTCTGTGTTTGAAAATTTGACAGGACAATAGTGACTACTATTTTTAAAAGTTAGTTGCATGTCTTTTACATAATGTCGCAATCAACCCCAAAATTATTGCGGCTGTATTTGAACCCTCAACTGGGTATGTTGGGGAATTGTAGAACAAACTCACTGCCACTAAGCTGCATCGCCAGCTTAGAACATTTTATAAGGACTTGCTAAAATATTCCGTTTTCATATGCTGATATTTTAGAATAAATTTATAGAATTACTAATATTGAAAAGTTTTGTTATTACAAATGTAAACAAATAAAATCTAACAAATGCATGTACTAACAAAATATGCAAAAAGTACAAAGTCGGGGTCATAAATAGTTTTGATGATGTTACAACTGCAGTTAGAACGTGAGCATACCATCTAACTTTACTTCTGGTATATAGGGTGTATTTTTAATGAATGTAAGGTTTTTAAAAAGATTGCCGTTCCAAGTTTTGTATTCACCTTTGTGGAGTTCATGCAACATGAAAGGTAAATACAAAACTTGGAACGGCAATATTTTCAAACACCCCACACAGTCATTAAAAATACATGCTGTATTTAGGTCAGAGTATCTGTCATTTTAAGTGGAATAAAGTAAATAAATAGTTAAGAATAATAAATAATTTTTCCTGAAACAGTTTCCAAACTATGGCTATGTGACATCGCCATCACATTATTTAGGTCTGAATGCACGGAGGAATAGATGGCCAATATTTGTCTCACTTTTCGCAAGTAACTTGTTTTCTTCTTCTTTCGTTCGCTTGAAATTTGTCTATAACTACAATGTTGTCTCTTGTATGAACCTCACTGTCTTTTTTACTTTCACTTTGTTAAGTTGATTCGCTTGGTAAATACTCAACTTTGCTAACATGCCTGGTAAATAATCAACTTTGCTAACTTGATCAGTAAATAATCAAGTTTGCTAACTCACTCAGTAAATAATCAACTTAGCTAACTCACCCGGTAAATAATCAACTTTGCTAACTCACCCGGTAAATAATCAACTTTGCTAACTCGCTCAGTAAATAATCGACTTTGCTAACTTGCCTGGTAAATAATCAATTTTGCTAACTCAATCAGTAAATAATCAACTTTACTAACTCGTCTGGCAAATAATCAACTTTGCTAACTCACCCGATAATTAATCAACTTTGCTAACTCACCCGATAAATAATCAACTTTGCCAACTCTCCCCATAAATAATTGACTTTGCTAACTCGCCTGGTAAATAAATAGTTAATTTGTAGATGTTTACAAAAGCTGTCAAAAAATACTTTTTTTTTTCAAACTCATATTTGTAAGTAAATTTCAAATCATGATTGATAATTTGAAGTTCATTGTTTCAGACTGACTAATAACTGAAAAATTCCACCACATGTCAACACCCAGATTACTGGAAGTGACCTGTAGAAATACTGGAATGGAAAACAAGCAATATATTTACTTAATTTGGATGTGTAGAGTAATTTGGTAAATTTTGGGTGATTTTATTGGATCACACAATTCTAAAAGTTTACTTAAGAAAAAAAATGTCGCAGCACACCCCTGGAGCTTTATAAATATCTGAAGTATTTCACCTAAACCATGGGTCCAGATAATTGTTGGCTCCTCTCTCACTTCTTGCAAGTCCACTGAAAAGAGAAGTTTTGAATGTCTCTCGCTATCTTTTAAGGGCATTTCCCAATTTTTGTCACAAAATAAAAATATACAATTAAATTTAAAATGTGGTAGTACTTTCTCCGCAATTTTTTCATGAAAGAAATGAGAAAATGACATGTATTTCTACTTCTGTGATTACTCAAGCTAGAAATACCTAGAAATATAATCAAAGCAACTCTATCAACAAAAGAGGTGAGTTATCTGCCGTGTACATGTTAGTGTTAGTAAGGGGCATAACTTTGTGCACAACTCATTGCAAGATCTATATGTCATAAATGTTAATGTATGTTTTTAATGCATGCTAAAAGTACAAACTTAACCATATGGTACTAACTGCAGTAATAGTAAGCATAACAAAAATGTAATACAATAGCTACCAGCACGATTTAAGTAAACACTACTTTAGTAAATTTAACATAGTTTGTAAACTAGTTTAATGTGATGAATTTTAGCAAAGAAAGGGGGAATAAATACAAAAATTATGTGTACTGCAAAAAGATATACCAAAATGTGCAAAGAAAAGCAAAAAAATAAACAAAAGTAGGAGAAAATTGTACATGTGTATATATGGAAGAGTTGTGTAGGGGGTAAGGAAAGTTACCTGCTTGATGATGGTGATGATGATGATGAGGCAGGCCTCCAGCTGTGGCTATCTGAGGTGATATAAGTCCTTGGTATGCAGAGAGGGGGGACATCAGAACCCCAGGGGATCCTTTTCAGGAACACACAGGAAATGATATTATCAATATGAATGAAACAACCAAAAATAGCATACACTACAGAATGAGAATTTTCTTTATGTTTCTTTAACTCATTCATGATTTTTTTTTAAAGTCATATTTGATTTAACTCAGGGTCATTTTTAAAAGTCCTGGTTATTTAAAGTCAGCTTTTAATGGATTCAGTGCTGAAGGATAATGGATCAGCATCACCAAATGTGCCTCCTATTTGAGCACAAGATCAACATATCACCATATTAGGGTTATTTGTATTTGTTTTGTTTCATGGTATCTTCCATGTTTTAATGCCCAGTGAACAGAAATTTACATGATAATACTTGTTCCTTTGATTGTGTACCATCTGGTCCAAAACTACGTTGTTTGGCACTAAATCAGTTAAAGCCAATGTTTTAATTTGTTCAGATTTTATTTAACTGAGGGTCCTTTTGAAAACTCCTGGTTTGTTAAAGTCAGTCTTCAAGAGTGCGGAAACATCAGTAGAAATACAGTTTGTTGACTCCAACCCTGGTAGTGACCATCCTGGTTGGTGATCCAATGGTAATGACAGTTTATGACAGGCCGCAATGTGGATTTGAACCTAGAACCACCGGGCAGACATGCAAGCATGACATACTCCTAATAACACCAAACCATTTCAGCACTGTTAACTATTTCAGTCCTGGAAAATTATAGAGCAGGGCTCCGAACAGCACAATAGCCATTGTTTAAAAGCTTGAGTATATTACTTTAAAGGTTACAACACATAGAGTGCTGCACTTTTAAAATGGGAGTATCAGTAGCTTAGTGGTTAGATGCTTGTTTGCCAGCCCAATGGTCTTGGGTTCAAATCTGCAGCCGAGAAGAGTTTTAAAATTGATCTGGACTCTCAAGTTGACCCAGTTTAAAATGGGTACCAGGAAATGACTTGAGGAAGTAAACGCAGCCAGCAACCTGCTGACCAGATCACCCACTCACTGCTGACCAGATCTGACCAGATCACCCACTCACTGATGACCAGATCTGACCAGATCACCCACTCACTGATGACCAGATCTGACCAGATCACCCACTCACTGCTGACCAGATCTGACCAGATCACCCACTCACTGCTGACCAGATCTGACCAGAACACCCACTCACTGCTGACCAGATCTGACCAGATCACCCACTCACTGCTAGTTGGTCTATAAAAACATGGGTCCAGCTCTGTATGCCCAATAAACCTTAAAGTGTTTTAATCCTTTCCTTTTTTACTTCTTGCTTTATCTTCAATATCTAGCAAGATTTCTTTAGTATGTTCTTAGAGATGTGATGTTACAATTCCTTGGACAACCAAAATGAGTAATCTAAATGTTGTGAAGAGCCTAAGATACAAAGGCAACTTACCACAAACATCAGACAAAGACAGTCATGTTTGGCCACATTATGAGGGGAAAAAATCCTTCCAGTTCTCCAGTATGGACAGACAGATATGGACATGCACCAGAAAGCCACCAATGGCAGCAGATGACAATTACCACATTGTGGACAGACTAGAATAAATCATTATTCTGTGCCTGAGACCAGGATATAATAGATTATGCAGCCACTTATATACTAAACTTAAGATTAGCAAATCAGCCATATTCACATGTGAATTGATGCACGAGAAAGCAGATTACTTACTCCAAGAATGCCTCAGTATACAATAATAAAACAAAGCTCTCAACCTAAATAAACAACAGTAGAAGCTACATTTTATACATCACTGAGAGAACCAAAAAGACATTTAAATATATACAAGAGATAATATTGCAAATATAAACAATTTATTTAAAGAGAACGAAAAAAGAAGTAAATACATATTTTTCCTTACAACTTGGCGTTAATACATTTATATGCTTTTTTCTAAGCATGGCATTCAGCTTAGCAATGCAGCAAACAAAAGGTCCGACAACAAATATGCAATCCAATCATGTTTTACATGCAGATTTACCTCCAAGGTTCATTGCATCAAGATTAAGGTCATTGGTAGGCAGGTCAGGACGAGTGAAATCTCTGCTTTTGTCGTTGTTGTATTTGACGCTGAGGTTGCTTAGTTTTGAGTAGTCTATCTTCAAGGTGTTGCAGCCATTGTAGATATTCTGGCCATCCAAGGACTGAAAACATGGCATGGTGTATGAAACGGATCACTCAAAAACAAGCAAACAAACATATAAGTAAACAGTTTCACAAATATGTAAATAACAAGCATTATAATCTCCCTCTAACAGAGTAAACAACTCATCAGCATTCAGTAATAAAAATTTTGCTGTGGAATCTGTCTAGAGGAAGGAAACATTTCATGAATAATGCCAAAGGTGAACACATTACTGTTGCAGTACATAGCTAGGTGTGACAAACTCCCCTTGAAATGGGATTGGAAAGAGAACAGGTTTTACCCTTTTTTTTTAAATATCTGTAGGTTTTAGAATTAATATTTTGAACAAAATATTTAACAGAGGACAGCTTTGCATAGCTTTAAACAAATGAATCAGTTAAAACAAAATATGTCCTCTCATAATGTGGCAAAATATATTATGACTGTCAATTTCTGATGTTTGCGATAAGTTGTCTTTGTGACTTAGCCTCCCTCAAAAAGTCCAGATTGCTAGTTTTGTCTGTCGAATTAATATTTAGTATTCATCTAAAAACCACATCATCAAGGCTTCCATGGATTTTTTCACCTGATTACTAATTGTCCAGGATTCGCATCTGTTGTATGTTAAAACTGGTTCTATGTAACATGCAAGAATTCTTTTCCCCACTTCCAATGTAGAAGGACTTATTGCATTAAAATGTTCTTCATTTGATAGATAGTAGATTTTGCTTGTCCTATTCTGTTCTTTATGTTATCCGTGTGTCTAGATATTTGAATTTCTGCACTTGTCCCAAAATAACATCATTTACTCTCATTATACCAGCAATGATATGGATGCTATAATGAAAACAAAAAGAATAAACTAGGGCAGCTGCTGCCATCTTCTTCTTGTTTCTCTTTTAGCTTACTGTGTAGCATTCAACCAGATCAAACCAATACATGTGTCTTGTTTTTGTTGTCAGTTCTTTCCCATCTTGTTTTCATGTTACAAGGGAAACAGAGATAAGAAACCATCTTAGAAAACAGAGCTAGGAATTTGTGTGTCCTTCCACCTTAAAATCCTTTATGTGGCTATTAATTTCTTTCTATTCTATTCTCCAACCTAATTAAATTCTACGTTTTTCTTATAAAATGAACATCCAATTATCAACAATGCTAATTGGTTCACCCATTTATTTATTTGTGTATCAGTATGATAGCCCTCATTTTTATCTAATTTCATTTGCTAATTTCCATATTTTCATGTGGAAATTAAAATAGCGTCACAGAATTATAGTTCAGCACTTACTGTTTTTGCTGCAGCTGCTGAAATGGCATCTGACATCTGGATTAAAGCTTGGAATGTGTCTGTGAGAACAAGGGCAATTTCTTTTAATGCAGTAATACAGATACAAGAACATAATATAATGTTTGTAATCAAGATCCAGCTCTTTCAATATGGATGCAAATTCTGGACCATGAAATCTTAGAGAAACTGAAGGCAGTGGAGATGGGGTGTTATTTTATTTTTATTTAAGAAGAATGTTAAGAATATCATAGATGAAAAAGATTATTGAGAATATTTTGAAAAAGAAAAGATTGCTGAGAATATCGTGGACAGACTTGTTGAGAATACTGTGAACAGAAAAAAAAAGTTGATAATATCATAGACAGAGAAGAATGTTGAAAATATTGACAGAGAAGATTACTGAGAATATCTTCAATCGTTGGTGTAATATAATATGTCATGGATAAATGTATCCCACTATCTAGGTAACTACCAAACTTGTCCCAGGTCGCATAAATATATCTGAATTGTCATATATAACTTATTCCAGACCTTATAAATACATTTGTGTGGCCAAACAAAAGTCTCCCTGGTTTTACACATAAAACTACACAAACACATGTGTCACACATAAGACGAAGACAAATCATTAAAAAAAAATACAACTGAATGATTATATAAAACTATTCCAAGGCCTTATAAATACATCTGGGTGGTTTTTATTGTCTATTGCTGGAATGTCCTGTTGTCAGGCAGATTGTTAACTAAGAAATTATATATTTATCTGAATATTAACTGTGTATTAATTCTCAGTTCCAGGCAACATATGATCTGTGATTGGCTTGCTCTTTGAACTCCAACCAGCATATAATGTGCTCTCTTACTTTTCATACTTGGTCACAGTTGCTAAATAAATCTGGATTCCCCAGTGGTCATTGGTATTACACATCCCCCTTGATTTCTTGAACAATGAGATGGAATACCTAGTATTCACGGAGAAGGGTGAATAAAAAACAAGGGGTCACACATGCAAGAAGTGCATGATTAAAATCCCATGAAAGTTGGAAATAGCAAAGGTCATAACTCTGCTACCCAGGATGAACTGTCAGGAAAGATAACCTACCCAGAAATAGATAAGGGCCCATTACCCTGGATGGAAGTTGTCTGGAGTGAGCAAACCTGTCCATTGTTGTGGTATACTGTTAGACACACTGACCTATGAGCTGCATGACCCCGTGTCATACACTCCGGTTGAAAGAGAAATGAAGAAAGAGAAGAAGACTGGGTCAAACAAAACATTAATTTATGTTATATAAATACAAAGAAACAATATTTGTACTTACTATTTTTTGTGAAGGTAATAATTTTCAACACTTTTCCAAATTTTATAAATAACTGGGGAAACATTTAAAAAAAAAAAACCATGTTACTTTTTCAATTGATCACAATTGTACACAAAATTATAACAAATACACAAATTAAATATCTAACTACTCTAAACATTAATGTTTATTGGTAATACACTTGGTAATCTTGGGAGAATTGTTCGCAAACATTTCAGTTTCACAGACATTGCAATTATTAACAAGTTAAATGGGGATTTAAAGGCATGAGGCCCATGGCCTATTCCAAAACATTTGGATTACTCATTTTGACTGCCTGGGAAATTGTAAGCAATCTCCTGAAAAACAACATCTCTGAGTTTGCAAGGAATTTTTGCTAGCTTAATAATAATAATAATACAACAATGTCCAGATATCAAGCCATATATTAACTGTTTCAATGCAGCGTGCAAGAATTCTTTTCCAACCTTTAATGACAGGGATTTATTGCTCAGGATGTTCTTAATTTGATAAAATATGGCTTTTATTTGTCCTATTTTGTTCTTTATTTCTGTGATGCACCTTCTACCTTTGTTTATTCATGTGTTTCAATTCCAGGTTTTTCCTACTTTCCCCCAAAATAATAAAATACTGCTTAATTATTGAGAAAACAATAAATTCTTTTAAAATTAAAAATAAGTAAAATAGTAAAACCCAACTTTTCTGGTGCAGAAAGTTTAGCTAACAAACAAACCCATTGACACTGGAAAATAATTTTCACAAAGTAAACATTTCTTCTTCTTCTTCTGCGTTCATCCGGAGTTTTTTTCCGGACGTGATTGCGTTGTGCCTGTTTACAGCAGAGCTGCGTTCTTGCGCCGTTAGGCCGACACATCCGACTTCTGCGGGCATTTTTTGACCGGGTTAACCTTCCCGGAAGTAAACATTTGAAAGTAGCCAAAATACAATTTTGCAACTCAGAATCTTACATTCCATGAAACATAATATGTAAACACCTTTCATGTCTGATTAACTTTGTACTTGTTCATGTCTAGCAGATTTAATTTGTACCTGTAAATTGCTACCAGATTAACTGTGTGCTTGTAAATTGTTACCAGATAAATTTTTCCATATGTATATTTTGTGTTAAGAAATTAATAACATGTTATTCGTTCTTACAAAGAGATAAATCTCTTGACATAAACATCAGGAGATAAGTCTCCCATAATTCATCACAGTATAGGTAGTTTCAGTCTTATTTAAAGTGAAACACATGCACACAATATTAATTATCATCATGTGCCTCGTCAGATGGCAGAGGTGTTCATTCTCATCTCATCATGTTCATCTTGCACCTTGCGGTGTCGAGGTGAAGTATAAACAGCAGGAGAGTGCATGTTTATGGGCTTCATGTATCGAGATTCCCATGGACTCTGCTATTCCCTCTGTCCATCATTTACGTGGACGGCCTCTTCTTCTGCTTCCATTTGGCCTGAACATCATTGCTTGTTGTGGTATACTGTTAGTTGGTAGTCTAGTTACATGGCCAAACCATGTCATTTATCTCTGCAAATCTGTGTTTGGTATTCTGGGTCAATTTATTAAGGATTCAAAACAATGTGTTCCCTTCGTGAATTTAAACAGAAGCCACAAACGATATTTTGCATGATTTATTGCCTGGCATATGTTGCTGCATCTCGTCAAGTGCATACAGCAGAGTTATATCTCATATGAAGTGAATATCAATAAATGATTGCTCAAATATAGCGAGGCGTTAGCAATTAGAAGGTTCCAGCTGGTTTTGTCCAAACAGAAAGAGTTCATCGCAAATTTGAAATTAGCGTGGGAATAACAGAAGTTCCACATTCAAACAATTTATTTGACTGTGTTTGAATTGTTTCAGCTTAAGTATTATTAATTTATTAACTATTATTAATTTATTAACTTCATATGATAAATAAATCAGCAGTATGCACCTAACGAGATGCAGAGACATATGCCAGGCTATAAATCATGCAACATATTGTTTGTGGGTTCTGTGTTTAAATTTATTGAGGACATTTCTCTCTGCCACAATCTTTGACCATCCAGTATCATTTCTCCTGGTCTGACTGGCTCTTCTATCAGTGATCTTTCCAGTCAACACAATGTTCTCCAGTACCTCTCTTCTCATTATATCACCAATGAACACTGTTTGTCTCTTTCTTATGGTTGCATATAATGTTCTGCTTTCAATGGCCTCTTCTAATCAATCATTGTTAGGTACTCTGGTCCCCCAATAATGCGTTCAAGTTCCTATAGCGGTGGACACATTGTTAATTGACATGGATTTCCGGGTTGACCCAGCCTAAAATGGCTGCCAAGAAATGTTCTGGGAAGTATAGGCAGCTGGTGTGGTACTGACCACATGACCCATCAAGTTCTGATTGGTCGATAAAATCCTGGATGGCTTGGTCACATGATATGGCTGAAACAAGAACACAGAGCTGATCCACGACTCTGGTGATCGTGTGGGATGGTGAAACATGACCGTCCATGCTTATCTGCATGGCACATGATGATGATGACGATGATAACAATCTAGGTTAGCACCATATACCTAATAAGTTTCAAGGTATGGAAAGGGCGTTTATTTTTTACTGCCAGTCCACGGTATTCGATCTGTTTAAGTCCCCGCTAATCACTGGTATCATGAAGGCTAATAGACTACAATGGCTGGGGCATATAGAAAGAATGGAAGATAATAGGGAAACAAAACTCGCTTACACTCAGGAAATAAATGACCGTAGACCCCGAGGTAGACCAAGAAGGCGGTGGAGAGATAATACATGTACAGACCTGCAAGCACTTGGAATCAACGACTGGCAAGAGAAGGTCCACCAGAGAGACGAATGGAGACGGATTGTATTTGCAGCAAAGAACCTCAATGGCTCGGAACGCTGAAGAAGAAGAAGAAGTCCACGGTATTCTCAACACTGGTCTCAGAAATCACATCTCCACACCCACAATTGTTCTCCTTCTGCTCCTGCCTTTATCAACCAATGGAGTACAGGCTCTCAACAAAGACATGGCAATCCCTTTGTAAAGTTGATCATGATTGGTTGGAATGTTTAGCTAAAGTTTTCCATGGAATTAGATACTGACAGCCAATCCTCCTTAGTTGCCTCCTATGTCACGCATGGTAGTTTTCAGCATGACTACTCTTTGCTTAATTAGCTCTGGTAAAACACAAGCACACACACAGTTACCTGGTATAAAATGTCTAAGGAGACGGCATACAGTGCATTGTCCACTATAATCCTTAAGATGGTCGACTGCTCATCGGACCCCATCACAGCATGGGCTGCCTGCAGGGCTACCTGGGCATTTGCATTCTGAAACAGAGCATGATAAAACCATCATCATCATCATCATCATCAACAGGTTAGTCAGTCCAAAAACATGTTGAGGTCATCTGATTCTGTCCCCCCCCCACCGGCATCCTCGGTTCTCATCAACATCAAGTTAATCTATCTGAAGACTGATATTACAATCATCTGAAAGTGTCACTTCACTGTCCCTGGTTCTTATTATTTTATTCTTTGGTGTTTGCTCGCTTTAAACTCAAGCATTGTCGCTCAGCTACTTCTAGTAGTTGCAACTACTTGGGAGTGCACTGGGTTGATTTTGCATGTGGATTAACTTTCCCCTTTGCTGTGTCCCTCGCCATCAGGTGAATCCACTCCAAAAGCTTTCCACCATGCTGACCACCACTCTCATGATGATCAGGTTTGTAAGCCAGAAGACCGGTGTTGAGGTCATCTGATTCTGTCCCTCCAGCATCCTCAGTTCTCACCAACATCAAGTTAGACCATCCGAATATGGATGCTGAGGTTGTCAACAAATGATATCTATCTAAATGTTACAAATATTATATATGTTAAAACTGCATACACATTATTTCTCTGTCAAACAATATCAAACATTAAAAGACATCTATAAACCTATAACACATGATAGAATGCTGTTAAAACTATATGAAATTTAAAAAAAGAAAATTAAATTGCATGTCACATGATGTAGCAGTCAACCCCAGCATTTTCGCTGTTCGTGATTCCTGGGCAATTTTATGTTCAGTAGTTTGACATTGCTTTCTGAACGACCAGCCCCTATACCTTTTTCGAAAAAACCAGCACCGCCGTGTTTCGAACCCGGGTATACGGGCTCACAAACCGCGTTCGCAACCCTTAGCCACAGAGACCGGATATATGAAATTAATCCCCCAAAAAAGACTCATAAAACAATAAATGAAATGATAAAATGCCGCTAAAACTATATGAAATTAACACACACAAAAAGTGACTCAAAAGACTATATTAAATAATAACATGATTGCTAAACCTACAGGAAATGATACAGTGGCTGATAAATGTGATGTGTTGAAGTTGAGTAAAGCAGCACAAATACAATAAAATCAATACAGAAAAGGAAATAGGTTTACAAAAACATAATCACAAGAGACAGGATGGAATACACAAATCCTCATACATATTGTCTATCTCCTCATTTATATAACATGTTTCTTTTCAGAACACACAAATCCTCATATATACTGTGTTTCTCCTCAGAAAATACACATTCTCATGTCTAGTGTGCATTTGTAGTGACTGTGGGGTTTTTGAAAATATTGCCGTTCCAAGTTTTGTATTCACCCTCTGTGGAGTTCATGCTATGTAAAAGGTAAATACCAAACTTGGAACGGCAATAATTGCAAAACCCCACAGTCATTAAAAACACACCCTATATATTGTGTTACTTCTCAAACACAGAAATCAAGCAACTGGGATTGATTTTTGTGTCCTGAGGTGAAAGGCATGATGAGAAGTCAGATTTTCAAGATAAGTATAAATTTTAATTATGTTTTTGTATTTTTTAACTGTCCCAAGAAATGTGAGATACGTGACTAGATCTTCGTTGTGAATCCCAACCATCACGCAATGTGCTCTCTAAGTGTTTACATTCAGCCTAAGGCATGTAAGAGAGATCTTTGCCTACTACTTTCTCCTATCTGGCGTTTGCTGCAAAAACCTTCTTGGGCTGAAAGAATTAATGTAACTGTATGAGTGTCTTTTTATATTTGCTGAGGAAGGCTTTCTAGCCATAACAACCATTCTATCACTTGTGGTTATGTTTTTGTATAGGTACCCTTTCCATGTTTCTGTTTTTGTTTGATTTATCCATGTATGTAAAATTACTGTATGAAATGATCAAGTTGAGTTGAGTTGAGTAATGACTTGACATTACAGCACTCGTGCCAGTCCAATCTTCAACAACCAGTGAAGAATACCAACTGCTGTTTAACTATGTGTCTATCTCTCCTTTCCTCAGAGTACTGACTGTCAGCTAGATCCTCTGGTCACTCCCTGCTGCACCATTCTCTTCAGGCCGTGATGATTATATATTCATCCATACTAATCACAGGATCCCAAAGGGCCCGACCACATCTGCTTTATCATGATAAAGTGACTGCTAATGCTATTTCTTTTTCTTCTGTATCTTCTTTTGTTCTACTGCTTTTGTCGTGAAGTGCTGCAGTGAGGAGGTAGATGTAATTTTCTGTGTTTCGCTTGTCTTGTTGATTGTACTAACGTCATATTTGATTTCTTGAACATCTGTCTCTTTTACTCCATCTGACTAAATCTGCGTGGGTTATCCTCTCACCTTGTATCGCGATGTTCTCATGTAGTGAATTAATCACCAAAAAATTAGAAGTAGACGGTAGTTAAATAAGTTAGTTGCAAATTCTTTACAGGACGTCGCAGTCAACCCCAGAATTTTTTTTTAGCTGTTCATGATTTCTTGTCAAGTTTATGTTCAGTAGTTTGCACTGCTTTCTGAACGACCAGCACTCATACCATTTTCATAAAATACCAACACCAGGCTGTTTGCTGCCAAATCGCCCACAGCTGTGATTCGACTGAGGTATGTGGGAGTACGAACTGTGTCCGTAACCCCTTCACCATGGAGCCGGCTAGCAGATGGTAAGCTTCACTAGAACACGATGACAAGTAACAAAATGGAGTTGTGACTAAAGCCTTCATGAGCACAGAACAAACAAACACAATCCAGTGTTCTCATGTAGAACATTCTAGCCACTGGTTGATCTTGTTCCATTCTAGCTAAATGTCTGAACCATTTAATTCTTTTATGTTTTACCTGGTGTTTGTAAAGTCTCACTACACTTCGAAACACTTGTCCAACGAAAAAAATTCTTCTGTTGATAATACCATTCTGTTTGGAGTGTAAAGAATTACTCCAGCAAGCGACTGCTATTCGCTGCATATTGCTTCACGATGAACTGTGGAGCACATTTTTTTTTTATGACATCATGTACTTAGTTTTTCAAATGTGTTCTACATACAAAGTATAGTGAGACTTTACAAACACTCTGTATAAAGTAAGTAATACGTGATATCACTACACTTAGTTTCTCATGTGTGTCTCTATACTACATGACACGATAAAACAACCGCTAAAACCACATTAACATGGCTGCTACAGCTTTTTACATTGGCACCTTTCCGTCTTGACAGACGATAATTTGGTACATTGTGCTTCAAAAAGGCTTAATAACTACAACCCATGGCGGTAACATGGCTGCTACAACTACAAAAACTGCTAACATGGTCTCTACCTGTGCAGCGTGAGAAGCATCGGTCTTCAATTCCTTGTGGTTTGAGAACTGAACAAAGACAGGCTTCAGACGGACCTGAGCTGGGTTGGCTTGAAAGTAGCTCACCATGGCTGTTGCACTGGCTTCTTCTTGGAACTCCAGGAAAGCCTAGAGAGGAGAGTATTCTATCTTAGTATAACACAGCTTGGGTTGTATGTTTCAAGTCGAGTTGTATGTTTCAAGTGGAGTTGTATGTTTCAAGCTGGAGTTGTATGTTTTAAGCTGGAGTTGTGTGTTTCACGTTGGGTTGCATGTCTGAAGCTGGGGTACAATAAATGCAGTGCATGAAATCTGCAATGTGATTAGAGAAATGAGATGTTGGGAGTCAAGATTTGTGGGCATTTGATGAGGAGACAACTGTCACTGTGGCTTAGGGCATGATGAGACATGAAGTGTCATAATTGCCCATCAGACTGAGTCCTGTAAAGGTCATGCAGTTAACTTTGTTATGGCGGAGGTAGTGGTGGTGGTGGTGGTAGTAATAGTAGTAGCAATAGCACGTGTAGTAGTACTAGTAGCAGCAACAACAGCATTAATAGCCGCAGCAGTAGTGGTTGCAGCAGCAGTAGTGGTTGCAGTAGTAGTAGTGGTTGCAGTAGTAGTAGCAGCAGCATTAGTAGTTGTAGGAGCAGCAATAGCAGGTGTAGTAGTACTAGTAAAAAAAAAAAAAATTGTTGCGTATCCCTTACGGGACGTTGCAGTCAACACCAGCATTTTCCAGCTGCTGTTGATGTACTAGGCAAGTGTTACGCTCAGTAGTTTCCCATTGCTTTCTGAACGACCGGCTTCCATACCAGCACGTTATAACACAACGCGACATGGTCTGCTGCACAAATTGGTCGCAGCTAAGCTTCGAACGCCTGGTACCCGACTCACGAACCGCGTTCAGTACTAGTAGCAGTAACTGTATTATTAACAATAGTAGTAGTAGTAGTAGCAGCAGCAGCAGTAGTAGTTTTTGTTGTAGGAGTAGTAGCGGTGGTACTAATAGCAGTAACTTTATTAGTACTAGTGGTTTTTTATTTATTTGTTTTTGCTCTCGCTCACTTTGAACTCAAGCGTAGTCCATACACACTATTTATAGTAGTGACGGACTGATTTTTGCGTGTGGATAAGCTTTCCATATTAACAGTGTCCCTCGCCATCAGGCGAACCCACTCCGACTTCAGAGGTACTAGTAATTTACGTCCCAAAGCCAAGGACGACAGGTCAACATTTTAGTCCAGCTGTCCGGTGTAGGGGTTGAACCGCTTACCTCGGCATCAGCACATCGGATGTTTGAGAACACGCATTATTATCCATTCGGACATGCGGACCTGTGAGTGGTAGTAGTGTTAGTAATAGTAAACAGTATTAGCAGCAGCAGTAGTAGAAACACAATGGCTGGGGCATATAGAAAGAATGGAAGATAATAGGGAAACAAAACTCGCTTACACTCAGGAAATACATGACCGTAGACCCCGAAGAGACCAAGAAGACGGTGGAGAGATAATATACATACAGACCTACAAGCACTTGGAATCAACGACTGGCAAGAGAAGGTCAACCAGAGAGACGAATGGAGACGGATTGAATCTGCAGCAAAAAACCTCAATGGCTCGGAACGCTGAAGAAGAAGAAGAAGAAGAAGAAGAAGAAGAAGAAGAAGAAGAAGAAGAAGAAGAAGAAGAAGAAGAAGAAGAAGTAGTAGAAACAGCAACAGTAGCATCATTCTAGTCTTTCACATATCAGCATCATGCAGCAAGACCTTTGGAGAATGTCACTCCCATAACAACCGGTATTATTTATGTTCATGCGCAGATTGTCTCGAATGTCTCGAGGCTGCCATTTTGTTGACCGGCCAGTCGCTGTCATGTTGTTAATTAATCGGCCCCTGTCTATTTTGTTATGAACCATACCTTTAATTACTATTCTTTCTATACCATTGTGACATTTCATCTGCCAAAGGATTTTAATTTCCGAAGCTTGAAACTGCTAATGAGCTAGTTATCTTGAATGTTCAGAGCTTGTAGAATGTACATATACGTATTATCACTCAACCACCTTTTGTTTACATTTTCCTCATAAAGAACATACTTATGTCAACATTCTTTCATTGTGAATAACAAAAGTTGCGAGATGCGGTGACCTCGACATCCCATCAACCACTCAATCACTCCCGACATGACCCTTTACTGCAAACAATGTGTTTCCATCGACTGTTTACGACTTGACTTTCTTTTCGAAGCAGCGGGTATTTCATGACATAGTCACGGTAGCCTTTGTGGTTAATGTTTTACTCATCACAATAGTGTTCCGGGTACAACAATTTTCTGTTTTCCATTGACATGTGTTTATTCCGTTCTCTATCTAATTTCCATGCGTATTTCTGCTGTATATCTGGCCAAGTCCTTGATATTCTTTGGTTATCTCTTGTTGTCAGTGTCGAATATTCATCTTCCTTCAAAGATTGAATTGGGTGGTAGTCGTAGACTCTTGTGATACGTCTATTCCTTTATTCACATTCACCGGACATGACATTTACATAACCAGACATGACAGTTACATGGCCGGACAATACAGTTACATAACCGGACATGGCATTTACATAACGAGACATGACAGTTACATAACCAGACATGGCATTTACATAACCGGACATGACAGTTACATAACCGGACATGACAGTTACATAATGAGACATGACAGTTACATAATGAGACATGACAGTCATATAACCGGACATGACAGTTACATAACGAGACATGACAGTTACATAACCAGACATGGCATTTACATAACCGGTCATGACAGTTACATAACCGGACATGACAGTTACATGGTCGGACATGACAGTTACATGGCCGGACATGACAGTTACATAACCGGACATGACAATTACATAACCGGGCATGACAGTTACATGGTCGGACATGACAGTTACATAACCGGACATGACAGTTACATAACCGGACATGACAGTTAGATGGTCGGACATGACATTTACATAATCGGACATGACAGTTACATGGCCGGACATGACAGTTACATGGCCGGACACGACAGTTACATAATCGGACATGACAGTTACATGGCCGGACATGACAGTTACATAATCGGACATGACAGTTACATGGCCGGACATGACAGTTACATAATAGGACATGACAGTTACATGGCCGGACATGACAGTTACATAATCGGACATGACAGTTACATGGCCGGACACGACAGTTACATAATCGGACATGACAGTTACATGGCCGGACATGACAGTTACATAATCGGACATGACAGTTACATAATCGGACATGACAGTTACATGGCCGGACACGACAGTTACATAATCGGACATGACAGTTACATGGCCGGACATGACAGTCACATAATCGGACATGACAGTTACATGGTCGGACATGACAGTTACATAACCGGACATGGCATTTACATAACGAGACATGACAGTTACATAACGAGACATGGCATTTACATAACGAGACATGACAGTTACATAACCAGACATGGCATTTACATAACGAGACATGACAGTTACATAACCAGATATGGCATTTACATAACCGGACATGACAGTTACATAACCGGACATGACAGTTACATAACCGGACATGACATTTACATAATGAGACATGACAGTTACATAATGAGACATGACAGTTACATAATGAGACATGACAGTTACATAATGAGACATGACAGTTACATAATGAGACATGACAGTTACATAATGAGACATGACATTTACATAATGAGACATGACAGTTACATAATGAGACATGACAGTTACATAATGAGACATGACATTTACATAATGAGACGTGACAGTTACATAATGAGACATGACATTTACATAATGAGACATGACAGTTACATAATGAGACATGACAGTTACATAATGAGACATGACAGTTACATAATGAGACATGACAGTTACATAATGAGACATGACAGTTACATAATGAGACATGACAGTTACATAATGAGACATGACAGTTACATAATGAGACATGACAGTTATGTAACCGGACATGACTGCTAAATGGCCGGACATGACAATATAAAACGTATTACCTGATTCTTCTGCTTGAGTACTAATACATTAGTCATTTTGCCAAATGGCATCCCAAGCTGCACGATGTCCGTCTCCCCAGCTTCTCCTGGCAAACTACGGATGTGAACAACCCGGGATGAGGGGTTGCCTTCAGGACCATCCAACTTGGCCTACAATTAGAAATCAATGGACAATGTTAGCTGTTGTCGGAAAAAGAAGAAATGGAGACACGTTAACTTATTCACTGTCAAACAAAAGGTAAGTTTGGACAAAAATGATACACAATCAAGTGAAACAATGTATTATAATGTCAATTTCAATTCACTGAGCACTGACATTGCGGAAATATCTTGAAATAAACACATGATACGATGATCATAATATAGCGATATATCGTCCTTCTGAACAAATGGGAGTCACATTTGTCCGATATTTTATCCTTTGGCACTGAATTATATTTTTTGAGGAGTCTCTGTGGCGAAGTGGTCAAGCCGTTTGACTCGGGCTCCGAAGGTTGTGGGTTCGATTCCGGGCCGCGTCCTTCGGTTCAGGAGTGAAATTTTTTGGAGACTCCTGTGGGTCGTTTGCTAGAGCTGCGGAGTTCGTGCTTTGTGCGACGCTTTCCGCGCTGCGGAAAGAGACCGAGCCATATGGGATAAAACCCGGTGCAATGAAGTCGACCCTGTCGACTTTTAAGCGACTTTTGTTTAGTTAAACTGGTTGTTGAAGTTATTGTAAGTACTCTCCCTTAGGTACTGAGTTGTCTGCTCTTGATAGCCAAACGCTGTTCTTAGGCGTTAGACGAGGTCAGCCTGGCCGAATGAATAAAAGCGCTCGTTTTTTAAACTTCCGGTGTGTTGATGCAGCGGGTTTAACCCCTACACCAGTCAGTTGGACTAAAATGTTGACTTCTCATCCTTGATTTGGGAACGTAAATTACAAGTACCTCTGAAGTCGGGGCGCCTGATGGCGTGGGACACTGTAACAGGCAAAGCTATTCCACACGCAAAAATCAGCACAGGGCACAAGAAGTAGTAGCACATGTATGAACTACGCTTGTGTTCAAAGCCAGCAAAAGCAACAAAACCAAAAACAAACAAACAAACAAACAAACAAACAAAAATAAGAAGAAGAAGAGGAGGAGGAAGAAGAAGTTAGACCAACAACACAAAATATTTCAAAGAAGCTCCACGAATGGAAAAATAGAACACACAGCTAAGGGGCGAATGTTTTAACCAAAGTCTTCATGAACAGAACAACATAGGCTATTCTTAGGGAGTTTATTTATCTCACTTCAATCAGTCAGATGCCATCTCCACAATGAAGGTTGGCTGCAATGGATCTCCAACATTATGTCTCTCAGTCTTGTTTTATACGCCCTGACAATCACCCATCTATTGATGTTATCTTCCCACTTGTATCGCTGTCTACCTCTTGCTTGTTTGCCTTCAGCTCTACTTCTAGTATGGTTTTAACAAGATGCTATCTCTTTTAATGTTGCAATAATATTTAACTAGTCTCATTTCTATTTCTGTCAACAACTCTGCTTTCATTTTCAGCCTCTCTAGAACCTCTGTATTTGACTCTTTTACTGTTCATGAATGCCTGAAACAGGCTAATGAAACTAGAACACTATTTACAACAATAAGAAAGAGACAAACAGCTTTCTTTGGTCATGTAATGCTTGCTTGCTTGTGTTCACTGGCTGTGAACTCCAACGCGAAGTCCTGTATGTCGGATGAAGACATCCTGTTGTCCAACATCAATGTAATGTCATACCGGACCTGAGGTTTGCGTGAATATCCGTTGTCCCATGTCTGGCTTATTGGTGTGCAGACTGGTGGTTCCTCGCCATGTAGCAGATACCCTCCGACTTCGGAGGACGGTCATGTAATGAGAAGAGAGGCATTGGAGAACATCGTGACAACTGGAAAGATCGAGGGGAAGAGAGGCAGAGGCAGAGGCAGACCAAGAGAAATGATGCTGGATGGATTGAGACGGTGGCACGGAGGAATATCAGCAGCATAGTTGATCCAGAAAACCAAAGATCGAGATCTGTGGAGAGCCATGAACGCCTACGCCAGCTAGCAGAGCACTTGATGATGATGAGTGTTCATGAAATGTTATATATACATCTGTATATCCACAACCGGCTGTGTGGCGAAGGGGTGAGGGAAGCAATTCGTAATCCCGCATATCACGTTTGTAACATAGATGTGGGCGATTTGGCAGGAGACCGTCTTGTACTGGTTTTCATAAAATGGTATGGGTGTTGGTCGTTCAGAAAGCAATATCAAACTGCTGAACGTAAACTTGCCAAGAAATCACAAACAGCTAAAAATAAAAAAATGCTGGGGGTGGCTGCGACGTCGTATAAAGGATATGCAACTATTATAACTTTATATTCACAACCCCAGGGCTTTAATTCGACATTCCAATATTTCAGTGATTCCCAGACATGTCCTAGGTTTTTTCCCTGACTCCCAGACAACATCCTCCTGTAATTACATCGTCAAGTGTCGGGCAATGTCTTGCTGTAATTACATCAAGTGCCAGGCAACATCCCGCTGTAATTACATCATCAAGTGCCAGGCAACACCCCGCTGTAATTACATCATTAAGTGCCAGACAACACCCCGCTGTAATTACATCATCAAGTGCCAGACAACACCCGTTGTAATTACATCATCAAGTGCCAGGCAACACCCGTTGTAATTACATCATCAAATGCCAGACAACACCCCGCTGTAATTATACCATCAAAAGCCAGACAACACCCCGCTGTAATTACATCAAGTGCCAGGCAACATCCCGTTGTAATTACATCAAGTGTCAGACAACACCCCGCTGTAATTACATCATCAAATGCCAGACAACACTCCGCTGTAATTACATCATCAAATGCCAGACAACAACCCGCTGTAATTACATCATCAAATGTCAGACAACACCCCGCTGTAATTACATCATCAAATGCCAGACAACACTCCGCTGTAATTACATCATCAAATGCCAGACAACACTCCGCTGTAAGTACATCATCAAATGCCAGACAACACTCCACTGTAATTATATCATGAAGTGCCAGGCAACATCATATTTTTTTTTTGGCAGACCGACTGATTGTTTGGTCCAGACCGACTTATTGTTTGGTCTCGGTCGACTGTTTGTTTGGTCTAGACCAGTGGTTCTCAACCGGTGGGGAATTCCCCCCCCCCCCCCAGGGGGGAATTTTAGGGTTTCCAGAGGGGGGGGGGGAATGAAGACCATTTCAAGATCGCATTAATACAAGAACCGATTACTTGATATTGTTTTTCCGTTCATACTTTACAGTTAAGTACGTCTCATCCTTCTAAAATTCATTTTATAAAGTCAGTAGACCCACAAATCATGTTTTATGTGGATGTCTAGACTTGTTTTAGTATGTACTATTAAATTTACCTTACATTTTTACATATACTGTATAGGTGTGGGGGAATTTTAGATAGGAAATATGAAAGTGGGGGAGGGGGGGAATGACGTTCTGAAAATACGGTGAAAGGGTCGGGCGGGGGGGGGGGGGGCGTTCCAAATTTTTGATAGGAAGGGGGGAATGACGTTCTGAAAATATGGTGAAGGGGGGAACGGACCAAAAAAGGTTGAGAACCACTGGTCTAGACCGACGTTTTGTTTGGCAGTGAGTTTGTAAATTTTTATTTTAATGTTGCATATCCCTTACAGGACGTTGCAGTCAACACCAGCATTTTTCAGTTGCTGTTGATGTACTAGGCAAGTTTTACGTTTAGTAGTCTACCATTGCTTTCTGAACGATCGGCTCACATACCCCCGTAAGTTACCAGCGCGGCGCGATCCGCTGCCGAATCTCGTAGTTTTTGTCCTCCCCGCATGAATATACGGAATTATGAACAATGTCGTTAACCCCTTGTTAATTGCCGAACTAATTTTACCTGATTAGTCCCGAAGGATAATATATCGCCACATGTGACCTCACTTTTGGACAGAAGGATTATATATCGCCATACTGGGGTCATTGTGTTATTTCTTTTGTTTCGTTGTATCTTCCGCAATTTCAATGTGCAGTGAAAGGAAATTGACATTATATTACTTGTTCATTCGACTGTGTACCATGTTTTCCCCAAACATATTTCCTATTTAGCGCTGAATCAGTTAAAATACACAAATAATTACTGCTATCTATAAAAAGAACAGAAGTCCAGTATTTCAACCTTATATTTCCAAGTTATGCTTCACCTCGACACCGCAAGGTATAAGAAGAACAACATGAGATGATTTCCAATTATATCCTTTCTTTGCAGAGTTTCCGGCTTGGGTCAGGATGGCGGGACGTGTTTTCTTCTAGCTTGACTTAAGTCGGGTGATCGGTGGCTTGACAATCCGCCATCATAAAACTCGCCGTTGTTACAGAATCAGATTTCTGGCTCTAAATGTTAGCGCTACGCACAAACATGGAGAGCCACGACTTCTGCCCTATGCGCCGCCTTAGGCCCAAGAGGAAAGACTAGACTAGGCATTGGGTTCCAGCGTGTTAACAAGGGAAAACCTTAACGCCGTGCAGAATACATGACTGACCAAGATGTAATGTCAACGTGTCCGTATGTTCTATGACGAATCATGATCTGGTACATCCTGATATGTCTCTGCTCTACTGTGAAGTTCCAGTAGAGGGCAGAGAGGAAATGGACAGAGGATATAGAAGACAACGTGAAATCTCTCAATGGTGTGAGGAGACGCGTTCCCGTGTGAATTGCGACACGCAATGGTGATCCCTGTCCTAGGAGTTAACGTCTTTCTTCGTAATCCCGTATATTCTCGTGAGTAACGTAACCTGCGCAAGAATTGGTAGCGGTTGTCGCCGCGTTGGTAACTTACGAGGTATGCGAGCCGGTCGCTCAGAAAGTAATGGAAAACTACTGAGCGTAATCTTGTCTAGTACATCAACAGCGGCTGAAAAATGCGGCTGTTGACTGTAACGACCTGTAAGGGATATGAAAAAAAAAATAATGATGATGATAATGATTGTGTGGTTGTGGTGGTGATGAAAATGATGATGGTGGTGGTGATAATAATGATGGTGGTGGTGGTGGTGGTGGTAATGTTTTTGTAGTAGTGATAGTGATAATGATGGTGATGATGATGATGGTGATGATAATTATGGTAATGGTGATGATGGTATAATGATGGTGGCGGTGATGATTATAATGATAATGATTAAAAAAAACTGCTTCCCAAATTTTATGTTTCAGCGTTTTACTGCTATAATTTTAAATATCTTTATAACAATATTTAACGTCAACATTTTTTTTATTGTTATTTTCGAAATATCAGGCTCGTAAACTTAACATAGTAATCCGTAAATTTTAGGGAGAGAAATAACGCATGATACCTGGTACACGGAGAAAGCATAGAGATCATTTTAGTGTTAAAAACGAAAGGGAGACAATTCTCCAGCAAATAGTGCTGTAGATTATTGAGATCTTAACGACGATATCGAAAAAACAGGGAGACTGGCTATTGCCGAGCTAATACTGGAAAACAAACGAACATAAAACATAACTCGGAAGCTCGATCGAAGAAAAGACACAAATCTACGATGGAACGTTTCGATCAAAGTCCTTATCAAGAAAGAAACGTAAAATAATACTTCGCTGGAAAACTTAAGTAACATAATCCCAAAAAGTAATCAAGATGCTGCAAAGAATTTAAAAAAAAAAAAAACGAAGTAAAAAGATTGTTAATTTAGCCTGGCATTTTTACAGCAGAGTTAGCAGAAAGTAAGTGGTGTGTGTGTGTGTGTGTGTGTGTGTGCGCGCGCGCGGGCACACACACACACACGCGCGCGCACACACATAATTCGAGTAAAAGAAAAAATACCACTACGTGTGGTAAAAAGTTAATCTTCAGACATCCTTGTGCAGTCACATACAACTTAAAGCTCGGCTATCTCTCAAAAGCTGCTAAATTGCGGCCATAAAGTTAACAAGCAAAAGACGTTTCGTATATTGTATTCGCCGAAAAATAAACGTTTTCTCATATGGAGGTTTCAGCAATTAGCGGCTTCCAACCAATTTTGTGCAGAAGGAAAAGACTCACTTCATATGATAGATAACTCAGCAGTATACCCCTAACGAGCTGCAGGGAATATTCCGGGAAAAAAATCGTGCACTTATTTGTCTAGCGCCGTATGTCCGTGAGGCACTGGTGATCATGTCTGTCCACAGCCTCCTGTCTCTTGTACTGCCAATCTTATTATAGTCCGTATTATGTTGCGTTGCGTATCATGTCTGTCCACAGCCTCCTGTCTCTTGTACTGCCAATCTTATTATAGTCCGTACCATGCGGCGTTGCGTATCATGCATGTCCACAGCCTCCTGTCTCTTGTACTGCCAATCTTATTATAGTCCGTACCATGCGGCGTTGCGTATCATGCATGTCCACAGCCTCCTGTCTCTTGCACTGCCAATCATTTCTGATACCGACGCCCCTCCATGTCACAATGTCAAATTGTCCGGCATCTTCTCTCTTGATCTTTCCCTGCCTCTCTTCCGCTCCAACTTTCCTGTGGTGACGACATACTCCAACTTCTCACCTTCTCATGACACGCCCAAAGGATGTGGACTGTCTTCTTCTGATGCGTGTAACCAGTTCTCTTTGAGAATTAATTTCTTTGAAGATGTTTTCATTGCTCTGTCTATCCGCTCACAGTGTTCTAATTCTTCTATAAAAAGACAATTTCAGTAGCTTTCACATAATTCCTCATTTATCTGCTAATTGTCCACGATTCGCTTTCGTGCTACAAGATTGGCTTAATATAGCTCTTTAAAACTGTTTCTTCTCCCCCTCGATTGACAAAGATAAATTGCAGAAAAGTCTTCATCAAGTGAAAATTTGCCTTTGTTTGGGTTATTCTGCATTTAACTTCCTTGATACATCTCCCATCTGCTGTTATTAAAGTACCCATATACTTAAATACATTGATTTGTTTCAGACTGGTTCCATTCACTATATGTTGCATTTGGGTACACACACATTTTCTTTGTAATAACCATTACTTCTGTTTTTCTGTTATTCAAACCAAGTCCACCTCAATCAATACACAGAAAAATGTGCCGAATCTGTCAGCGGCCATATTTTTATTGACGCCTCAAATGTCAGATTGAGCTGAGTTAAGCTAAGAACCGACATCACTGCACTCAGGACATTTCCATACGTGCTCCGTCCTATCATTTAACGGTCAGCGAAGAGTCATACTACTAATCGATCTGCATTTTAATTTACTTAGTCTATGTCTTTCATGATTCTAAATTGTCAACATTTCTGCCTGACACATGACGCCAACTTCCAATAAATCCTTCGAGAATTTTAACATGACAATAACTGGCAAAATATAAAATATTACCGCAAGTTCATGAAGTAATTAACCGCAACAATATTTTATTAACACATAAATCATCTCTAGTGTGAAACGTATTATTGCACTCTGGGTTACTTATTTTTCCTAATTTAATGTTTTTCATCCCTTTATTTTATTCCGTTTTTGGCCTTCTCCTCCTTTCTTATCCTCTTGTACATCACTGTTCCCCTCTTCTACCTCTTGCTCCATGAACAATTCCCTCTCCTCCTTCATAGTTTCCTCAACTTCCTCCTCTTACCGAACCAGCAACTACCATTACTTCTACTAATGGCCACAGACAACTAATCAGTCATCTGTCATTTGCTTCTCCTTCTCCGTCCACCTTTTCCTCTTTCCTGTTCTACCTCCTCGCCTCCTCCTCCTTCTTCCTGTTCCTCTCCTCCTCCTTCCTGTGCTTCCTCTTCCCCATCCTCTTCATCATATACTTTTCCTCTTCTTTTTCCTCTTATTCTTTTCCCTCTTCTTTTCCCTCTTGTTCTTCTTTCTCTTTCTTCAGTGTCCACTTCTTCGGTTTCTTCTTTTGCGTCTTCCTTCTCCTCCTTCCTTTTCTAACTTGTCTCATCTTCCTCCTTTCCTTGGCTTCCTCTTCCCCCTCCTCTTTATCTACTTCTTCCTCCTTCTTCCTCTTCTTCTTCTTCCTTCTCTTATTTTTTATCTTTCCATTTTTCTTTTCATTTACCTCCGCATTAAGTTGTTCTTCTGCTGCTGCTTCTCCTCTTTCCCCTCTTCTTCATCTTCTTCGACTTTTCTTCCCTTCCAGGTGCTAGGTATGGAGCAAACACTAAAGGATTTAATTCCCTATACCCCAATCCTCTTTGCCCTATGGCATTTTGATGTTGCTTAAAAAGATCTTATTTGCAGGACGTAGCTATCAAACCCAGGTTGATTTTGTAGGCAAATGTACGTTCAGTAGGGTACTCCACAGGATTTATAAAGCACCACTGCCAACAGCTCAAACCAAAACCAGAAGAAACTACAGTCCCTAAGCTCAAGGTTGTCATCCAGCTAACGTTCCGAGGGGATGACATAATGCAACGTCTGCAGGACCGGCTCACCACAGCAGTCGGCCGAAGATTCTGTGCTGCAACTCCAGTCATCAGGTACAGAACCACACCGATTCCCAACCCAACAGTAAAAGAACCTGTAGCTTTATACGCCAAATCCATTTGTATTTATCAATTTACATGCAGGTGTGAGTCCACCTACATCGGCAGAATAGAGCGGCAGTTACACAGCAGGGTTGTTGAACACATTTCTAACTGGATTGACAAGATACTACACACAGGCGTTGGTAGCCTAGGTAGGCCGACACACTGGAACATTCCCGCTTCATCGATCGCGAGGCATGTGCTGGACAGCGGCCATGTGATTGAGAGAGACGGTGCCTTCCGGGTGTTGTTCAACACACGAAGTAGTCGCTTGTTAAAGTTTGCGGAAAACATAATGATTAACTTACATAAGCCGGCTTTGTGCAAGCAGAAAGACATGTTATTCAGTTTAAAATTACCGTGGTAGACAATCGACATTACTGTGCGAACATGTGTATATTTCAGCTTGAAGGAGTTATCTAGTTATTTCACTTTATGTTGTGTGAATTCTGCAGTATGTACCTGACGAGATGCAGCGAAATATGCTAGGCAATAAGTCGTGCAATCTATTGTTTGTGTCTTCGTTATTCAAGTTCAGTAGTTTGCCATTACTTTCTGAACCAGACAACGTCAAAGTCCAACCTAATACCGGTGTAGGGGTTGAACCGTCTACCTCGCCATCAGCTAGCCGAAAGTTTAAAATCGAGACTTTTATCCTTTCGACCACGTTCACGTGTTGCTTACAATGATAAGATCTCCGCAGCGGAGCAAGCATTTCTGATCGTCAGAAGTATATGACATTCCGGGATTGTTTCGTCCCTTTATCTTCCTGATACGTTCTGGGGGGCGGGCCCACCCGGGTCATGACTCCTAGTGTCTTTCTCTTGCTGCTCATTAGAACGATGTTTCGACATGTTGCTTTGTCTTCGTGCTTGTCCTACAACTGTGAAATGAGCCTGCCCTCAAGCTACCCCTCCCTTAAGGATGAGAGCATCGTGCGCCCGGTACAACATGATCTATTGCCAACAGTTTAAGGTCTCCATATATTGGTTTTGTTATTGTGCTCGCTCGCTTTGAATTTAAGTATAGTCCACACCCATGTTACTACTTCTGGTGTACTGGGCTGATATTTGCGTGTGGATTAGCTGTCCCTATTACCAGTGTCCATCGCCATCAGCCAAACCCACTCCGACTTCAGAAGTACTTGTAATTTACGCCTTCAAGTCAAGGACGAGAATTCAACATTTAAGTCCAACTGACCGGTGCAGAGGTGAACCTTTTAACTCGAAATCAGCACAGCCGGATGTTTAAGAACAAGCGCTCTTATCCATTCGGCCATGCTGAACTCCCTCTCCACGATTATCTTTCTATGTTTCCCACTGACTCTCTTGCCTAGTAATTCCCCGATGAGCAGACTACTAACAACCGCTGCTCCCAATACCTGAGCGTTTACTGTCTTCGTTGTGTTTCATAAAAGATGGCGTCCTCAAAAAGTCACGACTTTTCGACCTAAATGTCATTTTCTGGATCAGAAAGGTGGCAGTCATGCTCAAAGCGTTGAGTAGAGTTGATTCAAGAAACGACATCACCGTACTTGGGACATTATCATATGCGCTCTGTCCTCATCTGCAACAACCAAAGAAGAGTCGCAATATTAATGTACCCGTAGCAGTCTGATTACGTGTCCATCTGGCCTTTCCTCGGAGATTTGAGTATTGGTCAGATCCTATGGTCCCTCCTTGCAGCATCATTCTTTTCAAGCAGTGATGATCTACCGATTCTACTGCACTATACACACGATTCCAAAGAACTCCGATCACATCTGCCTTATCATGCACCGATACCCCACTGGGTCCCGACCCAGTCAGTCTGTCCGCCTCCTCGTTTCTAACCACACCAGCATGTCTTGTTAGTCCTACAGCCACCGTGACTTCCTCCACCTCCATTCTCAATCTACTCAGGGATTACTGATGTACATGGTTTGCCTTAACATGAGTTTAATCCACCCATGAATTGTCACTATCATAGCTCAACATAACATTCATGCTTTATTAATTAAACGTTTGCATACATTTACTTCATTTTATAGCCCGTGCCGTCTGGCGTTGGTGATCATGTCTGTCCATCGCCTTCTGTCCCTTATCCTTCTAATCATTTCTGATACCCAAGTTCCCCAATGCCATGTTGTCAAACTGTCCGTCCAACATCTTCTCTCTTTGATCCCACGTTTTTACGACTTACTCCATCTTTCCCTGTCTCATGACATGCCCAAATAACTTTTACTGACATATTCTGATTCGAGTAACCAGTTCTCTTTATGAGTGACTGCTTTCAAGATATCTTCATTGCTCTGTCTATCCGCTCATGATGCTCTCATTATTCTCAAATAAAACCAGATTACCGGGAAGGTTAACCCGGTCAACAAATGCCCGCAGAAGTCGGATGTGTCGGCCTAACGGCGCAAGAACGCAGCTCTGCTGTAAACAGGCACAACGCAATCACATCCGAAAAAAAAAACAACAACAACAACTCCGGATGAACGCAGAAGAAGGAGAAGAAACCAGATTAGATGTAAATATATTGATGTTTTTCACGGCCTTGTGTTCTGAGATAAGTAGCACATATTTTTTGTTTCATCTTTCCATTATTCTCATTCAGTTATTATGCCTTAACGTAGTCAATGTAGTGTCTTCCTCGTATTTATATGTTATGTCTTTATATACAGATTCTGCTGATGAAGGCTAATCGCGGCAACGCTCTTTGCTTCCCGTAATAGTGTTCTGTAAAACTGCATTACTTTGTGTTATTTTATATTATTTGAATAAAACCATGTCTCTCAGGGGGCTGCGTGGTCTCGAGGTATGGTGTCCGCCTCGAGTGCTGGAGGTCCTGGGTTCAAGCCCCGGGATTTTTACTCATGGACTTCTAGTAATAAAATTCCAATGGTCTCTGGGTAGTGAGATTGGACGCCCGTGTGTATTGTTGCGCACGTAAAAAATCTCTTGGCAGTTGGAAATCGAAAAAGAGTAGCCTAACAGCGATGCTCGGGCAAAATTTCGAGTTAAAAATCTACCCAAAGTATTTCAGGATCATTGCCGGTGCTACGGAGTTCATGCACTGTGCTGAGTTTCTCCAGACTCAGGTTTGAGTTAGGAGGAGAACGTAGCACTTATGTGTTGCACCCATGTGCCGTGACGTTGATCCATCGACTAAACTAAACTAAAACCATATCTCAGCAGCTTGCAAGCAATTCCTTACTTTTCTGTAACTGTCCATATTTCGCTTCCATACACTACGATTAGCTCAATATAGCTCTTAAGAACTCTTTCTCTCAACTCGATTTCTACAAGACCACAATATAATGTAAAGATGTGTTTTGGTATCACAAGAAAAATCATCCTCAATAATCCCCTCTTCGACCCTAACCACGGACAACCGTGCTTGTCCTAAAACGTACGAGCATGAGTTTAAACCCACCCTTGAATTACAACTTTCCTAAATCAGCAGAAAACGTATGATTTATTAATTATACGCCTGCATGCATTTACTAGTAACTCAGTTTTTTTTTTTTTAAACGTGAAAACACTTGCACATGGGAAGTTGATTAACGTACCGAACGAAAGGGAGGTAACTTCCGGGAGAAAATGCTAAGGGCGGTAAAATGACCGCATATGAACAAACATCATTTTGACTCATTGCCAGGCAGTCAGTGCAAACTGAGGTGAAAGCTGGGTATTTATAAGAGAAACGTAAATAGCCAAACAGTGCAGTGATAAACCAAACGTTCCTTTATAGCTCATGTCATATTACCGGAATATAAACTCCCGCTCAATAACTTTTTTCCATGGCTGCATGTACGCGAATCTTCCTTGACAATTTCAAGCCAGCGGTGACGTAATCCCACTTTCAGCTTCTCACAGTTGGGTGTGGTCACAATCAGCTTAGCCAGCAGAGTTTCCGGTGCAAATTTTGCTCAAACAAAAGCACCAGGGACCTAGGGAAGTAAGAGGCATTGTGTACACAGAATGTCAACATCGGGCAGCGAATGATTCACATTATGTTGCCGAGCTGCCCCGCGGGGAAAACCCTCCACCCATTTTGTTATTCCATGTTTGAGCGCGATCTAGCACGCGCTTGTACCAAGATGTCTGAACAACAGGCCGTTCCACTTTGACCTTCACTTCATGACACTATTCTTATCGTTGTTGTTGTTTAAATTTCCCCTTCCTCTTCTTCTCCTCTTCCCGTGGCCTATTTTATGTAACATTACAACAGAAAAATCAAGGTTTTGTGAATTGTTTTTAGTGAGCGCCTGTTAGAGACAATCTTCAGAGAATGACTAGGTATTTTTCTAAATAATCTGGTGATTCATTCTCTCTCTCTCTCTCTCTCTCTCTCTCTCTCTCTCTCTCTCTCTCTCTCTCTCTCTCTCTCTCTCTCTCTCTCTCTCCTTATCTACCTACTTGCCAACTAGTGTACCTGCCTATCCACCCCTTCACCTACACATCTGTCAGCTGGCTGGCCGGTCGATTGAATTTAAAGTTACGGCGTTTGTTGCTTTCTTATTAATCTCATAGTTTAAAAAGTCTTAAAAGTCGAGAGGATCGACTTCATTGCACCGGGTTTTATCCCATACGGCTCGGTATCTCTCTGCAAGGCGGCCTATCGACAGCGTCGCAGAAAGCACGAACTCCGTAGCTCCAGCGATGACCCCAGGAGTCTCTGAGAACAATGCACACATGAACCGAAAGACATAGCCCGGAATCGAACCCTCAATCTTCGGAACGCGAGACAGACAGCTTGACGACATCGCCACGGAGACTCTCCAGGTCTCACAGTTATAGATTTATACATAGCGGAAGGGATAAGAGCGCTCTAGCTATTAAACGTCCAGTGCGCTGATAATGGTGTAGCGCCTCAGTTTGAACGTCAACGTTGACTTCTCGTTCAGAAAGCAATGGCAAACTACCGAACGTACAATTGCCTCGGAGATCAACCTGGGGTGTGGTTGAGTACAACGTCTAGGTAGTCTCCTTTTAAAATGTCTTATTTATAAGACACCCGGGACGCAGAGGTGTTTCCAAGGCACCAGGGCCGGGTTATATACTGGCCAAGACCTATTGACGCGTCCTCGTCGAGCGTCCTGGGCAACAGGTCCCTTCGGGGTCCTGGCTAAAGTCAGTAGGATCGCCGATTCCTCCGAAGTCGGAGAGTGTCTGCCTGTACGGAGAGGAACCACCAGTCTGCCCACAAATAAGCCAGACATGGGACAACGGATACTCACGCAAAACTCAGGTCCTGTATGACATCACACTGATGTTGGACAACAGAATGCCTTCATCCGACATACAGGACTTCGCGTTGGAGCTCAAGCCAACGAACACAAGCAAGCAAGCAAGCATAAGACACCCGAATGATACGGACATATAATTGCAGTTTATTGCCTGCCATATTTCGCTGTTATCTTGTTAGGTACATGATTTACAGGACGTCGCAGTAAACCCCAGCACTGTTTGGCTGTTTATTATTTCTTGGCAAGGTTACATTCAGTAGTTTGCCTTTACTTTCTGAACGACCGGCACTTATTACTTTGTATGAAAATCAACGCAAGGCGGTCAGCTTCAAAATTGCCCACAGCTGTGTTTCTAACGCGGTATGCGGCATTAGGAACTGCGTCTGCAATCCCTTCGTCACAGAGCAGTTACGTCATCATCATCATGTGCCATGCCGGTAAGCGTGGGCGGTCATGTTGTGCCATCTCACTCGATCACCAGAGTCGTGGATCAGCTCCGTGTTCCTGTTTCGACCATGCCACGTGGCCAAGCCATCCAGGTATTTACTTCTCGGTCTTCCCCTTGGTCTGTTCCCTTCGATCTTGCCAGTTGTCACTAAGTTCTCCAATTCATTTCTTCTCATAACATGCCCAAAAAATGTCTACTTCTAATTTCTCTAATCAGTTTACGATCTTCATTTGTTTCTTGAAGGACTTGTTCATTGGTTTTTCTGTCTGTCCGTGGTATTCTTTGCATTTTCCTCAGAAACCACATTTCTACAGCCATCAGCTGTTTTTCAGCTTGAGTTCTTGCTCATTGTCCATGCTTCACATCCACACAAAAGTACAGGTTCTATGAAGCACTTCAACACTCTTTTTCTCGTTTCAATTGATATCTTTTTATTGGTCAGTATGTTTTTCATCTTACAAAAGGCTACCTTCGCCATGGCAATTCTTGTTCTAATCTCTTCAAGGCATCTCCCATCAGATGTTATGACTGTTCCGAGATAGCTGTACCGATTCACTTGTTTAAGAATATGCCCATTTACTGGTATATTACATTGTGGTATTTCTTCCTTCCTAGTGACGACCGTTCATTTATCGATCGTTTATCAGCGACACGCTAGGAAATTAAACCACTTCCATACAGTCTGCCTTAGGAAGCTACTGAAGATTAAATGGCAAGACAAGATCCCAGACATTGAAGTCCTAGAAAGAGCGTCCATGCCCAGTATCTACACTCTACTAATGAAGAATCAGATTCGCTGAGCTGGTACTTAACTCGCATGCCAGATCACAGGCTCCCTATACGAAGTTTTTACGGCGAGCTGCGTTGTGGTAAACGCTCCCAAGGTGGCCAGAGGAAACGCTTTAAAGATACTGAAAATCTCACTGAATGCTTTTGGAATTCATCATGACACCTGGGAGACTGCAGCCAGAGACAGAAATTCGTGGCGTGCATTATTACGCAAGGGTGCAGTCACGTGTGAGTCAACCAGGACCGCAAGAGCTGTGAAGAAAAGGCAGGACAGAAAAACCACTGCGGGAAATCCTCCTCCAGAAACGTCAAGCATTCTTTGCCCACATTGTCAAAGACCATTTCGAGCCAAAATAGGCCTTTTTAGCCATCTTAAAACTCACGGCTCCATACTTTCAACCCCACTGGATGAAATGAATGCTCATCATCATTCTTGATGGACAAACAAGAAACAAACAGGGCCGACCATAATCTGTGAAGCAGGTACATATAACAGAAAAAAAGTTTAACGTATAATAAATCAGCGTCATGAATTATTTCAGCTGATTACATAAAACACGCCGTCACTGTCGCCACGGTAGTTTTAACACAGCCTAGCATGTCTGTTTGCTTGCATGAATGTGATTTACCGGTATGTATAGCAGACGCCTCAACATATCTCAACTGCTCTTTGTTGTGTGTAGTGATCACTACTCGGTGGCGAAGGGTTACGAATGCATTTCGTAATTCCACATACCGCCTTCGAAACATAGCTACGGGCGATGTGAAGCAGATCGCCATGCATGATTCCATAACAGATATGAGTGCCGGTTGTTCAGAAAGCAATGGCAAACTACCGAACGTAAACTTGCCAAGAATTCATAAACAGCAAACAAATTAAAATACTGGGATTGACTGTGACATCATGTAAAGAATATGCAACTAACTTTTAGTGACCAGTACTCAGAAGTCCCCTTTGCCTGCCACAAGCCCCAATTCTAGTAAATGCCGTCTTACTGATGATCTTTCCGATTGCCAGGGTTAGTCCATATAGCCAAAATGTTTAAGTATTTTCTTCCTAATTCACGCAGGAATGTTTTGTGTTATTCTACTTTTTAATTGTCGTTCCGATCTACCTATTTAAATGAACTGACTTTTACATCAAAACTGATATGTACAGTTGTATTTGGCATTTGGAAGCACACTTTATTTTATTAATGGGGTTGTTATGGGCGAAGTCTTGTCTCTCAAAATATTATAAAAATATTCAACGAAAAGCAAACACATTTATTTGGAAACAGCGTGCCGGGGGGGGGGGGGGGGGGGGGAGAGAGAAAATGGCAACTACTGACTTAATGTATTGCGACAGGTGGAAGGATGATCAATGGCACGATATAGTCAGGATTTAATGGGAATGTCTGCAATTATATTCGGTTTTCGTGGAAAAGATTTGTTTCCCTTGAATGTTTGTCTTTCGTTTTCAGTTGAAGAATGCTCTGAGTTGCTACCGTATAAGAACAAACATTGCTCTACAAAAACTAAGGCAATTACTTCTACTTCTGGTTTGTTCCTGAGTAATTGCAAAATGTACGGATTGGAACAGATAGTGTAATTTTATTAAGAGTATGCATATTTCATGTGGCACCATCCGGGTGCGAATAAACACCTCCTATTGACAACACCTATATGACATTGGCCGGTTTCCCTGGCCTAGGGGTTATCGACTTTCTCCTTAATCCGTATATCCACGTGAGGAACGTAACTTGCGAGAGAATCGGTAGCGGTTATCACCGCGTTGGTGACTTACGGGATATGTGAGCTGGCCGCTAAGAAAACAATGGCAAAGTACTGAGCGTAATCTTGCCATGAAATCAACAATCTCCCAAGAGGGTTAACCCGGTCAACAAATACCCGCAGAAGTCGGATGTGTCGAACTAACGGCGCAAGAACGTAGCTCTGCTGTAAACAGGCACAACGCAATCACGTCGTAAAAAAAAAAAAAAACTCCGGATGACCTCAGAAGAAGAAATGAACAATCGGATGAAAGATGCTGATGTTGACAGCGATGTCCTGTAAAGGATATGCTAACCAAAAAAAAAAAATAATAATAATAATAATAATAATAAATACAAATAAAAATAAATGAAATTTAAAAAAAAGACATTGACGACAATCCCTTTCAAATTACGGCCTTTTGGAGTTCTTTCGATCTGCAGATCAGAAAGGAGTGACTAATTGAAGCCTACAGAACATTTAATATAAAAAGCAAGACGAAGTAAAACAGACTTATCCCTCAGTGGGTTCGTAAGAAGACAGGAAATACAATCAGATGCAATGCAAAGAGGGGACGCTGGATGCGTACTAAACTCAAGATGTCATCTCTTAAATTCTGCAGATTGGCCTCTAACAATTGAGTGATGCATTGATCTGTGCTGCTGCGTCTAGTTTGGCTGCAATAAAATTGTCATTCTGATGTTTGTTTGGTGCCGGCCATATGGTGAAGGAATTTGAATGTAATTCGCAATCCCGCATACCGCGTTCCAAATACAGCTGTGAGCGATTTGAAAGCAGATCGCGGTGCGGTGTTTTACAAATAAAAGTATGAGTGCCGGTTGTTCAGAAAGCAATGGCAAACTACTGTACGTAAACTTGCCAAGAAAACAACACACAGCCACACACACACAAATTATATCAAAGTGTAGTATCTGCACTTTGATCTGGAAAGTGGAAATATTTTGGGACGTGCAGATGGCAAGAGTTATACTGACCCCAACAACTGTCGAGTGCCGATTGGTCAATAACGAAGTGGGGTTAGCGCCGTATGTCTTAGTCTCTGGGCGTGGAAGCGGGTGCTGCACTTTTTATGTCACTGACTTAGCAGAGTGGGTGAATCTAGTTGGAGTAGCAGCGATGAAGATTGCTTCACGTGACTTAATGTCAGCGGTGTCGATAGTGCAGGCGGCGGGTGGGGGAGGGTGGACGAGGCGGGACGGTAGGGGGGGCCCTACGTACAAGAAATCACGTAGAGTGAGATACAGAGAGGGGAGGGGGGGGAATAGGCAACAAGAGAGGGGGACAAGAGAGAGTGAGAAAGAGGGAGAGAGGAAGAAAGTGAGAGAGAGAGAGAGTAGGCGGGGGGGGGGGGAGAGAGAGAAGGAGAAATAGACGGAAGAAAGTGAGGGGAGAAATAGAAAGAAAGAGAGGGGAAGAAAGTGAGAGACAGAGACATAGAAAGATAGGGGGTGAGAGAGAGAGAGAGAGAGAGAGAGAGAGAGAGAGAGAGAGAGAGAGAGAGAGAGATGAATAGGCGGAAGAGATACGATTGGAAGGACAATAAGAGAGAGAATAGACAGGGTATGGACGACCCGACAGACAGACAGACAGACAGACAGACAGACGGACGGACGGACGGACGGACGGACGGACGGACGGACGGGCGGACGGACGGGCGGACGGACGGACAGACAGAAAGACAGACACACACACAGACAAAATGGATGGGCAGGTGGTGGAAATATTGGGCACATGGACAACATACAGAGCGGTAGATCAATCAAAGACTACAGAAGTCACCACATAGAGTCATCTTATCTCAACTCAGACACAAAACTCTCCTGACATAGCGAGGAATTGAACCCAGGCCTCACGCAGTGTGAGACCACAATTCTCACATTTTAGAAGTCTGTCGGTCATCGACATGTGAGAGAAACTGATGATGCCTCCCATTCAGCCATCAAATTGCATACCCTGTAAAAGTTCATGTTTCGGCTTTCTTCTTTAGCAATCATGAAGTAGTCAACGATTCACATCTGTCTTTAGCAATCATGGAGTAGTCAACGATTCACATCTGTCTTTAGCAATCATGAATTAGTCAACGATTCACATCTGTCTTTAGCAACCATGAAGTAGTCAACGATTCACATCTGTCTTTAGCAACCATGAAGTAGTCAACAATTCACATCTGTCTTTAGCAATCATGAATTAGTCAACGATTCACATCTGTCTTTAGCAATCATGAAGTAGTCAACGATTCACATCTGTCTTTAGCAATCATGAATTAGTCAACGATTCACATCTGTCTTTAGCAACCATGAAGTAGTCAACGATTCACATCTGTCTTTAGCAATCATGAATTAGTCAACAATTCACATCTGTCTTTAGCAATCATGAATTAGTCAACAATTCACATCTGTCTTTAGCAATCATGAAGTAGTCAACAATTCACATCTGTCTTCAGCAATCATGAATTAGTCAACGATTCACATCTGTCTTTAGCAACCATGAAGTAGTCAACGATTCACATCTGTCTTCAGCAATCATGAATTAGTCAACAATTCACATCTGTCTTTAGCAACCATGAAGTAGTCAACAATTCACATCTGTCTTTAGCAACCATGAAGTAGTCAACAATTCACATCTGTCTTCAGCAATCATGAATTAGTCAACGATTCACATCTGTCTTTAGCAACCATGAAGTAGTCAACAATTCACATCTGTCTTTAGCAATCATGAATTAGTCAACGATTCACATCTGTCTTTAGCAACCATGAAGTAGTCAACAATTCACATCTGTCTTTAGCAATCATGAATTAGTCAACGATTCACATCTGTCTTTAGCAACCATGAAGTAGTCAACAATTCACATCTGTCTTTAGCAATCATGAATTAGTCAACGATTCACATCTGTCTTCAGCAATCATGAATTAGTCAACAATTCACATCTGTCTTCAGCAATCATGAATTAGTCAACAATTCACATCTGTCTTTAGCAATCATGAATTAGTCAACAATTCACATCTGTCTTCAGCAATCATGAATTAGTCAACAATTCACATCTGTCTTTAGCAACCATGAAGTAGTCAACAATTCACATCTGTCTTCAGCAATCATGAATTAGTCAACAATTCACATCTGTCTTTAGCAACCATGAAGTAGTCAACAATTCACATCTGTCTTTAGCAATCATGAATTAGTCAACGATTCGCAGCTGTCCGTTGCCACGTGGACAGACATTTTCTCACAATGTTACTGCATCCGGCCAGGAAATAAACATCACAGAGGCCATAAAGGTCGTCTACAGGCAGAGCTGGCAGTTAATATTCAGCGAATAGTTCGAACACACGTTCGATCACGTGATATGATTCATTGGTTCCTCCTCCTCCTCCTCCCACCTCCTTCCGCCCCTCTCTTCCTATCTTCCTCCGCCCCTATTCCTCCCTGTTCCACCCTCCTCCTGCCTCCTCCCGTCCCCCTCTTCCTCCCTTCTCCCCCTCCGACTGCCGCCTCCTTTTCCTCCCTCCTCCCGCGGTCTGCTTCCAAATCGCCCACGGCTCTGTCTCGAACGCCGCATGCGGGATTGCGAATTGTGATTATAACCCTTTCTGCCACAGGGCCTTAACGCGTGAAAAACGGTCCTTACACCTTTTTAAAACACGCATTAATATTTTGGGAACCATATGTCAGACGAAAAGAAGCCATGTTTTGTTTTCTGAAGTGTCGAAAATATTCTTTGAAGTCTGATAGCTTCAAATTTTGCCTTAAGGAAAATGTATATATCACAGCTTTTGAACCAACATAAATCAATATATAGCGAACGCATCAAATGTCTTTTCTGCTGCCTCGCTTTCATCCGAAAGACTTACAGGCAGAGTCAATTATAAGTATGCCATTCTACTGAAGATCGCGAAGCATAAGTTCGCAGAAGTATCAAACACCAAAGGTGGGGCCCAGAGAAACGCGCGCATTTTGAAGTTTGCACGTGCAAGCAGCTGTCATGTGCCACGAGTTACCTTTTCCTGTTGTCAATAGGAACAGTCTGTTGGCGCGAACTTCTCCGCAACGGGCTGTGACTCCTTTCAAAGGTGACCTTTGCAAAGAGCAAGTGTTTTTGAGTTTGCTCCGTCGTCGAGAAATTTACTGCACATGACTAATCGAACCAGTCAAGGACGAGAAGTTGTATGTGTGTGTAACATTTGATGCCAACATAACAGGAGCATCGTAATCATAGACTGCAACCTTTGTATTCATTCGCTGCTCGAAGGAATGGCGTTTTCACCTGCTGTTGTTATTGCAGTGCAAGATAGAACAGTTTTGTTATTGTGTTATTATTTTATCTTCCTATCGGCGGCTTCTATTCTTCCTTCTTCCCTCTTCTATTTTTTTCCCCTCTTCTTCGTGTTAGTATTACAAGGGAAAGTCGTTACGCAACGGGAATTTCATTATAATAGAAGAGTGTTTCCGTGAGGAAAAAACCTGGCTGTTAAGCAATATTCCATTTAGAGATCGTAGGGATCGAGCAGTTTGCGAATGCGCAACAGCGATTATAAATTAGATCCCATATTATCGAGTTGCACCATGGAAGAGTATCGCGGCTTTTTTCGCTCTTCCGCTTTGAACTCAAGCGTTGTCCATGCACATTACTTCTGTTAATGCTGGACTGAATTTTTCGTGTGGATTAGCTTTCTCTAATAATAGTGTATCTCGCCATCAGGCGAAGCCACTCCGACTTCAGAGGTACTTGTAATTTATGTCACAAAGTCAAGGGCGATATGTCAACATGTTAGTCCAACTGTCCGGTGCAGGGGTTGAACCCCCTACTTCGGCATCAACACACCGGATGTTTAAGAACACGCGTTCTTATCCATTCAGCCAAGCTAACCTACACGCAGCTGTTTAAGTCAAGGAAGGGTATGAGTACGTATAAAGGTTTTTAAATGGAAGACAGTATGTTACTGATGACAGGAATCTCCTGGGAAAATTATGATGACCATCTTTCGGGATTTCAATGGCCTTATATAGGTGCATTTACAGGAAAATTGTGACAAAGACTTGTGCTTGATATAGTGACGTGCTAGGGAACACATTAAAGCCCGCGATACAATCTAAACGCCGGGGACTTCTCTCAAATTCAGTATTTTTACTGCACGACAACGCCCGCCCTCATGTTGCTGCGCATAAAGCGGATATACTAGGTGCTCTGAAATTTGAGGTTTTGAAAAATCCATAATACGGTTCAGAACTGGCGTCATCGGACTTTCACTTGTATGGACCCTTGAAAGAACATTTGTGGGTTCAGAGGCTTGCAGATAAAGAGATAACGGAGGCGGTGCAAAACTGGTTTAACTGATTCAGTGCCAAACAAACAATAAGTTTAGGCCAAACATGGTGTCACGAAGTGGCCGCCTTAACATCCCAGAATATTTTTCTCGGTCTCCAAATTTGAGAGGCCAAATTGAGAAAGAATGAATTAATCACACTACTCCAAAATTATCTAGTCGTGAGGTAAGATTATTCACAAAAAGCCTCTAGCCATGACGTAAGCTTGCAGATGGCAAGTAAAATGGCAACTAGATAATTAGTATACACCTTGGGAAACTGCTGACCCAGACATGCTGAATCAACAATGAAGGGGCCATGGACTGTGTAATTAAAACTGACCAGGCATGACACCTGATAAGCACAGGTAGGAAATCGCCAGGTGTGAACCAGGTCTGATAAGACAATTACCACTGTAGACTGTACCAGACAGAGAGGAGCAAGGTGTGATGGCCAGGTTGCGGGGATAATTGCAATTACCGTCAGCGGGAGATAAGAAGAATTTATGACGGGAATGCCAAAGAGATAATAGTGTCTCAGACACTGTCTGCTTGACTCAGCTTAAATAAGGGTCCCTAGCCTGTTTAATGTTAGATTAAATTTGACTTCAGAACAGGTGAGACAACCAGCTCGTTTTGCATGATTCTTAGGTTGCTAGATTTAACTAGGAGAATTAATTCTTAGTAACTAGTCGAGTTTTAGATGGATGTACTGACTTTCAGTCTATATCTGATCTAGGTTATTGCAAGAACTATCATTGTTGTAGGTTACTTGAGTGTTCTTTCTGAGTTCTGTGTTCAATATCATGGTGCTGTAAGTGCTACTCTTATGAGAAGTAGAAACTTATTGAAGGCAGGTCTTGTCTAGATATACTTGAGGTGTCGTAGCAGATGCTTGCCATCTCTTTCTAAACTAGACTAGTCCTTTTTGGTGTGTGCATTTGTTGTACAGAATATAGTCGACTGACTATTTATTTAATTCTTACAACAGCAGTAACTAAGTGTGATTAAACCGGGCAGCTCAGCAAATATAGCTGGTCTGTTTGGTCACTTCAATTAGACTTGTTGTATATCTCATTTTGTAGCTATACAATATTAGTACTCATTAATAATGCCTGATGCTATTATGTGAGTATCATTAGATGTCTATCTTGAAGTAATATAATGTTTACGGATATGTTGGATGTATGTATGTGTAATTTCATATGAATATACGATGCTAGGAATATGCTTCGTACATATTCTTTTTGTGTATATACATCTCATTTCGTATACCTACAAACTAACTAGTGCATTATGCTATTATGTTAAAGTATCATAATATGTCTAGTTTAATTAATGTTTTATGTGTATTTCATGTTTGGTATATTGATTTGTCATATGCAAGCCTATCAATATGACGTGTTATATTATGGTGTGCGCATTGGCACACTAACCATCGATTGCATTTGTAGCAGAGCTGTAATGGCACAGACAGTACCCACAAGTGTTATGGGGTATATGGTGCTAAACTTCCTCAGTGTATTGTGGGCGTGCGTCCCCGGTAATGCATGGAAACCTGGCACAGCTATTGGTCACGGCTTGTAAGCCCGGATGACCTGGCATTGTTATAATACACTTACCGACCCTGTGAGCTGCTAAACTAACATTGGACGGAGCGGCTGTACGACACAGAATTTCTGTATTAGCGATATGGACATGGGGCGGCAGAAATGTAATCATTACAGGCGTGTGAGACAATTGAAAAGCCCGTCCCAGACTAAAGACAGTAGGGAGAAGGAGGATGGTGAACATAGTAGAGCTGGAAGATAAACTTGGCCAGACTGGTCATTGTATATGTTTGTGTTATGATATGTTTTAATTAGGATTGCGCTGATGTAGAACTGATATAACACATTCTCGACTTTCTTTCAAGCTCTCACAAGGAGCACCTATGTTATAGATCTCAAGACTAGAGACTACTGACTAGGAGTGTCAGGACTGACAGGATCGTTAGAATACCGGCAAGCTGTTCTTTTGTTGTCTACTGGAGAGTGGGGATCTGGACCACAGTTCCAGATAGATGAAGTAACAAGTAAAGTTACGTAATGTTTCTCATCACAATATGTTATATGATTTCATCATCCTCATATTAAAAACCATCAGATGTCTATGATTAGCAAATAAATGTTGTAGTATTGTAACTCATAGTTCTGTCATTATATTTGTTCCAATTGTGCATACGTATTGTTGTGTACATTGGTGGGGGTTCACTTACACACCAAGGAAAGGAGCAGTCAGGGAGAAAACCTGTACTGAGATAGTCGTCTATACTAATATATTTAGACTTAAAACATCTATCTTAAGCTAACCTTCTCTTTCCTATACCTTGGCGAATATTCAGCTCAGTTCATTTCAATTTTGTAACGAGCCACTTAGAGCTGTACGTTGGATATTCAGGGCTTAATCTGTAGTTCAGCCATATAGATTTTGTCCCTAGTCAGTTTCTGACTATCTGGGGTTGCTCGCCAGTGAATAAGATTTTAATCTAGCCGGTGGGGCACCCCGACTTATGACAGATTGGGGCTTCTCGTACGGTATTTGAATTCGGACTTCTCGCTTTCAATAGACTCCGGTACTAGACCCTAGACATACGATTTTAAAAGTTAGCTCTTGTAATCTTCAGTCATCAAAATAGACTATCATCAGATGTAGCTAATTTTAGTTGAGGAAGTTACAGAGTATATATATATAACTTTTCAAAAGTGTATAACAGATAAGAACTTATGAGAACTACCTCATCTATCATTTATTGATAAGTATTTTAATTCTTATCATTTAGTGTATCATTCATCATTTAATGATAACTGATCACTTTAATCATATTTACATTGATGTGTTTGATGATTTAACTGCTTGATTGATTTGCCATTTTATGCTACTTATGCCATTTTCATTATGACATGTATGCAGTGCATTTTAATATTTATTTAGGTAAATATTAGTATTGATTACTGTGTAGTATATCTCTCACACTTACTTCACTGCGGTCGCCAGAAACTACTGGAATATTACTTTCAGTTGTCTTTCACTGCTGAGGTTTAACTCTACACATTGGTTTAGATTCTGCTGTCATTGGTTCACTCTTGTCTTTCTAGCTTAGCTCTGATTTTCATAGATACATAAGAGCTTACCTAATATAGCCATTAGCAAATATGGACTCACCTTCCCAGGATCTAGATTATCTGAAGGCGCGCACAGATTACTTAGAGTCCACGAGAAGGTTAGGCATAATAGAGGGCTTAACAGGAGAACAATTAGAAACATACATCAGAGACGAGATGAAAGAGTGGGACATGGCGGAGGAACAGATGAATAAAACAATTGATGAGTTATTTGAAGCAAAAGAGCGTAGCAAAACTGAAGAAGCAGAGATTAATAAACAGCATATGGAAGTAGTCAATGCAGAGAAGCTAACCTTTCTAGCGGAACATAAGGTAGGAGATATGGATGCTCACCCAACCAAGAAGGAAGGGACATCTTTGCCAACCACCGCGGAATCAGAGTTAGTGGACCGGGAACTACAGGTTCTCATTCGACCCTGTCCTAAACGGAAAAGAGGGAAGAAAAAACGTGCCAAAGGCACTTCAAACAGTCACAAACGTGATAACTGTTTGTACCACGGCAATGGTGGTTTAACTGTACAGGACCTTCAGGAAAACCACTTGACTTCTATGAGAAATGAATCTCGAGAGAAAGAGGAACTGAAGACAACCTTTAATGAGGTCGCAGGCGGAGACCTAGCCGATTCTCACATTCCCTTCTGTTCACAGAATCATGAAGTGGAATTACATCTGACTGAAATAGGGAGGATGGAAGTAACGGAATCCCAGGTGAATTTCATTACTGCAGCGCGGGAAGAATCACTAATTATCAGTTCAGATAATTTAACTGGTCCGCCAGTACAAGACTCCCAGGAATCTCATTTTACTTCAACGAGAGGTGAAACTCAAGAGGAAGATGACCTGAGGACATCTTTTAAGGAGGTCGGAGATCGAAAGGTAACCGACTTTATTATTCCCTTCAGCTCAGGAGAGGATGAAGTGGGATTAAATTTGACTGACAGTGGGATGAAGGATGACCCGGAACCCCTTGTGATCTTTGAGGCTGCAGCTCAGGACAAGACACTAGATCTCAGTTCAAATCATTTACCTAGTGTGATGGATTGCTTAGACAGCCCACCACAGGATGTACCGCAACTGGACTTAGCCCATGAAAGCAGGGCCAGAGAGGAACATCCAGACCAGGAAACAATTCCAGTTGTTATCTCACAGTATACCAGTTCGGAGACTCAGGAAACACAGGGAATTGTTAGGAGCCAGAATATGGACTCTGATATTGTGCAGACAACATTGTCTGTAGTTGCTAAAGAAGAAAATTCTTTGCACAAGATGGAGGAAGAAACGCCTATCATCTCATTAGCTGAAGTTATCAGGGAATTCCAGCAACAGGGACCTGAAGTAACAGAAGTCAAGAGTGGTTTGGAATCAACACTCTTAGGATTCAATCTACCCTTCAGTCAGGTCGATTTGATAGGAGTAGATCAGCTATTTGTGGATACTTTATTCAAAAGTAACACTACTTTATCGCCCTGGAGTAACTATGTTATTTCTCAAGGCAGGACAACTTGGCACACTAAATTTCCAATTTCTAGCACGGTTTTCACACGAAACTCTAATGCAGAGAAACTCAGCCCGTTAACTGATTATCAGGGGAAGAAACCGCGACACCGAGGAGGGAAGATTGTTACGCCCAACTTTGAAGGAGGAAAGCGCCAGTTGAATTTATATCATGGGACCATGATGTGTAACATTATTCCTTTCAAAAGGAAGTTATTGATGGATCAGTTGAGAATCTATAACGGACGGAGGAAAATCACGGAGACAAGCTTTGCTGTGGCCAGCTTATGCAAGACCTCACTACGGGTACATCCTCGGCTGCAAGGAGTAAATCACGTGAGTGAATGGTGTAAAACAATTGCTGCCCAGAGGCGTAGAAGAATCCCGTTGATTGTGATCTTTCCCAGAGGGGTAAAATTACAACCTTCTGACAATTACCGGATTTTACCAAGCTATTGCATGGAATCCCGGCCGAAAACCAGGTACAAGGATCTATCCAGAGTATCTTTGGGTTATGGAAATGGGACGTCTTTATGCAGGACAACCCACTGCCACAAGGAATATTGGAAACCTTTAGGCAGATACAGAACGGAGAGTGCTTAGGCATTATTCTGGGATGTACGGCGTGCTTTGACAAAAGATTTCTGGCAGAAACTTTTTTTTTAAGGGGAAAGCTCTGTCACGAAGTGGCCGCCTTAACATCCCAGAATATTTTTCTCGGTCTCCAAATTTGAGAGGCCAAATTGAGAAAGAATGAATTAATCACACTACTCCAAAATTATCTAGTCGTGAGGTAAGATTATTCACAAAAAGCCTCTAGCCATGACGTAAGCTTGCAGATGGCAAGTAAAATGGCAACTAGATAATTAGTATACACCTTGGGAAACTGCTGACCCAGACATGCTGAATCAACAATGAAGGGGCCATGGACTGTGTAATTAAAACTGACCAGGCATGACACCTGATAAGCACAGGTAGGAAATCGCCAGGTGTGAACCAGGTCTGATAAGACAATTACCACTGTAGACTGTACCAGACAGAGAGGAGCAAGGTGTGATGGCCAGGTTGCGGGGATAATTGCAATTACCGTCAGCGGGAGATAAGAAGAATTTATGACGGGAATGCCAAAGAGATAATAGTGTCTCAGACACTGTCTGCTTGACTCAGCTTAAATAAGGGTCCCTAGCCTGTTTAATGTTAGATTAAATTTGACTTCAGAACAGGTGAGACAACCAGCTCGTTTTGCATGATTCTTAGGTTGCTAGATTTAACTAGGAGAATTAATTCTTAGTAACTAGTCGAGTTTTAGATGGATGTACTGACTTTCAGTCTATATCTGATCTAGGTTATTGCAAGAACTATCATTGTTGTAGGTTACTTGAGTGTTCTTTCTGAGTTCTGTGTTCAATATCATGGTGCTGTAAGTGCTACTCTTATGAGAAGTAGAAACTTATTGAAGGCAGGTCTTGTCTAGATATACTTGAGGTGTCGTAGCAGATGCTTGCCATCTCTTTCTAAACTAGACTAGTCCTTTTTGGTGTGTGCATTTGTTGTACAGAATATAGTCGACTGACTATTTATTTAATTCTTACAACAGCAGTAACTAAGTGTGATTAAACCGGGCAGCTCAGCAAATATAGCTGGTCTGTTTGGTCACTTCAATTAGACTTGTTGTATATCTCATTTTGTAGCTATACAATATTAGTACTCATTAATAATGCCTGATGCTATTATGTGAGTATCATTAGATGTCTATCTTGAAGTAATATAATGTTTACGGATATGTTGGATGTATGTATGTGTAATTTCATATGAATATACGATGCTAGGAATATGCTTCGTACATATTCTTTTTGTGTATATACATCTCATTTCGTATACCTACAAACTAACTAGTGCATTATGCTATTATGTTAAAGTATCATAATATGTCTAGTTTAATTAATGTTTTATGTGTATTTCATGTTTGGTATATTGATTTGTCATATGCAAGCCTATCAATATGACGTGTTATATTATGGTGTGCGCATTGGCACACTAACCATCGATTGCATTTGTAGCAGAGCTGTAATGGCACAGACAGTACCCACAAGTGTTATGGGGTATATGGTGCTAAACTTCCTCAGTGTATTGTGGGCGTGCGTCCCCGGTAATGCATGGAAACCTGGCACAGCTATTGGTCACGGCTTGTAAGCCCGGATGACCTGGCATTGTTATAATACACTTACCGACCCTGTGAGCTGCTAAACTAACATTGGACGGAGCGGCTGTACGACACAGAATTTCTGTATTAGCGATATGGACATGGGGCGGCAGAAATGTAATCATTACAGGCGTGTGAGACAATTGAAAAGCCCGTCCCAGACTAAAGACAGTAGGGAGAAGGAGGATGGTGAACATAGTAGAGCTGGAAGATAAACTTGGCCAGACTGGTCATTGTATATGTTTGTGTTATGATATGTTTTAATTAGGATTGCGCTGATGTAGAACTGATATAACACATTCTCGACTTTCTTTCAAGCTCTCACAAGGAGCACCTATGTTATAGATCTCAAGACTAGAGACTACTGACTAGGAGTGTCAGGACTGACAGGATCGTTAGAATACCGGCAAGCTGTTCTTTTGTTGTCTACTGGAGAGTGGGGATCTGGACCACAGTTCCAGATAGATGAAGTAACAAGTAAAGTTACGTAATGTTTCTCATCACAATATGTTATATGATTTCATCATCCTCATATTAAAAACCATCAGATGTCTATGATTAGCAAATAAATGTTGTAGTATTGTAACTCATAGTTCTGTCATTATATTTGTTCCAATTGTGCATACGTATTGTTGTGTACATTGGTGGGGGTTCACTTACACACCAAGGAAAGGAGCAGTCAGGGAGAAAACCTGTACTGAGATAGTCGTCTATACTAATATATTTAGACTTAAAACATCTATCTTAAGCTAACCTTCTCTTTCCTATACCTTGGCGAATATTCAGCTCAGTTCATTTCAATTTTGTAACGAGCCACTTAGAGCTGTACGTTGGATATTCAGGGCTTAATCTGTAGTTCAGCCATATAGATTTTGTCCCTAGTCAGTTTCTGACTATCTGGGGTTGCTCGCCAGTGAATAAGATTTTAATCTAGCCGGTGGGGCACCCCGACTTATGACACATGGTACACAATCAAATAACGAGTATTATAATGTAAATTTCCAATCTCCGAGCATTAAAATTGCGAAAGGTACCGCGAAACTAAACAAATAACACGATGACACTAGTACGGTGATATAACGCCTTACGGTCAAAATGGCAGATCTGGTGATATATTATCCTTCGTCACTGAATCAATTAATACAGAAATTCACAAGTATTGAAAGAATTAGCGATTAGAGGACACACTGGACAATCATATATAAATTAGGATCTCCGTCTGTCTGTCTGTCTGTCTGTCCGTCTGTCCTTTATGCGCTCGCGAACGGCCCATCCGATTGAGATGAAATTTTCTACACGCCTTTCTTTCATTCCAGAGCTGCCAACTGTAATATTTTTTTAGTGTGAAATCGCCTGCTTACCCAGTATTATTTCATTTTTCATTTTTCATTGTAATTTCATATATCTCAGGGGACCTAACTCTATAAAAGTTATTTCAAGGGGCATAAGTTTTCTGTATAACTTATAGTCATATTGTGGCATCGTTTTCAAAGATTTATAAACTCTTTGTCCATAGTTATATACCGGCATATGAGTTATAATAAATAATGATACAATCTTTAAGGTATTTTCAAAGTTTTCATAAAAATAATGCACAATGCATAACATTGTAACTCATCTTTTTTTGCTTAAGAAGTTACTGTAGTCATGCAGGTGATTAGAAAGCGTTTTCATTAAAAATAATGGATGGTGTGTGGAAGGGCATTTTTATTAAGTTACTTTTTTTTATTGTATGAATTTAATGAAATTAAAACCCAGTATTATTTCATTTTTCATTTTTCATTGTAATTTCATATATCTCAGGGGACCTAACTCTATAAAAGTTATTTCAAGGGGCATAAGTTTTCTGTATAACTTATAGTCATATTGTGGCATCGTTTTCAAAGATTTATAAACTCTTTGTCCATAGTTATATACCGGCATATGAGTTATAATAAATAATGATACAATCTTTAAGGTATTTTCAAAGTTTTCATAAAAATAATGCACAATGCATAACATTGTAACTCATCTTTTTTTGCTTAAGAAGTTACTGTAGTCATGCAGGTGATTAGAAAGCGTTTTCATTAAAAATAATGGATGGTGTGTGGAAGGGCATTTTTATTAAGTTACTTTTTTTTATTGTATGAATTTAATGAAATTAAATTCTGCAGAAAAGTCACACACCAAGCGTTTGAGACGTAAGATGGTGCATGATGGTGGAAATGACCACGTGTTCACATGCACCCACTGTGAACGGACATTTACAGCGCAAATTGGCCTTATCAGTCACACTCGCTACCGTCATAGTTAAAAGTTATTATGCCTTTTTAAAGCACAAACTATCGTCTGTCAAGACGGCAAGGTGCCAATGTGTGTGTGTGTGTGTGTGTGTGAATTTAATGAGACGCTACCCGCCAGGAGCTGGGCGAAGTCACGCCGGGTCAGATAGATAGACAGACCCACCTTTTCGCTGCAGTTGTCTACTCCTCCTTTTCCTTCTTCTGCTGATGCTGCTGCCGCCGCTCCATTTACCCAAGTTAATTGTTGGGGGAAGATGTAAAGATCTTTCAAGTGCTCTTTCTAATGCTTTTTGTAAGTTGGTCTTCGTTTATCTAAGGTTGTTCTAACTGCAACCAATAAATGATTAGACAGACAGGCAGACAGACAGACAGAGAGGGACGGACGGACGGACAGACAGACAGACAGACAGACAGACAGACAGACAGACAGATAGTCGGTAACGGGAACGGGAACTTATATGACTACTTATATGAATTAAATGAGATGCTCCCCACCAAGGACTGGGCGATGCCGGGTCAGACAGACAGACAGACAGACAGACAGACAGTCGGTAACGGGAACGTGAGCTTATATGACTACTTATATGAATTAAATGAGATGCTCCCCACCAAGGACTGGGCGAAGCCGGGCCGGGTCAGCTAGTATATTATAAAAATGGAAAGCTGTAGGTACCAGGTCGGGATTTAACCTATCACCTCCAAATAACGGCAGCGCTTCTCTGCGGGAACACGTGTCCTTCTACACATGACCTACTAAAGACACAGAAACACGGCGTCAGCGTTGACCAGGTCAAATATCAATAGACAAATCGACACCTGGTGGGCAATATTTTCGGTATCACGTGGTCCGCATTTATTTCCCAAGATATTTGCTGGTATCCACTTGAGACTAGGTGTCCCTGGCTTAGTTTTAACACATTGACATCCCCCCCCCCCCCGATTCGGATCTCATGCATGAGCAGTCGGCCGAGAGGCGAGCGTCTAGCTCAGTGGTTTTCAACCGGTGGGGAATCACCCCCAGGGTGAATTTTAGGGGGCGGGGGCGGGAGGAAGGGATTAAGATTATTTCAAGATCGCATTAATACAAGAACCAGTTACTTGATATTGTTTTTCCCTCTAAATTGTATGGTTCTGTACTTCTCGCCCTAATGAAATTCGTTTTATAACGTAAGTAGACCCGCAAATCACGTGTTATGTAGATGTCTAGACTTGTTTTAGTATGTGTTATTAAATTTAGCTTCCATTTTTATGTATACTGTGTGAGGGTGGGAGATTTATAGGGAGGATATTCGAAAGGGGGGGGGGTGACGTTCTGAACATGTGGTAAAAGGGAGGGGGGGGGGGCATGGGCCAAAAAAGGTTGAGAACCACTGGCCTAGCTACTACTCTACCGCGGCTCCTCTGGCCCCTTGCTGAAGCCACACTTAGATACAAACTCAAATGGTATGCATGTGTATGTGTGGATGGGTGGGTGGGTGGATGGATGGGTGGGTGGATGGATGGATGGATGGGTGGGTGCATGGGTGGGTGGGTGGATGAGTGGGTGGATGGATGGGTGGATGGATGGGTGGATGGATGGATGGATGGGTGGATGGGTGGGTGGATGGATGGATGAGTGGGTGCATGGGTGGGTGGGTGGATGGATGGGTGGATGGATGGATGGATGGGTGGATGGATGGATGTGTGGGTGGATGGATGGATGGATGGATGGATTTAATGAGTTTGTGAGAAAGTATATGTGTATGTGAGGGAGTATGTATTTGCGTGCTATGGAGTGGGTGCATAACTGTGAGAGTTTGGTTAAGTTGATGTAAATATGTATGCAGGTTTGTGTGTATGTGTTTATGAATGTGAGTGTGTAAGTGTACCTGCCTGCCTGCCTGCCTGCCTATCTCATAGCATGGTTATATGCATTGCTTATGTTTACACCATTCATTTGACAATGATTTTATTCCTATGTGAATGTAACATGCACAATGATGAACAAAAGATGAGTGATTGGAAGGGCCGAATGTAAAACGGGCCTGCATACTCAATTTGTGACCTTTTGAGAATGAAGTTCTTTCGTTCGTTCGTTCTTACTCTGCCTCCCTGCCTAGTATCCCCTCACATAAGACTAACATTTCCCTATCGGATTGCTGCTATTGATATAAATTATGTTAATACTGTATACTTCAGAAAGAGGCCAGGATATAAAGGGAACTAATCGCGAACATCAGGATGAAGCAATCAACATTCTTTGCGCATGTCAGGAAGTCTGGAATTCAATATAGCAAGTAGCAACAATGGAGGAGGGGGAGATAACAGAAAACAAGGTGCAGGATTGTTGATTGCTTGGTTCAAAGGAATGGAATTGTGCCTAGGGTATAATTTGTAATGTGATGAGGTTTGGCGTGGCTGTTGATGTATAAAACAAAGACAGAGATGACAATTAGAAGAGGTGATGAGTAGAACAGAGAAGAATAGTATGATGTTCGAAATAATAGTGAAGGACTGTCAATTTTGAAGATGGAGGTTCGGAATGTCCTTAACCATATGAAAACTGGCAAGACCCCCTGTTCAGACAACATCACAACAGAAATGATTAATGATTTAGAAGAAGATGGAATAGATCAAGTCACCAGACTGCTGAACACAATATATGATACTGGAGATATACCTCCTGAATTATTGAAAAGTATGTATTTATTGCAATCCCAAAGATATCAGGAGCCTTGGAATGTGATCATCATCGTACAATTAGTGTAATGAGTCACATCACGAGGATCTTGCTAATAATTATCATGCAGAGTTCAGAAGAACACACAACCTGAAATAGGAGAAAAACAATGTGGGTTTGTAAAAGGCAAGGGTACAGTAAATGCTGTCTATATGCTGAGAAGAGTAATTGAACGTTCTATAGGAGTAAACGAAGATCTACATCTTTGCTTTATTGACTACAAAAGGCTTTCGATAAAGTAAAACATGTCAACATGGTAGATATGCTTGCAAACCTACAAATTGATGAGAAAGACATTAGACTTATGGAGAAAAAAAAAACATATATTGGGAACAACAAGATTTCATAAAGATTGATAATGAAGTAGGTCAATATCAGCCTATTAAGAGAGGTGTGAGACAGATGTGTAATGCGACCAGATCTTCTTTCCCTGTGCGGTGAAAATATTTTCAGAAATGTACAAGATATGAAAAGAATCATCATTGGAGGACGAAATATCAATAATATTAGATATACAGATGATACAGTATTGATTGCAGACAATGAACAGGACCTGCAACATTTAGCAGATGGGGTTGTTGCACACAGTGAACAACTAGGGTCAGAATTAATTTGTAAGAAGTCACAGATTATGGTCGTCACTAGGAAGAAGGAAATCAATCAATCAATCATGTGCCATGCCGGAAAGCGTGGGCCGTCATGGCTCGCCATTTCACTCTATCACCAACGTCGTGGATCATCTCAGTGTTCCTATCTCGTCCATGCCATGTGGCCAAGCCATCCAGGTATTTTCCTCTCGGTCTTCCTCTTGGTCTGTTCCCTTCGATCTTGCCAGTTGTCACTAAGTTCTCCAATCCATTTCTTCTCATAACATGTCCAAAGAATTTTGACTGTCTACGTCTAATTTCTCTAATCAATTTACGATTTTCATTTGTCTCCTGTAGTACTTGGTCATTGGTTTTTCTGTCTGTCCATGGTATTCTTTGCATTTTCCTCAGAAACCACATTTCTGCAGCCATCAGATGTTTTTTTCAGCTTGACTGCACATTGTCCAAGTTTCACATCCATACAAAAGAACAGGCTGTATGTATCCCCTCATCACTCTTTTTCTCGTTTCAGTTGGCATCTTTTTATCGGTCAGAATGTTTTTCATCTTGCTAAAGGCTACTTTCGCCATGGCGATTCTTGTTCTAATCTCTTCAAGGCATCTCCCAACAGATGTTATGACTGTTCCGAGATAATTGTACCCTGTTCCGAGATAATTGTACCGATTCACTTGGTGAAGAAGAAGGAAATACCACAATGTAATATACAGGTAAATAGAAATATTCTTCAACAAGTGAATCGGTACACCCGGGAAGGTTAACCCGGTCAACAAATGCCCGCAGAAGTCGGATGTGGCGGCCTAACGGCGCAAGAACGCAGCTCTGCTGTAAACAGGCACAATGCAGTCACATCCGGAAAAAAAATCCGGATGAACGCAGAAGAAGAAGAATCGGTACAATTATCTCGGAGCAGTCATAACATCTGATGGGAGATGCCTTGAAGACATTAGAACAAGAATCACCATGGCGAAGGTTGCCTTTAGCAAGATGAAAAAGATACTGACCAATAAAGAGATGTCAATTACTACAAGAAAAAGAGTGTTCAGGTGCTACATAGAGCCTGTACTTTTGTATAGATGTCAAGCGTGAACAATGGGCAGTCAAGCTGAAAAACATCTGATGGCTGTGGCAATGTGGTTTCTGAGGAGAATGCAACGAATACCACGGACAGACAGAAAGACCAATGACCACGTCCTAAAGCAACAAATGAAAATCGTAAACTGATTAGAGAAATTAGACGTAGACAGTCAACATTTTATGGGCATGTTATGAGAAGACATGTATTGGAGAATTTGGTGACAACTGGTAAGATCGAGAGGAAGCGAACAATGGGAAGGTAGAAAAGTAAATACCTGGATGGGTTGACCACAAGGCAAAGTCGAGACAAGAACACAGAGATAATCTACGACTCTGGTGATCGAGTGAAATGGCGAGTCATGACCGCACACGCTTATCTGCATGGCACATGCTCGATGTATGGATGAGTAGAGGAGGGGGATAGTGATAATAATAATAACAGTGATAGTGGTGATGTTCAGGAAATGGACTAGTAGTAGTTAGTAGTAGTAGTAGTTAGTAGTAGTAGTTAGTAGTAGTAGTAGTAGTAGTAGTAGTAGTAGTAGTAGTAGTAGTAGTAGTAGTTAGTAGTTAGTAGTAGTAGTAGTAGTAGTAGTAGTAGTAGTAGTAGTAGTAGTAGTAGTTAGTAGTAGTTAGTAGTAGTAGTAGTAGTAGTTAGTAGTAGTAGTTAGTAGTAGTAGTAGTAGTAGTAGTAGTAGTAGTAGTAGTAGTAGTAGTAGTAGTAGTAGTAGTAGTAGTTAGTAGTTAGAAGTTAGTAGTAGTAGTAGTAGTAGTAGTAGTAGTAGTAGTTAGTAGTTAGTAGTAGTAGTAGTAGTAGTAGTAGTAGTAGTAGTAGTAGTAGTAGTAGTAGTTAGTAGTAGTAGTAGTAGTAGTTAGTAGTAGTAGTAGTAGTAGTAGTAGTATTAGTAGCAGCAGCAGCAGCAGCAGCAGCAGCAGATTATGATAATGGTCGCCACTTGTTCCCAGTACAGCGATATTACCTATATGGGTTGAACCCGCTACCTCGACATCAGCATAAAATAAGTTATCCATTCGGCCAGGCTGACCTCCCGTGTTTTCTATTAGCTAACATAACGTCAGTGGTTACAGCAAATTTTTAGGATAAGAAAGAATATTTAAGGAAACGAGCGTGATAAAACGAAATCTATAAAACGTATCAGTTCATAAATGTGTTTCCTTAATTTGCGGAATTCCTCATTCTACGCCGTTTAACGAGTCCCAAACAAGAAACGATTTAATACCCTAAAAATATTCTAGAAATTCGTTATAAATAGGTCAGCTTTGCCTTACGACCCTTGTAACAGCCCCATCAAGAAAGGAAATGATCTCAACTGGAATAAAGATGCGAAAACGTTTACCACTTCCCCGAGCTAATGTTCATAATTTATTGGAGAGAAAACGTCGAGGGGCGAGAACTTTCTCAGACAGAAATAGACAAACCCACAGATTCCAATTTCAAATTTATGGCTCCTGGATTTTCTAACGCACCACGCGAATGCGCACAATTTTTCAATTTCTGACAACTTGTTGAAAATTTTAAAGATAATGTTTTCTAACCTAGACGGCGGAGGCGGGAATGATTTTCGGGCCTTGCCGAACCAACCAGCGGGGAGCTTTTCTGGTTTTTCTGTTCTGTTCTTTTTTTTTTTTATTATTGTTTTTCTTGTTTGATTTTTTCCCCTTATTTTGGGTTTTATTTTTGTTTAAACTGACCTGGATATAGATCAACACAACCTACAGTGAAGTGAGTACCAGGAGACTAAATGGGAAGTAAACTACTCCGACTATAGCAAACATTGATGGCAGAGGAAGAGAAAGGAATTTAACCTCTACACTGTATTGTGCTATTAGCGCATTGGCTATCAGACCTAATATTCAGTACCTCACCCATCGAGCGCCGCTTCATCTAAATATATTGGTTTAACACCATATACCCAACTGGGGGAAGGGGTTACGGGCGCAGTTCGTAATCCCGCATTTCGCGTTCGAAACACAACTGCGGGCAATTTGGAATCAGGCCGCTTTGCGTTGGGTATTTTTATAAAATGGTATGAGTGCCGTTCGTTCAGAAAGTAATGGCAAACTACTGGAAGTAAATTTGCCAAGAAATCACAAACAGCCAAACAATGCTGGGAATTACTGCTACGTCCTGTACAGGATATACAACCAACTATAACCCAACAGTCCACAAGGCGCGAAAAAGGATCCTTGACTTGTACGAGTATTTTAGGAAGCAACGACCTAAAGTGGTTATAAAACATGAACTGGGAAGAATGACAAAGCATTTTTTTCGAAGGAAGGTAATTTGAGAATTATAATCCAGCACATTGGTGGATTATGAGACAACTGGGGGATTCTGAGACAACTGGGGGATTCTGAGACAACTGGGGGATTATGAGACAACTGGGGGTTTCTGAGATAACTGGGGGATTCTGAGACAACTGGGGGATTCTGAGACAACTGGGGGATTCTGAGACAACTGGGGGATTCTGAGACAACTGGTGGATTCTGAGATAACAGGGGGATTCTGAGACAACTGGGGGATTCTGAGACAACTGGGGGATTCTGAGATAACAGGGGGATTCTGAGACAACTGAGGGATTCTGAGATAACTGAGGGATTCTGAGACAACTGAGGGATTCTGAGATAACTGAGGGATTCTGAGACAACTGGGGGATTCTGAGATAACTGAGGGATTCTGAGATAACTGAGGGATTCTGAGATAACTGAGGGATTCTGAGACAACTGGGGGATTCTGAGATAACTGAAGGATTCTGAGATAACTGAGGGATTCTGAGACAACTGGGGGATTCTGAGATAACTGAGGGATTCTGAGATAAATGAGGGATTCTGAGATAACTGAGGGATTCTGAGATAACTGAGGGATTCTGAGATAACAGGGATTCTGAGATAACTGAGGGATTCTGAGAAAACTGAGGGATTCTGAGATAACTGAGGGATTCTGAGACAACTGGGGGATTCTGAGACAACTGAGGGATTCTGAGATAACAGGGGGATTCTTAAATAAGGAATTGAATCATTCTGGGACAACAAATTGAAGGATTGGAAGTCAATGATATGAAGGATTGGAAGACAATGACATGACAGATTGGAAGTCAATGACGTGAGGGATTGGAAGTCAATGACATGAGAACACGAGAGATTGGAAGTCCATGAGGGATTGGAAGTCAACGATATAAGAGATTGGAAGTCAATAACATGAGGGAGTGGAAGTCAATGACATGAGAAATTGGAAGACACTCAAACTATCTGGATAAAGAAGATACACATTTGTTGAGCTTCGGCTTTTCAGAAACCAATGGTAAACTACTGAACCTATAATTGCTTAGAAAATCATAAACAGCCAATAAATGTTGGGGTTGATTGCGAAGTACTGTAAATGAGATGCTACTAACTTTTAACCCCGATTACAAATATATCTTCAGTGCTCCGCAGTGTTCTCCCCTGTAGCCATGACAACACAAGAGAGATAACTTATGACAACGACAACAATGACGGTAATTACCTTTTTGGCGTCCGTGAGCTCTGGAGGGCTTTGGTGCGGGCTGAGCCCTGTACCGTTAGCTAACATGGGACTGTGAGACATTAGTTCCTCGCTACCTCGCTGAAAACGAACACAAATATAACAGTTAAATTTGACTTTTTTGTGACCTCACTGAAAACAAATACAAATATAGTAGTTAATTTTTTTTGACTAACTGAAAACGTTATACTGGAAGGCCCCGTTAACGTCGGGGCTACGTCTTTGGAAAACGCGATTTTAAGTGAAACGACGTATAGCGAAACACTATTTCCTATAGAAGTAAATGAAATACAGTGTATTTATTATGTAATGTTTAATTTGATGGTTGTTGATATTTATTGGCTAAATAGAGGTGGGTTGGAGGGCGAGTGGTAGAATTATTGGGACGTAGAGGCATTAAGCCGGTCTTCCTGGCATTGGGATTAACGTCTTTCTCCGTAATCCCGTATATTCTCGTGAGTAACGTAACCTGCGCGAGAATCGGTAGAGGTTCTCGCCGCGTCGGTAACTTACGGAGTATGTGAGCCGGTCGCTCAGAAAGCAATGACAAACTACTGATCGTAATCTTGCCTAGTACATCAACGACAGCTGAACAATGCTGGTGTTGGTTGCAACGTCCTGTAAGGGATATGAAAAAAAAAAGAGGCATTAAAACCACGACTCGCTCCAAAACTATCATCAGCACTACTAGTACTGTTCTCATCCGCTTTCTTAGCTAGATTTTTATAGAGAGACTTAGCTTTCTCTTGGATAACTATCTTGCTCGCAGGCATATTCCGTTGGTTCTGGTCTTCAATCCAGACGGCCAATAGTGCTTCCATGTTCTCCATAAGAGTACTTCTGGTACGAGTGATCTTGGAAGCACCCTCTTTTATTTTGTCAGCACCTGCACGAATTTTCCTTACCGTGGTTGGGGATAAACCATGGACTTTACCGATATCAACACTCCGATCGCCAGCCTGAAAACGACGTAACACATCTAACTTCACCTAAAGAGTAACACTTTTCCTCGTTCTGTTACAACCAGCCACACTATCAGCACTTACTGTGTGCTTTGAACTCATAATTATGGGCGATTGCACGATAAAATCCTGGAAAAACGCACTGCACAAAATGTAAAATAACGACGTTAATGCAGCATAGCAACACTTTCTCTCTCTCTCTCGCACACACACACACACATCTCTCTCTCTCTCTCTCTCTCTCTCTCTCTCTCTCTCTCTCTCTCTGTTGACTGACTGACTGACTAACCAACTAACCAACCAGCCAGCCAACCAACTAATAACTAACTGACAGTATGAAGGGAAAGGGGGCTATTGGCGAATCGACCATGTGCATAAGAGGATTGGCGCCACAGACAGCTAATCACATACTTCAAGACTACCCAACGTATCTAGGCAAACCTTCTGATCTAGAGAAACAACAGTGGAAGACAAACTCTATTACCACTAAATGAACTTAAGCAGACAGTGACGTTTATAAAAGAAACAACATTGGAGATATAAACACATTTCAAGCGAACGAAATAAGAAGTACAAAACAATCGAAAGATCGAGGGGAAGAGAGGCAGAGTCAGACCACGAGAAATGATGCTGGATGGATTGTGACGGTGGCATGGAGGAATATCAACGACAGAGTTGATCCAGAAAACCAAAGACAGAGATCTGAGGAGCGTCATGAACGCCCACGCCAGTCGGCACGGCACTTGATGATGATGACAAAACAATCACACAACATAACAGTTAATGCAATTGTGACAAATAATTGGCAAGAACTGAACATCAAAGAATATTCCAGCACTCAGACATGACGCATTCAAGGTAATAGCTAAATCACCAGCCGAATCAATCGCCTCTTTTGCTGGTGTGGGTGATCCGTCTAGTGCACATCCCACATTCTCCAACAGAATATAATCTAAGACTAGAAGCATCCCGTCTACCTTCTTCTCTTATAGCTTCCCTCATTAATCATGCTTGTTGTTATTATAACCTGCTCCAATTATTTTATGATATAGTGTTGCCAAAAGTTTTAACTGTCTATTTCTGTTGTTTGTTCAAGCTGTCTTTGTGGTTTAGTCTTTCGTGAAAGGTTTTTAGATTACTGCTTTACCTCTCCGTGGTATTTTTAATGAACTAACGATAAGAAAACAACATTAACACTCCTCTTTCTCTCGGTCTGTATGTCTGCCTCTCGTCCCTCTCTCTTCATCTCACCGTATCGAACAACTCCATCCTCAATCACTGCCCCCCCCCCTCTCTCTCTCTCTCTCCTTGTCTCCCTCCCTCTCTATCTCTCTCTCTCTCTCTCAAACACGCTTTCTCATTTTGTTTCTCTCTCTCTTTCTCTTTTTCTCTCTCTCTCTCTCTCTCTCTCTCTCTCTCTCTCTCTCTCTCTTTCTCTCTCTCTCTCTTTCCATCTTTATACATGTGATTATATAAACGAATAGTGGGAATATCATAAAGCTGTATACACGAACAAAGGTCGTCGTGGCTGAGAAATGTAACGCGCTTAATTTCTCTATTCCGGCGCCGCAGAAGTCTGATAGTGGCACACGCCAATCAGTCTGACTCCAATGTCGACTTCCGGTTCAGAAAACAGAAGCCAACTACTGAGAGTATAAAATTGCCTACCTTGTAAATAATAAAACATCCATCAGGACGTTGCAATAGCACCCACATGGGTGATACCTTAACGTCATATAAAGGAAATGCACGTTTCAAATTATGTTTTTCCACACACCAGCAAGCAAAATACTTAAAGTAATATGTGCGAACAGGCGTCTTTCCCGTGCAACATTTGGACATTTGTCAAGATATGTCTACCGGCTTCGTGGTGAAGGGTTTACAGACGCAATTTGTACACCCGCATGTTCTAAACACCGCTGCGGGCGATTTAGCAGCAGATTGTCTTGCGTTGGTTTTCACTCATGGTATGAGTGTCGGTCATTCAGTAAGCAAGGGAAAACTTCTGTGCATATCCTGTTTACAGGATATCGCTGTCAACACCAGCATTTTACTGCTGTTTTTGGTGTCTTGGCAAGTTTACGTTCAGTAGTTTGCCATTGTTTTCTGAACGACCGCTTCCCATACCAGTTCGTTAAAACCCAGCGCAACGCGGTCTGCTGCCAAATTGCGCGCAGCTGTGTTTCGAACGCGGGTAAGCGGTCTTACTAATCGTGTCCGTAAACCGTTAAGGGAAAACTACTGAACGTAAGTTGCAGAGAAATCACAACCAACCAACAACAAAAAATGCTTGGGTTGACTGCGACTTCCTGTAAAGGATATGTAACTAACTTTTCATGATCTGTTTCGCAATCAATAAATCATAAAACGGAGGTTTTTGAACTTGAAATGGTACAGAAGCATTCTTAGAATACCGCCGCCCAAGAAGAAGAACAATGGTGCCATTCTACACGATCTCAACATGGAAAAAAAACTGGGTCTGACATGGACAAGGCCTTGGGTTCGTACCGGAATACGATCAGCGTTGCCAGTAGTGGGGTGTGCTCAACGTTTACATCTTAAATCCCGAAAAAAAAAAAAAAAAAAAAAAATCAACTGAGATTAACTTATGAATTGCCATGGGATGATAAATTGTCTTGAGCTATTTCCCTATCTGCCATGGGATTATATATCGCCGACATGTTGTCATTGCGTTATAATACAAATGCTAGTATCACAGCCAGGGATTCTGAGTTAAGTGGCACATGTTTTTCCTTCTGTTTTTCCTTTTATCTCCATTGTTCTCCTTTTTTCATCTTTTCATTCTTCTCATCCCGTTCTTACGCCTTAGTGTAGTCACTGAATTGTCTTCCCCGTGATTATCTGTTGTGTTTTGAGTATGTATTTGTTTACTGATGAAGACTAGTCGCCGCAACGTCCTGTGTTTCCGTAATTGTGTTCTGTAAAGCTGCATTACATTGTGTTATTTCATACTGTTAACACGCCTACTACCATATTAACAACTTTTCGTCATAACCGTGACACACCCCTACTTCCCATCTTCAATCTTGGTGTGACACAACTGTTTAACTCATACTGGCGTGGAATGGACAGTGGTGGAAGGCAAGTTTAATGGAAGAAGAGGCTTGGGTTCACCAGCACGAAGATACACACAGAACATTGTAGACCTTCATCACCATCATATTCCATGCGAACTGGCGTAGGTATTAGGAGTTCATGTCTCCTCAAAGACCTCAGTCCTTGTTGTTCTGGATCAATTCTGCTCATGATATTCCTCCGTGTCACTGTCTCTGTCCATCCAGCATCATTTGTGTCGGTCTGCCTCGTTTTTTACTGATATTTCGAGTGGTCATATTTTTTTGATACCTCTCTTCTAATCACATGACCAAAGAATACTATGCTGTTTGTCTCTTTCTTATGGCTGTATATGTTCTACTTTCATTGGCCACTTTTAGGCAACCGTTAGTTACTCTCGCATTCGTCTCAAGATCCACATCTCCGTTGCCTCCAAGTTCTTCCTGTCCGGAAGACTCTAGTGCAAGAGAATTCACGAGGCAAGAGAAATGGTAAAGGATCGAAAGACTTGACGGCGGGCTATAAGAACAGTACATAGAACATGTACTTTTGTTTGGACGTGAAACGTGGACAATGAGTAGACAAGCTGAAAAACATCTAGTGGCATTGGACATCTGGTTTGTGAGGAAAATGTCAAGAATGTTGAGTTGAGTTGAGTTGAGTTGAGTTGAGCTAGGAACCGACACCACTGCACTCAGGACATTCCCATACGCAATCCATCCCCTTGTTCTACAGGCAGCGAAGAGTCAAATTACGAATCGTTCCCACCGCTATCTGATTGAAAATTCTCCTGGTCTTCCCTCTCAGTTTTGAGATTCTTCCAGAACCCCGCCGATCTCCTACAATCTCATTCTTTCCACATATGAGTTCTCAGTCTGTTCCCCCACCTTCTCCACCCGGTTCCACAAGTGCACGACCACCTGTCCTTTGTCCGTGGATAAATGCAAAGAATACCATGGATAGACAGAAAAAACAAATGAGCAAGTCCTACTAGAAACAGATGAGAACAGTAAACTGATTAGAGAAATTAGACTTAGACAGTCAAGATTTTATGACAAGAAGTAAACTGGAGAACTTTGGTGACAACTGGCAAGATTGAGGGGAATGGTTAGTCACATGGCATAATCCAGACAAAACACACAGGGCTGATTTGGTGATCCTCTGAGATGACGAAACATGACAGCCCACGATTATCAGCATGGCACATGATGATGATGATGGTGATGATGATGATGATGATGATGATGATGATGATGATGATGATGATGATGATGATGACGACGACGATGATGATGATGATGATGATGATAGTGGCGTTCTAAGCAGGACTTAGTACACAATGCCGCTCACACCAATGGTAAACTGCACACAATATACAACGCAAGCCATTAGGGCGCGGTCATTTCCGATACCGCCCAGCAGCCTGCACTAAACAGCACCGCGCCACACGACTGCATAGCAACGGAAGTAAACAAACAGAAACTAAAGACAAATCAAAAAGCTTACCAGATTGTTACTATTCTGGAACAAATTATACATTAATGACGGCCGAATCAACACAAGCATTGTCAATATCCATTTAAATGTCATAAATTAACACAAACACATTTTATACTTAATTTAACTTACTTCATTAAGTTTGAACTTAAGAAGTTAATTCTAAAAAATTAAGGTGTACCGGGGGAAAAAATCGGAGCAATTCTGTAGCTATTATTTAAACAATTTAATTCTAGGTTCGTTTTTTCTTCAAATAAAACTTCCGTTAATTATTACTCTTTAGTTTTCTATGATACCCTTCTGTTTTCCGAAAATTAATGTAATAACTAAAATCACGCCGTAGTTTCAAAAGTGAAATAACGCGGAAACGGCAGAAATGGAGTGTTGTATCAGCGAGAAAATGTGCTCCTGGTACGGACAGTATTGAATGCCACGTCAACGGGAAAATACGTCTGGCTGCACGGCCGGTGGTGAATATTTGGGTGTAGTGAATGGGGACGGTGAGATCGCGTGAGCATATGCGTTGGCTGGTTCAGGCCTTGGGCGGTATAGGCATTTCGTGAGCTGGGTAGGACGGAGATTTCTGTCATGTGGAAAAAGGGGGAGGGGCAGAGAGGGGGGATCCAGTGGGATGAAGATTGCTGTCACGTGGAGAGAGAAGGGGGAGAGGCAGGGAGATGAAAAGAGACTACGAGAGAGGGAGAGAGAGATCGGTGGAATGGAGATTGCTGTCACGTGGAGGTGAAGAGGGAGAGAAAGAGAGAGAGGCAAGGGGAAGGAAAGAGGCGGGGACAGGAGAGAGAGAGACAGGTGGAATGAACATTGGTGTCACGTGGAGATGGAGAGAGAGGGAGGGAGGGGGGATAAAGAGATGAAAAGAGGGAAAGAGCGTGATATAAGTATGAGAGAGAGAGAGAGAGAGAGAGAGAGAGAGAGAGGAGATGGGGAGGGAGAGGAAAGACGGGGAGACGGAGAGAGATGGAGAGTGAGACCGCGCCTCGCTGCAGAAACAAGTGCACAAACAAATTGAACAGGACATGCAAATTGAAAGCTCTATTTACCGACCGGGATTCGAACTTTTCACCCCAAAATGACTACAGCGCCTCGTGGCAGGAGCAAGCGTATTTAATACCGGTGTAGAAGTGGAACCGCCAACTTCGTCATCAGCGTATCGGAAGTTTAAGAACGAGAGCCCTTATCCTTTCGACCACGTCAACGCCTAAGGGGCACTTTTAAAAAAGTTAGCTGTATAACCTTTACAGGACGTGGCAGTCAGCACCAGCATTTTTTGCTGTTGTAATGTCTAGGCAAGTTTACGCTCCGTAGTTTGCAATTGCTTTCTGAACGACCGGCACCCATGTCAATTTGTAAAAAACCAACACTATGCGGTCTGCTGCCAAATCGCGCGCAGCTGTATTTCGAACGCGGGTATGTAGGATCACAAACCACGTCCGTAAACCCTTCGCCGCGGAGCGGTCTAAGGAATACTGGAATCTAAATATGATGACGTAAGCATTTGAGGCCTGTTTAATGGTTGTACCTGACCCCGTGTGGTTTAAGTGTCGACGTGACCAAACACGGGACATTGATTGACAAGAACATACAGTGGAAAGGATATGTCATGGCCGCATTATAGATTTACACAGGTCGTTTATAAGCTGGCTTTTAAAATACGGAAAACACTACAAGAGAAAGACACTTGGGAGTTCTGACCCAAATCTCCCCCCCCCCCCTCTTTAAAAAAAAAATTAAAGTAGAGTGTCAAGAAGAAATATTCACGAGGTGGGTGGGGATGGCTGGTTCTGACGACCAGAAACCTCCAACAATGTCAGCTCCAAGAGGAAGTTGATACAGCTGCCCGGGACAGCATGCAACCTTTAGCGCGGTTGGCCGATGGGCTGTTGCCTGTCACCTGTGCCAGACGAGATTACAGCATCTGTCTGGAGGAGTGGCCTGGTGGCACTAACCGTGAGAGAGAGACCGCCTGGGCTTGGTCGTGTGATACCTCTCTTGAACGACCGATATCATGAGACGGGTTGATTGCAACGTGGCAAGAAACCAGACTGGGGAAATTAAACGTATCACAGTGGTAACAAACGGCTATAGTCTGTTTACTTTTGTCTGCCCCAATATAAAATTCCATATCTCAGTAACCAACTGAGGGAAAATGATGAGATTTAGCTATAACCTTATCATTATGTCCACCCAACAAACAAAATTTTTGTTCTGGAGATTGCACAAGAGATTTAAAAGTTTGTATATATGCGGTATATAATTTACGGGACAGAGATGAAGTGCATGTTATTAAATGCATTACCCCTTCACACGGAAACATAAGTGCGGAATAGTTCATTTTCTAGTGGGACATAGGATTGGCCTTATGACAAGTGCCTCGCGTAGAACCTTGTGTCGTCATCCGAACTGACGGGAAATTACTGTAAAACAAGTTTGTTAGCGAGAAATCACTTCTTTTTCACCAAAACATCAAAGAAATGTCGCAGCTTTCCATGATTTAAGTTGCCTTTGGACCTATCAAATACCCCTTGGGTGGGGGTAAATATAAGACGGCAGGAAAAATTTCATAACAATGCAACAGACAGTCTTCAAAATAACTGATCGTGAATGAAGGCATTCATTTCTGGACAGACTATAGTTACCGACAGACACACTGTCATGCTTTCCGCTGTCCCGTTACAGCGATTCTCACATTAAGTTAGCGACAAGCTAGTTAGTCGCGGTTCCAATTTCACGACAAAGGGTTCGCCTCATTATGCTCCGTTCCTGTGCCAGTGAATATCACACTCACTGCCCCATATGAAAGATGAAAGGTGAAACAGACAGTAGCCTCGACAACCCAACAGCCCGCACAGGTATACTATGCATATAGCTGCAAGTCCTTCACATGACGTTGCAATCAACCCCATCATTGTTTGAGGTTTCGGAAATTAAACGCGTGATTGCGGTAACAAACGACTAGAGTTACCGACATACTTAAACTTTCTACGTGCTGATGACAGGGTAGTGGGTACACTTCCGGTCGGTTGGACTTCACGTGGAGTTCTAGTCCAGAAAACAATGGCAAACTATAGAACGTAAACTTGCCTGATAAATCCAGCTGATGTTGGGGTTGATTCCAACGTTCGGCGAAGGACATGCCACAATCAAAAGTCTATTACACGGCGGGTGCGCTGGTGTTGTGGCGGGGGGGGGGGGGGGGGGGGGCGGGGGGGGGGGGGTTGTCCATAAAGAATGATGATGACCATTCATTTCATAAAGTGGGCTGGACAGTATGGAGCCGTGAGTTCTAAGATGGCTGGCAAGGCATTGTTTGGCTCGAAATGTTCTTTGACAATGTGGACAAAGATGCTTGACGTTCCAGGAAGAGGCTCTCCGGAGGTGGTTTTTGTGTGTGTGCCCAGTCTTGCCCCCCCCCTCCCCCCACATAGTTCTTGCAGTCCCGTTTGCTTCGCAAGTGACCTATACCCTTACGTACTGATGTAGGCCACGAATGTCAGTCTTTGGCAGCAGTTCCCGATGTGTCGTGATTAATTCCACAAGCTTTGAGTGCTATCTTCAGTGTCATTAAAGCGTTTCCTCTGGCCGCCTTGGGAGCGTTTACCACAAAGCAACTCACAGTAAAAATGTGTTTAGGCAGCCTATGATCTGTCATGAGAGTCAGATGAGGTTACAGGAAGGCCCCGCTATACGTCGCCTCGGTTTACGTCGTTTCGCTATAACGTCTTTGTCACAATGGGACATAGCTTCACTTTACGTCGCTACGTTACGCTATGATATCGTCACCTATGTTGCTATGCTGCGTTAACGTCCCATTTTACATTTTGTCCTGTGCGGTTTCCCAGGATTTTATCGTGTAATTACCCATAATTATGAGTTCAAAGCGCACAGTAAGTGCGGATAATGTGTCTGGTTGTAAGAGAACCAGGAAAAGTGTTACTGTAGAGATGAAGTTAGATACGTTACGTCGTTTTGAGGCTGGCGATCGAGCTGTTGATATCAGTAAAGTCCATGGTTTGTTCGAAACACAGCTGCGGGCGATTTGGCAGCAGACCGCCTTGCGTTGGTTTCCATACAAAGATATGAGTGCCGGTCGTTCAGAAAGCAACGGCAAACTACTGAACGTGAACTTGCCAATAAAACAAGAAAAGCCAAACAATGCTGGGGTTAACTGTCCCGTCCTGTGAAGGATATGCAGCTAACAAACACTTTATATACCAAAAGTAAGTTCCTGCTGCGGGACTCCATTTATTTTGTTTTGTCTTGTTTACACCGTGAAACGGACAATTTCACAGGAAATACTTTACAAATAAAAGCAAGAAACGAAAATCATAAAGATGCTGATGTCGGCAGGATGTGAAATTTAACACTAACATCCGAACATGCTGAACGTGATATATGTACGTGTGTCTGGTAGGAAATTGATTTCTTTTTATTTTCTTCCTTCTTTCCTGTCTGTCCGCTCTTTCTTCCTTTTCCTCCGCTCTTCTGTTCATTCGTCTGTGCTTACGTCTGCTCGCCCGTTGTCCGTCCGTCGGTCTGTCAATCACTGGCTGCGAGTCTAAATTTTCGGTAATCGGTATATTACGAGCATACTCGCGATGTTCTGTAAACTAAATTCGTTCAATGTTAAGGAAATTAAATTACTAACGATATTTAATAAATTCAATTACTGAGTATTTTCAGTATTATATAACTACCCCCGATATTCAGTAAAGTAACTTTTTTTTTTTAAATATTCAGTAAATTACATTGCTAATGATATAAGTAACTTAAACTATTAACGATATTCGTGAAATTAAATTACTAACCATGTTCAGGAAATTACTAACGATATTCATGAAATTAAATTACTAACGATATAAGCTTGCTAACGATGCTCAATAAATTTAAATTCACTTGAAATAACAAATTGCTGAAAGAACAAAACACCCACGGTAATTTCAAATTATATATTATTTGAAGTGAATAAATGAATAATTCTTCAGTGCTTTTAGTAAGGAAGGTTTCAGTTGCTTCAGCTTAAGTATTATACATTTATTCACTTGATATGATATTTAATTTGAAATAACTAACTAAAGATATTCAGTAAATTAAAGTATTTACGATATTCTCATCTCATCTTATCTTGTCTTGTTCCTCTTGTACCTTGCGGTGTCGAGGTGAAGTATAAACATCGTGAGAGTGCCCGCTTATGGGTCTCATGTATCGATATTCCCATGGACTCTGTTATTCCCTGCGTGCATCGTTTACGTGGTCAGCCTCTTCCTCTGCTTCCCTCTGGTCTGTACATCATTGCCTGTGGTATACTGTTAGTTGGTAACCTACTTACATGGCCAAACCAATTGACTTGCTGCCTTCTAATAAAATCTAATACAGCTATAACCCCCACTTTAGTCCTGATTTCTTCATTTCTCATCTTATCTCTTCTTGACACACTGAGTATTCTTCGCAGGAATCTCATTTCTGTTGTTGTGTTTTTTCTTTTCTCTTTTTCTGTTATTGTCCAGGTTTGGCATTGGTAACATAGAGTTGGTAGGAAGATTGTGTTGTAAAGTGCTTTCTTAGTAGTTATTGATACATGTTTGTTCTTTAGTATTGGTGCCATTTGTCCAATGAGTTGGTTTGCCTTATTGCATCTATTTTCGATCTCGTCTTCTGATCTGCTATTTGATGATATTATTCTTCCTAGGTACTTGAAACTCTTTACTTGTTTCAAGGGATGTTCGTTTAGGTGAATTGTTGTTGTTTTTTTCTTCTTTAGTTATAGTCGTTACCCATGTTTTACTTGTGCTAATTTTCATGTTACATTCCCTACACATTTCGTTTAGACTATTCATGTGGTCTTGTAATTCAGCTTCTGATTTTGCTAATTAGTGCTTGGTCGTCTGCAAACAGGAGTTCTCTAATGGTTAGATTTGCAGATGGTTCTTCCGTTGGTTTCTTTACATATGTTGTCTATATATGTTATCAACAAAAGAGGGGACAGGACACAACCTTGTCGTACTCCGGATCTTATGGTGAAGGGTTCTGAGTGTCCTCCAGTTGCTCTCACTATGCATTCACTGTTGTTGTATAATCTTCTACATAGGTTTGTTAGATGTGTACTCACTCCATATTGTTTAAGGATTTCCCACAGCTTGTTTCTATCTACTTTATCAAATGCCCTTTCTTGGTCGACAAAGGCTAAGTAGAGTGTTTCATTGAATTCGATTGATTTTTCTATATGTTGCCTAAAAGCAAAAATTGCATCTGTGCGTCCTTTGTTTTTCCTAAATCCAAGTTGTGTTTCGCTTAGCTGGGGTTCTATAGTAGTTCGTAATCTTTTCTCAAGAATTTTGCAAATATTTTCCCAGTATAGCTCAACAGTGAAATGCTTCTGTATTGTGTGCAGTTTCTTTTGCTGCCTTTGTTTTTCCAAATTGGGATAATTATGGCGTTTCCCTAGTCTCGTGGTGTCTGTTGTTCTACCCAAACATGGTTAAATAGTCTATGTCCCGTGTCCCTGTGTGTCGGTTGTGTTGGGTGATCATCCCGGCCCCTGGCAAGATCAAGTGCAGATATTACACTTTGATCTTAGGCAACAGGCCGAGAAGCTGCTGCTTTAATTAGTTCATTTGGTATTTCATCTTGTCCTGGTGATTTGTTTAATGGGGCTAATCTGACGGCTTCTGATTTAATCTTTCAGTATGTCTGGTTCAATAAATTAAATTACTAACGATATTCAGTAAATTACATTACTAACGATATTCAATAAATTAAATAACTAACGATATTTTGTAAATTACAACACTAACAATATTCAGTAAATTAAATTACTAACTGTATTCAGTACATTAAAATACTCACGATCTTCAAGAAATGAAATTACTAATAAATTTCAGTGAGTGAATCACCAAAAGGCGAGATGTAGACGGTAAGCTTTTTACTAGAATACTATCACAAGTGAGAAAATGACGCTGCGGCCAAAGCCTTCATCAGCACAGAAACAACAGGCACACACCGATACAACTACATAGGGGAGAAAAACACTACAGGAAAGTACACATATAATTGAACAACTATATGAAAAAAAAATATATAACTAAACTTATGAAAGAAACCGAAATCGAGACACCAACAGAACAAAAGCCAGTTCAGGCCAAACTGTTCACAGCACTGGCCATTTCCGGATAAAGCCACGCTTTAACTCATCGCCACTTAAACCAGGAGTGTTACCGTTGTCAAGTGTAGCGTACAGGCAGCTTATATGTATGGGGAGCATTCAAGAGTTAACAATGGCATCATTGGTGGGTTGTGTTTCCTCTTCTGTATGTGGTTAAGTTCTTCTTTCCTGTTACATTTCCTGGGGCCGTGGCTTGACTGCTGAGTGTTTGAGGCTATAGCGATGGCTTGGTAGGTTTTCTCGTGTAGCTCGTGCGAGGGCAGTGGGTGTGAGTTGCGAGTGACGTTTACTCATCGTCGTTTGTGGCTTGAGGGTAGTGAACGCGGGTTCACAGTCCCGCATACCTGTTTCGGAATCTGCCGCTAGCGATTTGGAAGTAGGCGGTCTGGCGCTAATTTTCTCCATGGTGTAAGCGTCAGTGGGTCGAAAAAATGGAGAGAAATCAACTTAAATCAAATCAACTTTATTTTAAGAAAGCGCTGGGGAGAGCTTGATAGAGGGAGAGAGGAAGAGAGGGGGGGGGAGAGAGAGATGAAGAGTGAGTGAGTGAGTGAGTGAGTGGGTGGGTGGGTGGGTGATAAAAAGAAGAGAGAGAGAGAGAGAGAGAGAGAGATAGAAATAGAGAGACAGTGATTGAATGAGAGGCAGACAACAAATAGAGCGTGTGTGTGTGTGTCCATGTGTATGTACGTATTTATAACAACCACAAACGGCCACCAATCCCCAATCCCCGTCTGACCCAAAACCTGTTATCGCTGGGTGTTATCACAGAGCACTGGATAGCAGTGTCATCATCAACAGCAAGAGTGACACTAACCAAACTGACACGCCGCTACCATCACCACGATCCCGCTGTTGACAACCCGGAAAGTGATCTGCAAACTGGCTAACAAAACCGACCTCATTTTCTTGTCTCCGTCTGTGTAAATACAATTAACCCCTCGGTACCACTGTGTGTATCCATCAGTCATACGGAGAACAACGAAACCGATTACATATAAACTTCCAACATTCACTAGTTGGCGCCTGGGCAAAATGGAAGGAATGAAATGGTTAAGATAAAGTCACCAATGTGATACATTCTGAGAATATTCACATGAAAAGTACAAGGTGAGATCTGAAAATTGGTACGTGGAAGCAGGAACATTTGATAACCTGATTTCAGAAGAAGCCAAAAATGTTAATTTAAATATTCTAGGTGAATCAACAATCAGCTGAAAGATGCTGATGTTGACAGCGATGCCCTGTAAAGGAATTGCGTTAAAAAAAGGTGTATCAGAAACAAGATGAATACATGATAGTTTTATAAAGAGAGAAGATAACATAATTCATTAACTCGGGAGGAGATCATCACGGCGTGGAGTAGGAAATTTAGTGAAAAGAAATGTAGAGAACACGGGGAGCTTAAGGAGAGAAATAGACAAATGTCACTGAACCAACAGATGGAGAGAAGACGCTGGCGCCGGGTAGATCATACATTGAGAAAACCCGAGAATAGTACAACTAGAAAATCATAAGTCTGGAACCCACAGGGTGAAATATAAAGAGGGGAACGTAACAACTCGCGGTGAAGGGAAGCAGAAACAGAAATTAACGATATGGGCAGGTCATGGGCAGAGCTTCATGGGACAGTTAGACATTGGCAGGCTTGTCCATGGGACATATTTTTCTGTCCCATCCCATGGTAATTTATGCCTGTCCCATCCCATTCCATCCCATGGAAAATTCCCATGGCCAAGCCTGGAGATTGGAGGGCTTGGCGCGAGTTGGTTGAGGGACTATTCCTCTTGGGAGATAGAACGCTAAAGAAGATGAAAGAACGTCCCTGGGCATTGGCTGGAGTCCTTAGACAATGAAATACCCAAAATACGCGAAGGAAGCATTACCAACTAGTCCTAATCGGACACGCCCATATGTGCTATGATGATGCGTTATGCGTTATAATATGTCTCTTGGGAGAATTCATATGGAGGAAATACGAAAAAGGAGTGGGGGGGGGAGAGAGAGAGAGAGAGAGAGAGAGAGAGAGAGAGAGAGAGAGAGAGAGAGAGAGAGAGAGAGAGAGAGAGAGAGAGAGAGAGAGAGAGAGAGAGAGAGAGAGAATGACATTCTGAACATATGGTGAAGGGGTGCATGGGCCAAAAAAGTAATGTCACGTTATTTAGGTGGGGGGGGGGGGGTGTGGTATCGAGGTATGGTGTCCGCCTCGAGTGCTGGAGGTCTCTGTGAGGACCGGGATTTTTTGACATGGACTTCTAGTAACAAAATTTTCCCTGGTCTCTGGGTAGTGAGATCGGATGGCCGTGTGTATTGTTGCGCACTAAAACTTTCCTTGGCATTTGGAAATCGAAAAAGAGTAGCCTAACGGCGCTTGCCGGGTAAAATTTGGAATTAAAAATCTACCCAAAGTATTTCAGGATCCTCGCCGGCGCTACGGAGTTCGTGCACTGAGCTGAGATTCTCCAGACTCAGGCTTGAGTAAGGAGTAGAACGGAGCACTTGTGGGTTACACCCGTGTGCCGTGATGTTGATCCATCGACTAAACTAAACTAAACTAAATGTCATGCCAGGTTATTGTGGCCTAGACTGGTATGCCAAGCCAGGTTATCTAATCCATACACTGGTATGTCATATCAATTTATTGTGCCTGTAGACTGGTATGTCATGTCAGGTTGTTTAGTACACAGACTGGCATGTCATTTTATTGAGTCGGTAGAAAATGTTTTCAATTCACGCTAACAAATGTGTTTTACAGTAAACTCTGAACACTTCCGTTCCACTACGTAACGTGCTATTCATAAAGAAATTCCCGTGCACTGCGGAGAATATTCATTATTGAACACTGATTTTTCCGTGTGAAGATGTAATATATTCCATAATATGCACTCCATTTCTGACCCGTCTCGTAAATTATATACCGCATATAAATAAACATTGTGATCTGTTGTAAAATCCCCAGAACATCATTTTTTATTTGTTTGGTATTCATAATGATAATGTTATATGCTAAATCTCATCATTTTCCTTGAGTTGGTTACTGAGCTATCGATTGTTATATGGGCGAAAACATTTGTGAACGCACTATACAATAGCTACTCAACATGACGGAATGGATAAGAGTGCTCGTTCTTAAAAATCCGGTGTGCTGATGCCGAGGTAGCGGGTTCAACCCCTACAAGGTGAGTTGGATTAAAATGTTGACTTCTCGTCCTTGACTTTGGGACGTCAATTACAAGTACCTCTGAAGTCGGAGTGGGTTCACTTGATGGCGAGGGACACTGATAATAGGGAAAGCTAATCCACACACAAAAGTAAGTCCGTGCACTATAAGTAGTAGTACGTATGTGGACTACGTATCATCATCATTATACCATGCCTGTAAACATGGGCGGTCATGTTTCACCATCTCATGCGATCACCAGAGTCGTGGATCAGCTGTGTGTTCTTAACCCGACCATATCACGTGGTCAAGTCATCCAGATATATACTTTATCTGCCTTCCCCTCGTTCTTTCCCCCTCAATCTTGCAAGATGTCACAAAGTTCTCTAGTTAATATCTTCTCATAAGGTGCCCGCAAAAATGTGACTGTCTACGTCTAATTCCTCTTATCAGTTTGCGGTTTTTATTGAGTTCAAATAAACGGCACGTTAAAAAGGAAAAAGCATACACTTGTTCAGTTTTCCGTGAAAACGAAATGTTCCTTTGCCAGAAACACAACGGGTATACAGTAACAGATACAGAGTAATTTTCCAGACTTCAGTTGCGTTGAGTACTCGAACATTAGAAGGTAAACGCACTATGCCAAATGATGCGTAATTTTGTTACTCCGCAACGCAAATAATGTGCAATTTGACAAATATAGAAGTTAGATATTACGATGTTGTGCAGATGACGTTATATTTACTGTTGTTGTTGTTGTTGTTGTTGTTGTTGTTGTTGTTGTTGTTGTTGTTGTTGTTGTTGTTGTTGTTGTTGTTGTTGAGGTTGCTGCTAATAACTACTAACTACTATAATTATTA
>OY992885.1:104137905-104207905 GCA_963921405.1 Cepaea hortensis | reverse complement strand
TTTAATTCACTCTGTTTTTTTTCTCTCTCGTTCTTTGTCTCTGTCTCTCGCTCTTTCTCTCTTCTCTCTCTCTCTCTCTCTCTCTCTCTCTCTCTCTCTCTCTCTCTCTCTCTCTGCCTGTTTGTCATTTTCTTCTTCGATTACCTTCCTATGTTCAGCACTCAAAATACAGAACTCCCCCCCCCCCCCACTCACCAACCACTACCACAGCATGAGGGTGCTTCAGTTGCACCCCTACTTCCATCTCTTGGGACCAGCTATCTGGGGCTCCAGCCCTCAAGTCACCACCGAGAGGGGAAACGTATAAAACATACGGCGCGAAGAAACACAACAAAAACAGAAAGAAAACATAAGGAAAACAAAATTAAATACAATTATTATCTGTTGAACTAACGCGGAAGAGATGGGCGTGGCTTATAACTCCGCCCCTAACTCAAACATTCGTTGGTTTAAGTACATTTATGGGAGATACTTATGTAATAAGGAACGAACTCTCCTTAACATCGGAGTAGAAATAGGTCTAGCCTTCTCTTATAAAGACGAAATATTACGGGTCCATGCGTTCACCCTCGGTACGTGAAAGATCAAGCGGAAGTTGCAAATCGTAAAGCGTAGGCCGTAAGTTTTCGCCACAATAGCAAAGTTGTAAATATTATAAAAGCTAAACACGGTAAAGTATATTTACATAATATACATCTTTAATGTAGGTGTGGAAAACCAGGGAAAACGGCTACATAATTTTTTTTTATTTATTTATTATTTTTTTGGGGGGAGGGGGGGGGGTGTCAAAACCACGTGTATGGACAATCATAAGTGATAAGCTAAAGGTGTTCTATAGAGCCAATTTTTATGTATGGAAGTGAGTCGTAGACAATTAACAGATCAGTGAGGCATCGCTTGCAGGTTGCTATGATGTGCTCAGGCCTGGTAATGCCTCCCCGAAGATGTAAAATTCCAGTACCGGCCCTGTACACCCGGTTGGTATCTGAGCCTGGAGAGAGGTAAGAGATCTCTACAACACAATCCCCGTGAGAATACTTCGACACCGCGTCGGGATAATATTCCTTACCCAAACCTCACCCCGATAAATGCACAACCTTTTTAGGACCTCGCTACCTAAACCCTAATGCATAGGACTTAAGTAAGTCTTTTATAGAATTCACAACCACCTGACCATCCAACGCACTTAATCGATTTTACACGACAAATAAATTCGTGGAAATTTGAATAAAGTATTAATAAACACACCAATCTCCCATCAACAGATAAGGGAAGACAGCAACAATCAGTTCCTTTGTATGGCGGCGGTTCCTAGTTCAAGATATGTCCATGACATTGCTAAACGGCGCGCATTTCTGGTGTGGCGCGTGACGACTCGTACTCGCCGGCGCACAAAGCAATCGATGAGTGAGTGACTCAAGGATTTTACAAAGGATGACACAGAAGAACTCTGCTAGGTGAATGTTGTATATACCTACCGTATATGTCTTTCTTTCTTTATGTCTCACTTTCTGTCTTTCTTTCTGTCTCACTTTCTATCTCACTTTCAATCTGTCTGTCTCACTTTCTATCTCACTTTCAATCTGTCTGTCTCACTTTCTATCTCACTTTTGTTCATTATGTCTCACTGTCTTTCTTTATGTCTCACTTTCTATCTCACTGTCTTTCTTTCTGTCTCACTTTCTGCCTCACTGTCTTTCTTTCTATCTCATTTTCTATCTCACTTTCTTTCTTTCTATCTCACTTTCTTTCTTTATGTCTCACTGTCTTTCTTTATGTCTCACTGTCTTTCTTTATGTCTCACTGTCTTTCTTTATGTCTCAGTTTCTTTCTTTCTGTCTCACTTTCTTTCTTTATGTCTCACTGTCTTTCTTTCTGTCTCACTGTCTTTCTTTCTGTCTCACTTTCTGTCTCACTCTCTATCTCACTGTCTTTCTTTCTGTCTCACTTTCTATCTCACTGTCTATCTCACTTTCTTTCTTTCTATCTCACTGTCTTTTTTCCTATCTCACTTTCTGTCTTTCTATCTCAATTTCTTTCTTTCTATCTCACGTCCTTTCTTTCTATCTCACGTTCTTTCTTTCTATCTCACTTTCTTTCTTTCTATCTCACTTTCTTTCCTTCTATCTGACTTTCTTTCCTTCTATCTCATTTTCTTTCTTTCTATCTCACTTTCTCTCTCTCTCTCTCTCTCTCTCTCTCTCTCTCTCTCTCTCTCTCTTTCTCTCTTTCTTTCGTTCTTTCTTTCTTTCTTTCTTTCTTCACTAAGACAGACAAGGAAAATAACACAAAGACAGATAACGATGTATATCTTCTTCGTATTGTCTAAACCGTGTGGCTTTGGTGATCATGTCTGCCCACAGCCCTGTGTACATAGAAAACCCTAACGGCCAATCAACAAATAATATATTAAATAATTCATATTTTCCATCTTGCAAAAAAGTTAAAATCGGTAACATTAACCATCTGGACAGAGAAACAAATAACTGACAAACGGAGAGATTTTGGAAAATGTAAGGAACAAAGCATTCTCCTTAGCTATCAAAATGCGATGGCTTTCGTGGTTTGGGTCACATTCTAAGGCGCGAAGAAACACTAGAAAGAGTACAGGGGAGGAAGGGGGAGCGGTGCATGGGAAAAGAGGAAGCGGAAGACCAAGGACAACACAGATAAAACAGACATGTACAGACATATCAATGAGGACATACATGGAGTTACATCGAGCGATACAAGACAGACAACTCTTAAACGTTTAACAAAACGTATCTGTTTGCACACCGTCGGCTACACATTTTCTTTTTTGGCAACTTTCACAACTGAACTTCTGCGCAGCTTCCTAGAAACCGAGCATGTACAATAGAATAACAACGTCTGATACTAATACTTTTTCCTTTTACGTTTCAATTTTAATGTAATTTTCTAATTTCATGTTGTTGTTTTTTTTTAAAGATTTTTGGGGTGTTGTTCCTGATGAAAATCACTAAGATCGAAACGTCGATTCGTTGTGTTGTAGTGGAAAATATTTTTATCTTATGTTTACGTTATTCATCATCAAGTGCCGTGCCGGATGGCGTAGGCGTTCATGACTCTCCACAGATCTCGGTCTTTGGTTTTCTGGATCAACTCTGCTGTTGATATTCTTCCACACCACTGTCGCAATCCATCCAGCATCATTTCTCGTGGTCTGCCTCTGCCTCTTTTCCCCTCAATCTTTCCAGCGCCCCTATTCTCATCACATGATCAAAAAAAGCTGTTTGTTTCTTTCTTATTGTTTTATATAATGTTCTAGTTTCGCCAGCCTCTTTAAGGCATTCATCGTTAGTTACTTTGGCAGTCCAAGGAATTTGCATCATTCGTCTAAGGAACCACATCTCTGTTGCTTCCAATCCCTTCCTAATTTATTCATTTATTTTTACGTTATTATCATTGTTATTTTTACACTGATATCTGTTTGCGGGATTTGCGTTCGTTGTAAGGTTTGTACATCGTGTCTCTCCCTTTTTCACAAGAGTCGCACAAACCTAATTGTTTTCAGTTTTGTAAACAAAACAGATAAACATGTAAACAAAAGTCTGTGTGTTTGCTTTACAAGCGTACACGTTACTGACAGGTTATAGACTAACCCGAAAGAAGCAGGAGTTATAGTAACAAAATTAGTACAGCAGTAGTAGTATTCTTACTGTAGTAGTAGATGGTCGAGGGCTGGGTTACACTGGAGACGGAAGGCGGGCGAAGGAGTGTCCTTAGAGTTGTATTGCTGTATTGTGTTAGTAGTGTTGATGGTGATTGTGGACAGACAGACAGACGGACGGACGGACGGACGGACGGACGGACGGGTGGGCGGACGGACGGACGGACGGGTGGGCGGAAGGAAGGAAGGAAGGAAGGAAGGAAGGAAGGAAGGAAGGAAGGAAGGAAGGACGGACGGACGGACGGACGGACGGACGGACGGACGGACGGACGGACGGACGGACGGACGGACGGACGGACGGACGGACGGACGGACGGACGGACGAAAGAAAGAAAGAAAGAAAGAAAGAAAGAAAGAAAGAAAGAAAGAAAGAAAGAAAGAAAGAAAGAAAGAAAGAAAGAAAGAAAGAAAGAAAGAAAGAAAGAAAGAAAGAAAGAAAGAAAGAAAGAAAGAAAGAAAGAAAGAAAGAAAGAAAGAAAGAAAGAAAGAAAGAAAGAAAGAAAGAAAGAAGAGTGGAACGTCATGTAACAAATAGAGTCAACAATGATACAGAGTAGAGATTATATGGACGCGGCAATAAACTATGGAACACTGAAAGCCCATCTAAGAATACCATTAATGTATTTCAGTGTGGAATTTAATCAGTTTGGCTGCAGAAACAATTATTGCAAAATTAAAGAAAGTGGGTCGTAAAATATGGATGAACATTTTACAACTAATGGAAACAAGAAGACACAACAAAAATAATCCAGCCAAATATGAAGAAATTCACAGAAAAGTCAGAACATTATGTAAGGAGGCAAAAGAAACATGGCTTGAGAACAACTGCATAGAAATTGAAAAACAACACAACAGTAAAAATACCAAATTAATGCACAACAGAATTCAAGAGCTTACTAATAAAATAACACGTACATCAGCAGCCTGCTTAAAAACAAAAGATGGAAAAATCACAATAGAAAAAGATCACATTTTACATGTATGGTCAGATTATGTGAAAAGCCTTTATGATGATACAGAGAAGGGCAGTATGATATTAGAAATAATAATGAAGGACCATCAATTTTGAAGATGGAGGTTCAGAATGTTCTTAACCATATGAAAACTGGCAAGATCCCCGGTTCAGACAATATCACAACATAAATTATTAATGCTTTAGAAGAATATGGAATAGATAAAGTCACCAGACTGCTGAGCACAATATATGACACTGAAGATATCGGCGGCTTGACAATCCGCCATCATAAAACTCCCAGCTGTTACAGAATCAGATTTCTGGCTCCATATGTTTGACGCTTCACACAAACATAGAGAGTCAAGACTTCTACCCTATGCGCCACCTTAGGCACGAGAGGAAAGACAAGACAAGACAAGATATACCTTCTGAATTATGTAATTCTGTATTTATTGCAATCCCAAAGAAATAAGGAGCCTTGGAATGTGATCACCATAGAACAATTAGTATAATGAGCCACACCACGAAGATTTTGCTAAGAATTATCATGCAAAGAGTGAGGAAGAAAATACAACCTGAAATAGGGGAAGAACAATGTGGGATTGTAGAAGGGTAGGGTATCTTAAATGCTGTGTATATGCTGCGAACAGTTATTGAACGTTCTATAGAAGAAAATAAAGCTATGCATCTCTAAGGCTATCTTAGAGTAAGACAACACAACACGATAGAGATGCTTGCAGATCTATAATTTGATGAAAAAGACCTTAGACTTGTAAAAAACATTTATTGGAAACAACAAGCTGCCATCAGAATTGATAATGAAGTAGATCAATATCAGCCTATTAAGAGAGGTGTAAGACAGCAATGTGTAATGTCTCCACATCTGTTTTCCCTGTATAGTAAAAATGTTTTCAGAAATATACAACATAAAGAAATCATCACTGGAGGAAGAAACATCAATACATTAGATATGCAGATGATACAATATTGATTGCAGACAATGCGCAGGATCTGCAACATTTAGTTAATGCGGTTGTTGCACACAGTGAACAACTAGGGCTATAATTAAATTGTAAGAAGACACAGATTATGGTCGTCACTGGGAAAAACGAAATACTACAATGTCATATACAGGTAAATGTGAATATTCTTAAACATGTGAATGAGTACAATTATCTCGGAACAGTCATAGAATCTGATGGGAGATGCCTTGAAGAGATTAGAACAAGAATCGCCATGGCGAAAGTAGCCTTTGGCAAGATGAAAAACATTCTGACCAATAAAAAGATGTCAATTGAAACGAGAAAAAGAGTGTTGAGATGCTACATAGAACCTGTACTTTTATATGGATGGGAAACTTGGACAATGAGCAGTCAAGCTGAAAAACATCTGATGGCTGTAGAAATGTGGTTTCTGAGGAGAATGCAAAGAATACCATGAACAGGCAGAAAAACCAACGACCAAACGATAGAAGAAAGAAATGAATATCGTAAACTGATTAGAGAAATTAGGCGTAGACAGTCAAAAGTTTTTAGACATGTTGTGAGTAGAAATAAATTAGAGAACTTGGTGACAACTGGCAAGATCGAGGGGGAGAGAACAAAGAGAAGACAGAGAAGTAAATACCTCGATGGCTTGACCACATGGCATGGTCGAGACAGGAACATTGAGCTGATCCACGACTCTGGTGTTCGAGTGAGATGGCGAATCATGACCGCCTGCGCTTACCGGCATGGCACATGATGGATGGATGGATTTCAGTCCATAACGATAGTAATGATACATATGTTACAATTGTATGATTTTATAATGATATGTTATGATATGCCGGCGCTGATGGCTAGGGACAGTGAACGCCCCCCCCCCCCCCCGCACAGCGAGCCCATGGTTTGAAATCAACCGCAGACGATTTGGAAACACACCAGTTTGCGTTATTTCGATGGCCGTTCAGGAAGCAATGGCAGACTAATGAATGTAAACATTCCTGTATAGGACATGCAACTAACTAATGTTATGATGTACTTAAGGGATTTATAAATCGAAATACTGAAAATCAATTCAACAAATTTGAAAACGTATAACGGTTTCCGAAATAAAACAATGAACTTGAGCTATGAACACCGAAAGGCATATAGATTTCTATCCACAAAAATATTAATGATAATTATAATTATATTGTTGTATAATGGTAATCGACTGTAGGGATTTATAAAGCAATGAAAATCTCCCGAATGTAAGTATCAATAAACATAGTCACTGTTTCTGTATTAAAATGTTCGGCACAAACGATCTATGGAACGCCGAAATCCAATCTAAGAATACCATTTATGTATTTCAGTCCACAAAGATATTAATTATAATTATAATTATATGATTATATAACAATAGTTGTATTGTAATCTACTGAAGGGATGTATAAAAATCAGAACAACACAAATCACCCGAATAGAAGCACTAATAAACGTATTCACAATTTCTATAATAAAACAAAGAACACAAATGATGAACTATGGAACGCCGAATATCACCTTAAAAGTATATGAACTGGCGGAAAGTGTATGAGTCAACTGAACACTCCAGGTGGAGTTGGGCACTTCACAGATAGTGTGTAGCTGATGGCTTGGGGTCAGAGATCTATCCACACGCTGTTCTCTTCTGTCGCGATCATAAGTGGGCGTCTTAAGTATGTGTCTTCGGTAAATCCTAACTTACACACACGTATACATGCATATATACGCACATTTATGCTCGTAGTTTCACATCACAGAGGGGGAGGGAGAGAGTTGGAGAGGCAGGGGGTGAGATGTCAAACTGTTTGCTTGCAATTTTATCATCATCATGTGTCGGTGAGTCTAGGGGGTCATGATTCGCCACATGATAGATAGTTGGGGAAACTTTGAGTCCGATGAAAGAATATGAGAAAAGGGGTCTCCGTGGCTAAAAGGTCAACCATCCGCCTCGTGCTCCGAAGGTTGTGAGCCCGTTTTAAGACTCCGTTATTCAGTTCAAGGGTGCAGTCTTCCGGAGACTCAGGGTTCACCCCTGGACTACGGAGTTCGTGAGATCGAATCATGTGGGATAAAACTCATTGGAATGAAGTCGATCGTCTTGACTTTAAACCCCTTTGCCTTGAAGCATGAGACATATATTTAGTGATATTGACAAACACTCATAGAGAGAGAAGAAAGCAACAGAAATGAGAGGACACACTTATTAGCAGCACGACGAAGCAAGAGAGGCTGTCTTCACAAGGAGGAGGCAGTTCAATTCATGATGTGACGACTATCATCATCGTTATCATCTTCCACTTCGTAGGTCAGCATGGCCGAATGGGTAAGAACGCGTGTACTTAAAACATCCGATGTGCAGATACTGAGGTAAGAGGTTCAACCCCTACACCGGACAGTTGAACTAAAATGTTGACCTATCGTCATTGACTTGGGGACGTAAATTACAAGTACCCCTGAAGTCAGAGTGGGTTCGCCTGATGGCGAGGGACACTGTTAATAGGGAAAGCTAATCCACACGCAAAATACAGTCCAGCGCTACTAGACGTAGTGTATATTGACTACGCTTGAGTTCAAGACGAGCGAGCACAAACAAACAAAATAATCTTCTACTTTAACCGTGGAAGATATTTACTTCTCTGACGTCCCGTTGTTCTTGTCCCCTCATTCTTGCCAGTTGTCAAATTGGGCGTATACCCACTCCATCTGAGAGCAAACATTTATGGAGAAGTCAACAAGCTTAAGTTGACTGCTGATTTCCTTGGATGTAATAATACTGACACCCGAAGATTAACGGAGAAGAAGAGGATCATGTTTGTGATCTATGCTCAGCTTGGTCAAACCATTCTGGGTTCGATCTCAGGTCATCTAGTGCCGCCGATTGATCAACAACAAACTTGGCTCTAGAACTATACGCTCTCGCGGGCACGTTTGTGTAATGGTTATGACGTTATGGTGTGATGAGTGGGGGTTCCATGTCATCTCTCAACGTTCGCTACGGGAGGACGGACATGCCACCTATTTCTCCTGTACACGTGACTACAAAATGTGATGGTTCGAACCGTCCACATACCCATGGTGAGGTATTTTTTGTGTTAGCCATATGCTCAAAGTGATACACGGCGGATAAAAGAATCCTTTACTTGCTGACCAGATATCCTCTAGGCGTCAAGGTCTGAGTAGGACATTTGCTTTAAATTTGTTTTCACCGTATACCAGTGTCCCTCTTGACCGTTGCTCTTTTTTTCTCACAAAGCCAATACTTCTCATGGCGTCAAATAGGGACCTTTAGCTTTTGTGTCGGTGTGTGTCATAAACCCATGGCGTTAAATATGGACCTTTAATCTTTATGTAATAAACCCAATATTCCTCATGGCGTAGAAAACAGATCTTTACTCTTTTTTGTCATAAACCAAACACTTCTCATGTCGTCAAATAGGTACCTTTGCGTGTTTTGTTTTGTTTTTGGTTATAAACCCAATTCTCCTCAAGGCATCAAATAGTGACCTTACTCTTTTTTATTTCATAAACCCAATACATTTAGGGACCTTTACTCTTGACCATTTACTCCGGCACACGGTGTGGTCATATCTGCACTTAGCAGGGTTTTTAAACCGAATTCCTTAAAACTAATCTATTATCTTTGTCTAATTATTGATCTAGAATGTTCTCAATTCACAATTAATCTGCCTTCTCTAATTAAGATAGGTCTAGACCGGACGGGGAACGTCCGACCCGAGGGCAGTATAAGGCCCACGAAATCATTTGATCTGGCCCTGTCAAGGCACCTGCAGGCAAGACTCAGAATTCAATAAATCTAGGAGCTTTTCTCATCGGAACATAAATTATATTAAGTGACTCATAATAACAATAATGTAAATTTTTAGTAATCAACAAGGAACGCCATGAGGGGATAGATAGTTCACATGTTTGACCAAATCTAGCAAGCTAATATTTAAGATAACCTCTTTGTGTGACCGGCGAATCACGTTATACATATCCAAATAGCCCATAGGATGCTCTAAACGCCCAATTAGGCTGTACTGTCTAATTAAGATTGGTCCAGAAAATTCTGAACTCGCCAACAAACAATACCAGATTCAATATTCCACACGCCACAGGACATCAAATAAATTGTTCTAAACGTGTTCATTTCTGATGGCCACAGGTGGCGGGGACGCTATCAAATTCGCAGCCAAATCAGATAAGCTTAACGGCTTTAAAACTCATTGCTGGCAACTCCAATCAGGCAATATTGTACATTGCTGGAGCGTCGTTCGAGGGACAAAAATCTGTTCGTGTGAAAACAGTAATGGCGTCAGATGATAATGGAGATTATGCGTTTTGAGAACGGAATATTGTTCCGTTGTATCTAATGATGTACACAGCTGTTGGTGTAAGCAAGGTCTGATTCACTGTTTAACCCATTGTGCTGAAACATAGAGGTATTTAAGTTAATGATAATAGCAGAGTGGTTTCTATGCAAATTAGGGGGGGGGCGACGTGGAGTAGTAACTAGACGCTAGTCTGACGGTCCGGTAGCCATGGGTCGAATCTCATCATCACTTACCATGCCAGTAAGCGTGGGCGGCCATGTTTTGCCATCTCACTCGATCACCAGAATCGTGGAATAGCTCAATGTTTTTGTCTCGACCATGCCATGTCATCAAGCCATCCAGGTAGTTACTTCTCTGCTCTCACCTTGTTCTCCTCCCCTCGATCTTGCCAGTTGTCACCAAGTTCTCCAATTTATTTCTTCTCATAATGTGATCCAAAAAAAAAAAAATTGACTGTCTACGTCTAATTACTAATTTCTCTAAAATCGAATGTACACTGGATTTTAATACAGAACTAGGCACTCTGGTTGACCCAGTTTGAAATGGGCAGCCCGGGATGGTTAACCCGGTCAACAAATGCCCGCAGAAGTCGGATGTGTCGGCCTAACGGCGCAAGAACGCAACTTTGCTGTAAACAGGCACAACGCAATCACATCCGGAAAAAAAAAAACTGGATGAACGCAGAAGAAGAAGAAGAAGAAGAAGCAATGGGCATACGGTAAAGTCTTGTGAAGTAAGGGTTATATTGACATATCGCAAACCAACAGAGAGCATGCCGACATGACGAACGTCGGTTTGAATCTGTGTCGTGAGCACTCGAATCAAACACAACTACCTGAACTGCCAGGTCAACGAAGCCTAAACGTGGTACCAGGAAATCTCATGGGAGGCAAACAAGGCGATACCAGCCACATGAACCACCGAGCGCCGAGTGTTCTATATGTGGCCCAGGCAAATCAACCCAAATACGCTTTAGTGCGGTAAAATTGTCCTGTATGTTGCAATATATGTAATCTATCTACTCTTCTGAGTACCAACCTACTTACCTACTTACACACCCTCGGGCCTGCGTGCCCAATTCTGAACCCTTTGAAAATAACGTTCGTTCGTTCGTTCGTTCTATCCATACATCCACCCATCCATCCATCCATCTACCTACCTAACTCTCTATATATCTATAATATATATCGTAATTTGTGAAGTGGCCTGATCGCCCACGCCAGCCGGCAAGGCACTGGATGATGATGATGAGGAGATATTACATAATAATGTGTTAGAGAGAGAGAGTGTGTGTGTATGTGTCTGTCTGTCTGTGTGTGTGTGTGTGTGCGTGAGTGCGTACATGCATGCGTGCGTGCATGAGTGCGTGCGTGCGTGCGTGTGTGTGTGTGTGTGTGTGACAAAAACCTAGCATTATACAAAGATTGACAGATAGCCTGACCCGTGAACGGACAGACAAACGTACCAACGTACAGACAGACATATAGACACACGAACACACAGAGACATTGGACCTGGCGGCCGTATAGACAGACCGGCGGTATGGACAGACAGACAGTCGGCAGGCGGATGAACGGCCCAGGCAGACAAGATAAACACCCACATTCAATACAGAATGAAACAACCGCTTCAATAGTTGAACAGCCGTATCAGCATTGATAACATCAACTCCGGCATGTCACGTGCACCTATACAGAGAGAGAGAGAGAGAGAGAGAGAGAGAGAGAGAGAGAGAGAGAGAGAGAGAGAGAGAGAGAGAGAAGAGAGAGAGAGAGAGAGAGAGAGAGAAAGATCGAATTAACAAACTTTATTTTCAAAGGGTGAAGAATTTGGCAGGCAAGCCCGTCTAACATTCTGCCCTCCTATCACTTTCTTTCATACAATATTTCATCCACACATCATTCGAGGCTAACTGAAAACAACAACAATATAAAAGATGTGTATTATAAAGACATGGCAGAAATTCAAAAATCACTACCACATGACTCGCTAAATTTAATGAATGATGTGGCAGGTGTTATTAGCTGTGGGAAACATACTTTCTGCCAAGAGAGAGAGAGAGAGAGAGAGAGAGAGAGAGAGAGAGAGAGAGAGAGGGAGAAGAAAAGAAGAGAGAGAGAGAGAGAGAGAGAGAGTGAGAGAGAGAAGAGAGTGAAGAGAGAGAGACGGAGAGAGTGAAAGAGAGAGAGATTGAGCGAGAAAGAGAGAGAGAAAGAGAGAGACACAGAGAGAGAGAGAAAGAGAAAGAGTGAGAGAGTGAAAGATAGAGTGGAAGAGAGAGAGAGAGAGAGAGAAGAGAAGATTGAGCGAGAAAGAGAGAGAGAGAGAGAGAGAGAGAGAGAGAGAGAGAGAGAGAGATCGAATTAACAAACTTTATTTTCAAAGGTGAAGAATTTGGCAGGCAAGCCAGTCTAACATTCTGCCCTCCTATCACTTTCTTTCATACAATATTTCATCCACACATCATTCGAGGCTAACTGAAAACAACAACAATATAAAAGATGTGTATTATAAAGACATGGCAGAAATTCAAAAATCACTACCACATGACTCGCTAAATTTAATGAATGATGTGGCAGGTGTTATTAGCTGTAGGAGACATACTGTCTGCCAAGAGAGAGAGAGAGAGAGAGAGAGAGAGAGAGAGAGAGAGAGAGAGAGAGAGAGAAAGAGAGAGAGAGACAGAGAGAGAAAGAGAAAGAGAAACAGTGAGAGAGTGAAAGATAGAGGGTGGAAGAGAGAGAGACGGAGAGAGTGAAAGAGAGAGAGATTGAGCGAGAAAGAGAGAGAGACAGAGAGAGAGAAAGAGAAAGAGTGAGAGAGTGAAAGATAGAGAGTGGAAGAGAGAGAGAGACGGAGAGAGTGAAAGAGAGAGAGATTGAGCGAGAAAGAGGGAGAGAAAGAGAGAGAGAGAGAGAGAGAGAGAGAGAGAGAGAGAGAGAGAGAGAAGGTGAAAGAGAGAGAGAGTGAAAGAGAAAGAGAGTCAGAGAGTGAGAGAGTGAAAGATGAGAGTAAAAGAGAGAGAGACAGAGAGAGTGAAAGAGAGAGAGAAAGAGAGGGAGAGAGAGAGAGAGAGAGAGAGAGAGAGAGAGAGAGAGAGAGAGAGAGAGAGAGAGAGATAGAAAAGGTGAAATAGAGACAGTGAAAGAGAGAGAGAGAGTGAAAGAGAAAGAGTGAGAGAGTGAAAAATCGAGAGTGAAAGAGAGAGAGAGAGAAAGAGAGCGGAGAGAGAGAGGGGGAGGGGGGGGGAAGAGAGAGAGAGACCCATTTTGTTTAGAGGTACTGTTCAACTAATGTGGATAAATATGTGGGGAACTGAGGCGGTGGCCTGCGTGGATATGTAATAATGTGTGAGTGTTAGTTCATGTCTAAGCACATGGGTGTAAATATATGTTTCGTTATGTGTATGAGTGTATATGTAAACATGTTTATACGTATGTGTTAGCATGTGTGTCAGTGTATGTGTTAGTACATGTGTTTGTGTGTGTGTTTGTGTTGGTATATGTGTCAGTGTTAATTGTATGGACATTTTGCTTTGGCCATGCGAGAGTGTGGGGGAATGAACTGGCCGATAGGCTGGCAGGGAATGCACCTCATGGTGGTAGATTACCTATGGACAAGGGAGAGGTGGTCGTGCGCCGTGGGACCAGGCGGAGAAGGTGGAAAGAATGATATTGATGGGAATCGGTAGGCGTTCTGGAAAAATCTTAAAACAGAGGGAAGACCAGGAGAACTTTCAATTAGATGGCCGTGGGAACGATTAGTATTGTGAGTCTTCGCTGGCTGTTAAACGGGTGGACGGAGCGCGTATGGGAATGTTCTGAGTGCAGTGATGTCGGCTCTTATCTGAACTGATGTGTAAGTGTATGTGTTAGTGTATGCGTCAGTATGTGTCAGTATACAAAAGCGAGTCCCGAAGTATGAACCAGCAATGGGTCTATACCATGTTAGGACCATCAGGTTCTGCAGGTCTGTACCATGTTAGAACCATCAAGTTCTACAGGTCTGTACCATGTTAGAACCATCAAGTTCTGCAGGGTCTGTACCATGTTAGAACCATCAAGTTCTGCAGGTCTGAATGCACGGAGTAATACGTAGCCAGTCCTTTCCTCTCTTAGCGAACAACGAGCACATGCGTCGAAACTTAATTCGGCCGCAGCTGTTACATAACAGCGCAACGCCTCTAACGATTACACCAACGCACCCGCGTACCAATCATGCATCAGGAGTACAATTATTGTGAATTTCACGAAAACTGAGTTTTAACTCCTAAAACATGAGCTCACACAAAGGCGATTTTTTAGCACTTACATGAGTTGATCTTATACATTGGAATAACCAGTTTATTAATGTAATTACTCACAGAGCATGTTGGGAAAGGAGCGGACGAGCATGCTCTGTGCAGAGTGGCAAGCTTCAGTTGTTGTTGTTGTTGTTGGTGTTGTTGTTGTTGTTGTTTCTTCTTCTTCTTCTTCTTCTTCTTCTTCTTCTTCTTCTTCTTCTTCTTCTTCTTCTTCTTCTTCTTCTTCTTCTTCTGCGTTCATCCGGAGTCTTTTTTTTTCGGATGTGATTGCGTTGTGCCTGTTTACAGTGGAGATGCGATACTGCGCCTTTAGGCAGACACATCCAACTTCTGTGGGCGTTTGTTGACCGGGGTAACCTTCCCTGAGGCTTCAGCTCAAAATGTAAAGAGAGGGAGCATCTGTTGGATCTTTTCCCCCCAGGACATGCTGGTGTGATGGGAAACGTGCAGGCGGATTTATTGGCTGGGTCAGCACCGCTGGGTGGGCTTTGGTGCATGATAAGGCAGATGTGGTGAGGGCCCTTTGAACTCATTATAGCCTAGAGCAGTGGTTCTCAACCGGTGGGGAATTTTAGGGTTTCGGGGGGGGGGGGGGGGGAATTAAGATTATTCCAAGATCGCATAAATACAAGAACCAGTTACTTGATATAGTTTTCCTCTCTAAATTTTACGATTCTGTACGTCTCGCCTTAATGAAATTCGTTTTATAACGTAATTAGACCCGCAAATCACGTTTTATGTAGATGTCTAGACTTGTTCTAGTATGTATTATTAAATTTAGCTTCCATTTTTACGTATACTGTTTAAGGGTGGGGGGGGGAGGGATTTATAGGGAGGAAACTCAAAGGGGGGAGGTGACGTTCTGAACATATGGTAAAGGGGGGTATGGGCCAAAAAAAGTTGAGAACCACTGACCTAGAGAGACTGCAGGGAGTGACCAGAGGATCTGGCCAACACTTAGGACTCCGATGACTGGCCAAAGGGATATACACGGTGTGTTTTTAATGACGGTGCAATATTTGAAAATATTGCGGTCCTCGTTTTGTTATATTATATTATTATTATATTATTATTATTATTATTATTATTATTATTATTATTATATTGCATGAACTTTACAGGGGGTGAATACACTTGGATCTGCAATATTTTCAAACACTGCACAGTCATTAAAACTACACCCTTTATAACCAGACTGCAACTGGTAGCTTTAGTATTAGCACTCTTCGCAGGTTGTTGAAGATGAGGAAGGATAAGGCACGGGAATGTCGCGAGTGCTAGATTTCGGTTCATGACTCAACTCCACCAATTAATCAATCAATCAATCAATCAATCAATCAATCAGGTGCCATCTCCACAATGAAGGTTGGCTGCAATGGATCTCCAACACTGTCTGCCTCTCGCCTTGACTGTACATTCTGTCAGACTGATGTTCGTCCATTTCTTGATGTTATCTTCCCACTTGTATCATTGTCTACCTCTGGCTGGCTTGCCCTCAAGTATAGTTTTTATAAGAATGTCATGTCTGTTAACGTGGTCGAAATATTTCACTTGCCTCTTTTTTATTTCTTTCATCAACTCTCTTTTCTTTCCCAGTTTTTCTAGAACCTCTGTATTTGATTGTTTCTGTTTCCATGAAATACGACATATTCTTCTGTATATCCACATCTCCAGGACATCTATCCTACTTTCTAGTTGCTTTCTCAGTGTCCAGGTTTCCGTGTCATACAATAGTGTTGAATATACGTAACATTTAACAATTTTCATTGTTAATGCGTTGTTAATTTCTCTAGACGTTAATGCCGATTTCATGCTGTTGAAAGCATTTTTTTCCATTCTTATTCTCTTTTTGATTTCTATTTCACTTCTGCCATCATCTGTTATTACACAACTCTACCAATAATGGTCTGATATTTATTACTATTTGATAGAAAAGTAACATTTAACTCCTAAAAAACGTACTCGCAAACACGCAATTTTCAAGTACGAAATGGGTTAATCTTCTATATTAGAATAACAGTTAATTCAATTTAATTCTCTCAGTTCTCTTTGTCTGAGTTCTACCGTTCAAAAGTGCAATTCACACACCACAAACCACCAAAACATTTGCAAATCGCAAAACATTTCTGGTGATGCGCAGCGGGAAGCTGTGCACTGTTTACACCCGAGCTTCCTGCAGCTACAGTAATTATGGCGCCGGTTTGTCAAGGGAGGGCATTAATTGAGAAAATATGGACGGTTTGAGGAAAGGAATGTATTAATTTAGCACGGGAGTTGTCTCCAGTTGCGACAAGTACTGTAAACATTGGTACATTAGTGCGGTGAAATGTTGAAAGTGCTGGGTAAATACGTGAGTGGTTGGTTTTTGGGGTTATTTCAGCAGTTCTGTTAACTCATTCTTTTCTAGTCTGTTAGGTAAACTCACCCTGCCCTAGTTACTAGTTTAATGGACAATGGGCGCATACACACAAAGAAAGAGAGAGAGAGAGAGAGAGAGAGAGAGAGAGAGAGAGAGAGAGAGAGAGAGAGAGAAGAGAGAGAGAGAGAGAGAGAGAGAGAGAGAAGGAGAGTTAAAATGTAGAAATGAATCGTTATGGTGGTGGTGGTGAAAGAAGTAGTTTTAGTTGTGGCGGTGGTGGTGATGGTGGTGGTAATAGTGATGGTGGTAGTAGTAGCAGCATCAGCAGCAGCAGCATCAGTAGTAGTAGTAGTAGTAGTAGTAGTAGTAGTAGTAGTAGTAGTAGTAGTAGTAGTAGTAGTAGTAGTAGTAGCAGCAGCAGTAGTAGTAATAGTGGCAGTAGTAGTAGCAACAGCAGTAGTAGTAATAGTGGCAGTAGTAGTGGCAGCAGCAGTAGTAGTGGCAGCAACAGCAGCAACAGTAGTAGTAGTAGTAGTAGTAGTAGCAGCAGCAGCAGCAGCAGCAGCAGCAGCAGCAGCAGCAGCAGCAGCAGCAGCAGTAGTAGTAGTAGTAGTAGTAGTAGTAGTAGTAATTGGTGTTGTTTTTAGTGTTGCAGTTGTTGCGGTCGTGGTGGTGGTGGTGGTGGTGGTGGTGGTGGTGGTGGTGGTGGTGGTGGTGGTAGTAGTAGTACTAGTAGTAGTAGTAGTAGTAGTAGTAGTAGTAGTAGTAGTAGTAGTAGTAGTAGTAGTAGTGGTAGTAGTAGTAGTAGTAGTAGTAGTAGTAGTAGTAGTAGTAGTAGTAGTAGTAGTAGTAGTAGTAGTAGTAGTAGTGGTAGTAGTAGTAGTAGTAGTAGTAGTAGTAGTAGCACCAGCAGCTGATGTTGTTGTTTAATGACGTCACATCGGCGTCGTCATGTTTGCCACATACAATAAAACCGATGTGGGTGCTGACCATCCACCATCATCACGTAGAATTTCGGTGACTCTCTTGCAATCTCGCACCGCGCCAAGTATTCAGACACCGACTGCAGGCTTCATCACAGAAGAATATGTTAGTCAAGCCTCGCTTCATTAGCCAGCCAAACTTGTCTTCTGTTTTCTATGATGTCTCGTGGGAGAGGGTCTCCGTGGCGGTGTGGTCACGCCACTTGCCACGCGATCTGAAGGTTGTGGGTTCGATTTCGGCCTACGTCGTTCGATTCATCCGTGCAATTTTCTCGGAGACTCCTGGGGATCGTTGCTAAAGCTACGGAGTTCCCGCTCTGTGCATGCTTTCGGCAGACCGCGCTCTGCACAGAGATCGAGCCACATGGGATAAAACCAAGGCAATGAAGCTGAGCCTCTGGCCTTTAAAACCCTCGTGGGGACGAGAAGACAATTCTGGATCATTCTACAGAGGCACGAGAATGGTCTCGAGTGAAACACGCTTGGTTAATGGACAAGATACCTGTATGGTTACTGGACAAGATACCCGTGGTAGGTAAAGGGAGCGTGACCCCGCCGGCTACCTGACCCTTGAGGGGTCGCAGTAGCGCAGTTGCCAGCTGGCTTTCTTGCCCATCCACCCGGCAGTCATGTGATCGAAACCCCATCGAGACAAGACTTCTGTTGTTAACAGACCTGGGCAAAAAGTCGACTCAACCTAACGTAAGTACCAGGAATTGTCCTGAAGAATTCATGACTGTCAGCGTGCTATTGACCATGTCACCCATAGAGTGCCCATCCCCATAGAGTGCCCATCACCATAGAGTGCCCATCCCCATAGAGTGCTCATCCCCACAGGAGGCTAATCCCCATAGAGTGCTCATCCCCATAGAGTGCCCATCCCCGTAGAGTGCCCATCCCCACAGACGCTCATCCCCACAGAAGGCTAATCCCCACAGAAGGCTAATCCCCACAGAGGGCTAATCCCCATAAAGAGCTAATCCCCATAGAGTGCTTACCCCCATAGAGTGCTTACCCCCATAGAGTGCTTAACCCCACAGAATACCTCCTAGAGTGCTAATCAGCCCAGACACAGGTCGCAAGTGCCATAAACACAATAGGCTTCATGGAATGAACATAGACCCCTTACTTTACTTCATAAGATCGACAGAAGTCTGCAGTCCTGTATTATTCTTCCATCTCCTTCTTCTGAAATTAATCCTCCATTGGAGAGTAAACTCTCAGCCTACTCACTTAAACCAATCCTCCTATATTTTGCTACTTCAAGCCGTGTCCTAGTCATATTATTCACCCCTGTCCCTAATCCTCAACTGTCAATATTTTCAGATCTCCTTTTTCTTTTGCCTTGTGAGCTCCACACAAAGGATTTTTAATTCAACTATTATCGGGTTTTCTCATTTTGGGTCCTCTCCAGCTTTAGCACCTTCTCAACAACTCTTGATTCACTGGTATTGGTTTTAGATCTCTCCATGAGCTCCAGTATTGCCCCACACGTATTTTGTATGTTTAAAACACTTTACATTCATTCCTATCCAATTATAATGTATGGTAATGCTAACCGAAGGACATGCTTCTTGTAAATGTTAGGGAGAAAAAAAAAAGTGAAAATTCTTGCACGAACTCCCATCTTTTTTATCGTTAAAATTCTTTCAGCGCAATTATAAACACTAAGGTTGAGCAGTAAATTAAACATTAAAAGTAAATTTAACGTTGCTAGCGAGAATTAAGGTGACGTAGGCAGTATTAATTGCCAAGGTTGCGTACCCCTCCCTGCCTTCAGTGGCAAGTTAAGTTGCTTTGAGGAGAATTGCAATGAAAGTCAGTCTGTGGGAGGATATATCGCAGGGTTAGGGGATTAAAGGTCGCATATACTAGGTTACTGTTATTATGAAGTGAGATGACGAGTTGCCACATTATACAAGATATCATCGGGAAAAAATATGTTGTAACGGCTGAATGACGCAAGCATCGCAGCTCTGCTGTAAACAGGCGCAACAGGAATACTGTCCAACAATTTTTCGTACAATACCTGGCGAAAGAAGAAACAGAAGAACCAAGAATTACTGTCTTGGCTAGCCAGCATACTAACCATTTTACTAGCATAACTTCGAAGAAATACGGGGAACACAATTAGGACAGGGGATAACGAGAAAAACGGTGTTTCCATTTTCAGCCTTATAGATTTGTTTTTGGTGTTATCTTGCGTGATTATTTTGTCTCTGCTGTCCCGTTGATGAACACTTTTCTCAAAACGTTCGCCTAAATCTGAGTTTGTTTGTTTGTTTGTTTGTTTGTTTAATTTGTCGATCTTCTTATTCTGCTGGAATTGTGTGTATTATTCCGACTCTAGTTACCTCTAATTGGCTGGGAAAGCCCTTTCAGGACATACCACACATCGAATCGCGGGACAGTGATCAAACCTCCTTAGTCGCCTCCTAAGACACACTTGACAAGCTACTATTCCCTGTTTTCCCAGTGGGTCCCAGTAACAATGGAATAGCTACCCGAAGATATTGTATCCCTAGCAGTCAGTCAGTCAGTCAGTCAGTCAGTCAGTCAGTCAGTCAGTCAGTCAGTCAGTCAGTCAGTCAGTCAGTCAGTCAGTCAGTCAGTCAGTCAGTCAGTCAGTCAGTCAGTCAGTCAGTCAGTCAGTCAGTCAGTCAGTCAGTCAGTCAGTCAGTCAGTCAGTCAGTCAGTCAGTCAGTCAGTCAGTCAGTCAGTCAGTCAGTCAGTCAGTCAGTCAGTCAGTCAGTCAGTCAGTCAGTCAGTCAGTCAGTCAGTCAGTCAGTCAGTCAGTCAGTCAGTCAGTCAGTCAGTCAGTCAGTCAGTCAGTCAGTCAGTCAGTCAGTCAGTCAGTCAGTCAGTCAGTCAGTCAGTCAGTCAGTCAGTCAGTCAGTCAGTCAGTCAGTCAGTCAGTCAGTCAGTCAGTCAGTCAGTCAGTCAGTCAGTCAGTCAGTCAGTCAGTCAGTCAGTCAGTCAGTCAGTCAGTCAGTCAGTCAGTCAGTCAGTCAGTCAGTCAGTCAGTCAGTCAGTCAGTCAGTCAGTCAGTCAGTCAGTCAGTCGACAGATCATCCTCACTTCACATCGAACCATTCAGCCCATAAGTGCTCGCATCCCCTCCTCAGTAAATCCCGCAGCGTGTAGCGGCTAAGGACACCAGTTCTGTGTTGGTTTATCAATCTTTTTTGGCTTCCTGCGTAGTGTTCTTGTTTGGCAACACTTCTTTTAACCCGGTTTTCTCGCAGTCTGACCATGCTTGTAGATTCACAGTTATCACTTGGTTCTCGCAAAAGTCTTACTTCTCGTAGAGCATTCAGTATATCAGCCTGGCCCATGGCTCGTTCACCCTCCACAATAGCCTTACCTGCAAGCCTGTCAACCTGTCCATTTCCTTGTACCAATATCTGCCAGCCTTGACTGCTCCAGAGACAACAACCACTGTCTTTGGACCCACCCCATCTCTATCTTCCTGAACAACCTCATTGAGTCACTAAGGCAACATGACCGAGTGAAGGTCTGTGTCTCGAGCCATGTTATTGCTTTACTTACTGCCATGACTTCCATAGTCAGACTATTTGTGGTCAAAGCAAAAGTACCAGAATCTTCTTTCACAATTCTCCCTCCAGCCTGAGCCGTAAAGGCCCATGAACATCTCTCTAGCTGATCTCAGAGTAGTAGAGGCCTTCTCAAATAAGTGCGGTAAAATAATCAGTTAAACTATTTGAAAAGATGGCAGGCGGAAGTCATGTGACAACTGAAAGACGCCCAGGTCGATGTAAGCTGACCCAGTGCAACAGAAGTCATTTTGAAGTTAAGCGAGGAACATGAATAATAAATGAATTAGTTCAGCGCCTGAAGCACATCAAGACAAAGACAATGACAGCGGATGCTGCAATAGCTGACAATTATGATATGTTCTAGTGAGCCGGTGCATTTCTTTAACAAATGAACTGAGTAATCTGCAACAGTGGTTCTCAACCTGCCTTTTTTCTGGGCACCACTTTCTGAGTCGTGTATTCCCATGGTCGGTCTTGCATGCCTCACTGTTTTCTGGGCTAGGGACGGGGAAACAAAGTCTCCGTGGAGATAATACCAAGTCGGGAAAAATAACTCTTTTCGGAGATTAGACGATCTTGAACGCCAATACTTCGACCTTAAAAGTTAAAACTTAGTCTTCCAGAGGATTGACAAACTCACTGAATTTATATATGAGCGAAATCCGTAACATTGCAGAGAACACAAAAAATGACACACACAAAATTCCTCATCTCTTCTCTATTTCGAACACTGCCATTATTCAAAACAATGTTTTCCCGTAGTAAATTTGAATAACGAAGACACAAACCATAAATTGTACGATTTATTGCCTGGCATATTTCGCTGCATCTCGTCAGGTACATACAGCAGAAGTCGCACAACACAGAGTAAAATAACTAGATACATCGTTCAAGCTGAAATATACACATGTTCGCACAGTAATATCAATTGTTTACCATGGTAATTGTTAATGGACTATCATGTCTTTCTGTTTGCACAAAATTGACCTATGTAGATTAATCATTATGGCTTCAGTAAACTTTAACAAACGACTATTCTGTGTATGAAACAACACGCGAAAAGCGCTGTCCCTATCAATTACATGACCGGTTTCCATGACATGACATGCAATGGGCGACGCCGGAAGTTTATAATTGTGGTGTGTCAGCCTTCCCATGATCCCATCGCATGTGTGTAGTATCTTGTCAATCCAGTTCAACAACCCTGCTATGTAATTGCCGCTCTGTTCTGCCGATGTAGGTAGACTCGCACCTGCATGTGAATTGATAAATGCAATTGGATTTGGCGTATTGAGGGGTAGATTATTTTACTACTGGGGTGGGAATAGGTGTGGTTCTGTACCTAATAACTGGAGGTGCGGCACAGAATGTTCGGCCGACTGCTGTGATGAGCCGGTCCTGTAGACGTTGCAGTACGTCCCCCATCGAAAGATTAGATTGATAAATACCTTGGGTTTAGGGACTGTGCTTTTGTCTGGTTTTAGTTTGGGCTGTTGGCAGTGGCGCTTTATAAATTCTGTTGAGTACCAATTCAGGTGTAAGACATTCTTCAGAGTTTCCATTTCCTCTGTCAGTATGTCCTAAGTACATATCTTTCTAGTACGGTCAAACAGGGTCCGTACTAAGCCCCGTTTGTACTGGACAGGTGCGAAACTATGAAAATTTAAGTAATGGCCAGTCCGTGGTTCTTTGCGGTACTGCAAATTTAATTGTGCCGTCTGCTCTACGTCTCATTAGGATATCCAGGAACGGCAACTCTTCGTTGTGTTCGTGTTCCATAGATAGAGAGATGTTTTTATGCGCCATGTTCATTATGGCCTGGAACGATGTTGCTTGTAGCTCGTCTGTGGTGATAATGAATATATCGTCCACATAACAACGGCAGAAGACAAATATGTTAATGTCTGAGGATCTCTTTTCTTCTAAATGTGCCATGAAGATGTCCGCTAGAATAGGACCAAGAGGACTCCCCCATGGCCACTCCGTCAATGTGGCGGTATGACTTATTCAGAAAATTGAATTTTATATTGACAGTACATTGTAATAGTAGACTCTCTAGAATAGATGTTAGTATACCTAGTTTTAGTTGTCTGTCTCTAATTGGTTCACTTATTATTTTCACTGTCTCATCTAATGGAACGTTGGTGAATAGGGAGGCTATATCCATGGATGCCATGTGTTTATTATTATTGTCCATAGTATCCAATAATTCCACCAGTTCGAATGTATCTCTAAGTATTTTTGGATAAAAACGACTGTCGTACTGGCTTTAAAATTTTAGCTAGCCATCTCGCCATCCGGTGTTGTGCAGAGTTAACCATGGACAGGATCGGTCTTAGCGGGATTCCGGGCTTGTGAAGTTTGGTTAGACCGTACATTTGAGGAGTTTGGGAGCCACGTGGTGTGAGCATTTTTGCAGCGAAATATACCAGGAATAAATCGTACAATTGATGGTTTGTGTCTTCGTTAATCAAACTGCCATTATTATCTAGCGTTTTTGTTCCTTGGCCACCACAAACGATGCGTTCTGGCGCGTTTACGTGCAACCTAAAAAACAAAAGAAAAAGATGCACAGCTTCCCAACGTCTGATGTTTTATGTCCCTGTGAGTAATGTTTTATTAGATAATATAAACCAATGTCTCTAATGTTTAATTGATGAGATATCCCTTTGTCTGTAATGTTTTATTAGATAAGATATTTCGATGCCTGTTATGTTTTATTGACAAGATATCCTGCTATAATGTTTTATTAGATAAGATATTTTGATGCCTGTAATGTTTTATTGACAAGATATCCTGCTATAATGTTTTATTCATAAGACATCCCGACGTGTGTAATGTTCATGTCCTCGTCAGAGTCGTAAACGAGTCCAACTATTTCAGAACCTTCTTCTTCTTCTTCTTCTTCTTCTTCTTCTTCTTCTTCTTCTTCTTCTTCTTCTTCTTCTTCTTCTTCTTCTTCTGCTGCATTCATCCGGAGAGTTTTTTCGGACTTAATTGCGTTGTGCCTGTTTACAGCAGAGCTACGTTCTTGCGCCGTTAGGCCGACACATCCGACTTCTGCGGGCATTTGTTGACCGGGTTAACCTTCCCATGTGATTTTTTAGAACCACTGCATGTCCTTTGCAGAACGTCGCAACGAAGCCCAGGTTGACTTTCTAAGCAACTATCACGTCCAGTAGTTTGCCATTGCGTATTTGAGAACTACTATCCCATGAAACAACACAAATCGATAATTATGTCCGCGGCGGTCGTTCTCATACACTGCTCAAATGCGCAGTTCTGACATTTGCAGACGAAATCTTTCCCGGTTGCAAAATCCATTAGGTGCAAAGATTAAAGACACGTGCGCCACAACAAAAACATGGACTGAGGAAAGCAGCGAAATATGAGATGTCCTCATCTGAACTTACGGTTATCAGATTTAATATACATCTGAGGAGACGTTAGACAAATGAAAGTACTAAAGGAATAAACATGATAGGATTTTTCTTTCTTGTTTGCTTGTACTAGTTTTAGAAAAGAAATAAAACATTATTGTGTTTCTGTTTATATGATTGTTTTTAATTATTTCATTTGTTTTTCTTTCCTTCCTTTTACACACAACGATTTTTTTCTCTTTCTTGTCTTTCTTTTCTTATCTTTCTTATCGTTTCTTATGTTTTCTTTCTGTTCTTGTCTATCTATCTAGCTGTCTTTCTTTCTTTCCTTCTGTATCCTAACTGCGTTGCTCAGATTATGAGTGCAGTTTATCCGAAGGCTCCCTGGGGAGTCATCGCTGAAGCTAAGGAGTTCGTGCTATGTGCGATGCTCTGCGGCAAGAGACCGAGCCAGATGGAACAGTTTCTTGTCTGGGAAACTTAAATACTTTAATCATATTACACGTCACCGTGACTTGGAGAGATTACTGCAGTTTAGTTTAGTTTAGTTTAGTTTAGTTTAGTTTAGTTTAGTTTAGTCGACGGATCAACATCACGGCGCACGGGTGTAACCCATAAGTGCTCCGTTCTACTCCTAACTCAAGCCTGAGTCCAGAGAATCTCAGCTCAGTGCACGAACTCCGTAGCACTGGCGAGATCTTGAAATACTTTGGGTAGATTTTTAACTCGAAATTTTACCCGGGCAGCGCCGTAAGGCTACTTTTTTTTTCGATTTCCAACTGCCAAGGGATTTCTTACTTGCTCAACAATACACACGGGCGTCCGATCTCACTACCCAGAGACCAGGGGAAAATTTTTGTTACTAGAAGTCCACGTGAAAATATCCCGGCCCTCATCGGGGCTTGAGCCCGGGACCTCCAGCACTCGAGGCAGACACCATACCTCGAGATCACTCAGCCCCCTGTTGAAGAGAACAGTTATAGACGGCACGGTTCCTTAGTGACTCAATGGGTATGCTCAGGAAGATAGAGATGGGTTGGATCCAAAGATAGTGATTGGTGTCTCTGGGGCAGTCACGGCTGGAAAAGATTAGTTTTATTTTCGTGCTAGGGTATGTGAGTGTACAGGGACATGAGCAGGCTGACAGGCTTACCGGTAGGCCTACTCTTGAGGGTGGACGAGCCTAACCAGGCGGATATACTAAATGCTCTACGAGAAGTAAGACTTTTGCGAGAGCCAAGTGATGACTGTGAATCTACAACCATGGTCAGACTGCGAGAACAGAAAGAACACTATGCAGGAAGCCAAGGAAGATTAACAAACTAACACAGAACTGGTGTCGTAAGCCGCAATACGCTGTGGGATTTACGCAGGATGCGATCTGAGCACCTATGGACTGATTGGTTCGAAGTGCATTGAGGATGATCTGTCGACTAACTAACCAACCAACCACCCACCCACCCACCCACCCAACCACGCAACCAACCTATCAACCAACCACGCAACCAACCAACCAACCAACCACCAACCCACCAACCAACTAACTAACCAACCGGCCAACTGGCCAAGCGGCCGGCCGACCGACCGACCGACCAACTCACCAACTACCAACCAACCAACCAACCGATCGACCAACTAACTGACTAACCAACGAACGACCTAACAATCTAGCTAGCTAACTAACTAACTAACTAGCTAACTAACTTACTAACTAGCTAGCAAACTAATCTAACTAATCTAACTAACTAATTAACTAACTAACTAACTAATTGACCTCCGCTGGTCTCATTTTGTATTATCACGTTCATGCGCCGAATGGGAAAAGGAAAACAGCGATCAAAGCAAAACGGTGATAAAGGAAACCGGCGAGGAAAAGGAAAACCAGTGATATTCTCCACAACACTGCCAGGTGTATCTACACATCTGAGGTGGAAACGGAAAACTTTAAATAGGAAATGTGTTTCTGTGAAAGCACGCCATCAATCACAAGTTGGGTTATGATTGGTATTCACATCATAGGCACAGATTGGTTCGTCGTGTGTGTGTGTGTGTGTGTGTGTGTGTGTGTGTGTGTGTGTGTGTGTGTGTGTGTGTGTGTGTGTATGTGACGGGGGAGGGGGGTAGTCATGTGACGGCTTGGCATTTACCACAGTCTCGCCCAGCGTACAGTAATGAACGTAAGCAAACGTTGCTTCGACACACTTCATTCAACTAACCACTAAAGACTGTGAGGGGAAGATTTGAACCTTGTACCGACTACTGTCTGGGTTTGAGCTGTTGATATGGCGGTCTGATACCATGCACTTCATTAAAGAAGAATAGATTAAATGGTTTGACCACCTCACTAGAATGCCCTGGTATCACCTGCCACAAAAAGCCACATTGAAGAAATATAATGCATACAGAGCGTGGAGAAGACCGCGTAAGATGGAGTGATGGTATCAAGAACAAACTTAGAGAAATGGATACCAGCTTACAAAGAGCATTAGAAATGGCGCATACAAGATCTGTACATTTCCTCTCAACACTTCACTGGGGCAAATGGAGGAAGGGGCGAAGAGGAAGAAGAATGTGGATGTCTCTGTGCCAGTGGCGGTTAAGGAGAAGAGTATTATTCAATGTCTCTTTGTGTGTGTGTGTGTGTGTGTGTGTGTGTGTGTTTTATATGTGTGAGAGTATGTGAGACATAGAGCGCGAGAGATTGAATGAGAGAAAGAGATACCATGAGAGGCTGATAGAGAGAAAGACATGTAAAGAAAAAGAGAGAGAAGTAGAGAGAATAGAAGAGAAAAAGGGAGAGAGATATAGAGAGAGACTGTGAGAGAGAGAGAGAATGAAAAAGAGAGAAAATAGAGACAAAAAGAGAGAGCGTGAAAAAGAAAGAGGCGAGAGGGAGAGAGAGAGAGAAAGAGAGGGAGAGAGAGAGAGAGAGAGAGAGAGAGAGAGAGAGAGAGAGAGAGAGAGAGAGAGAGAGAGAGAGGGGGGGGACATAGTTAACATTAAGTTCGTTGTATTTGCATATACTAGAATGTTCACCCACACTCACATATGCACGTACTAACACATATCAACTCACCCACCCACACACATCCACACCAAGTCGCAAACCCATACACATCCACACCCAGTTACACACTCACACACATATACTGGCTCACACTCACATTCACAACACACACACACACACACACACACTGGAAACATGGACACACGCAACACAATCACACATACACACACACACACACATACACACACAAACACACACACACACACACACACTGGAAACATGGACACACACAACACAATCAGACATACACACACACACGCACACACACATACACACACACGCACACACACACACACACACACACACATGTTCATATTGCATTTAAACACGATTTCACCTTATTTGTGTAATTATAACAACGCCGCAGAACTAACAGTTCTTACAATTCATAACCGCATTTTCACTCAGAAAAATAACAATGTTGTATTTGATAGCCGCTTTGTGAGGAAGAATTGGACATCATAAAAGTGCGATGGGAAGTAAAGGTAGTCGGGAAGATACTTGGCACATAACACGTCGATGGCACATCACCCGCCGTTGGCACATCACCCAGCGATGGCACATCACCCAGCAATGGCACATCACGCACCTATGGCACATCACCCAAAAACGGCACATCACCCAAAAACGGCACATCACCCGCCGATGGCACATCCCCGACCAATAGCACATCAACCATTCATGGCACATCCCCCACTATTGGCACATCCTCCACCGATGGCACATCACCTGCCGATGGGACATCACAACCCATGGCACATCACCCACCCATGGCACATCACCCACCCATGGCACATCACCCACCCATGGCACATCACATCACCCACCCATGGCACATCACCCACCGATGGCACATCACCCACCGATGGCACATCACTTACCCATGGCACATCCCCCACCAATGGCACATCACGCAACGATGGCACATCACCCACCGATGGCACATCACCAAACATGGCACATCACCCGCCGATAGTACATCATCCGCTGATGGCACATCACCCACAGATGGCACATCACCCACCGATGGCACATCACCCACCGATAGAACATCACCCACCGATGGCATTTCACCCACCGATGGCACATCACCCACCCATGGCACATCACCCAGCGATGCCACATCACCCACCGATGGCACATCACCAACCCATAGCACATCACCCACCAATGGCACATCACCCACCGATGGCACATCACCCACCCATAGCACATCACCCACCGATGGCACATCACCCACCCATGGCACATCACCCAGCGATGCCACATCACCCACCGATGGCACATCACCAACCCATAGAACATCACCCACCTATGGCACATCACCCACCGATGGCACATCACCCACCGATGGCACATAACCCACAGATGGCACATCACTCACCGATGGCACATCACCCATCAATGGCACATCACCCACCGATGGCACATCACCCACAGATGCACATCATCCGCTGATGGCACATCACCCGCTGATGGCACATCATCCACCGTTGGCACATCACCCATCAATGACACATCACCCGCTGATGGCACATCACCGACTGATGGCACATCACCCACAGATGGCACATCACCCACCGATGGCACATAACCCACCGATAGAACATCACCCATCGATGGAACATCACCCACCGATGGAACATCCCCCACCGATGGAACATTCCCCCACCGATGGAACATCACCCACCGATGACACATCACCCGCTGATGGCACATCACCGACTGATGGCACATCACCCACAGATGGCACATCACCAACCGATGGCACATAACCCACCGATAGAACATCCCCCACCGATGGAACATCCCCCACCGATGGAACATCCCCCACCGACCGCTGACTGGTCTATAGAAAATATGTATTTACCTTTGTTAACATACTAAAACACTCCACTGGGACACTGCCGTCCGGACAGACAATAGCTTGTTACATCGTACTTCAAAAATGGCATAATAACCACAACCCAAAGAGGGGGCCATGGACGGAGTTATGCTTCTCCAAAGCACAAAGCCTTGGCTGTATTGTGGAGACCATGAGTTGCCCATGCAGCATGATCCCTCTCTCGGCCTGCCTAGTTTACTCCAGGGGAAAGGTAACACCAATACATCTGGAACAAGATAAGCTGCAGAAGCTACCGGATTAGCAAAGCAATGCTCTAACTGTCCGCCTGTAAGAGCTTCGGTCTTAGATATGTTGCCAACCAAGGCTTAGGGCCTGGTCTGTCTTGCCATGACATTTAGTCTTTAGGTTGCATTTCCTTGCACCAGGATAAGGCTTGTAACCTCCAATCTGCGTTCTGCCGCTTGCAGAAGTTGGCACAATATGGGATGTCGAGTTTGGTGAGCGTTGCCCAACATTCAGTGCTAACAGAAAGCAGGTAGTACCGCCTACTGTCATAAGGTAGCTCAGTCATATCTGACTAAATATCAACTGAGGAACCCACTGAGGCCACTGAGATATATCATAAATAAATACACACGTATTGAATAACGCTCACTAAATTAGGGGAAAGAATTAGAAAATAGAGGACGCATTAGACAACATACAAATTTAAAGCTATAGTTACCGATCGGAATCCGAACCTGTCACCTCCAAATGATGACAGCGTCTCGCTGCAGAAACAAGCGTACTTCGACGCACGACCAACTAAACCTCGATACCTATAACTTTCAATGTTTATGTTGTCTAGTGCATCCTCTAGTCTCTAATTCTGTCCCCTACTTCTGTGAGTGTCATTCAATACGTGTGTATTTATTTATTAACATACCTGAGCAAAACTAACACCAGAAGTCCCAAAACATTGCAAGATACTAAATACCGAAATCTAAACATCTACGGTAATTGGCAAATCTATAGCAAACAACAAGCACCACAATCAAAGTAAACCCGATATTTCACAAATACACACCAATGTGAAATGAACACCAGAACGAAATAAACACCACAATGAAATAAACACCAACGAGAAATAAACACGTTAGAAATATTACTGCTAGCTATAGAACTAACATTTATGCCGCACTGATGCAGATATCCACATACGACGGTCAAAAAAAAAAAGCCACTCTAAATGTCTAGCGTTATAAATGAATCATTAATAGGTGGCAATTTTCTAAATAGCTTTCCACACAAAAGGCCAGGAGTCCAAATGCCACGTAGTGAAACCACTCGGCTTTTGGGTGTGTCCGGGAGTAAGAAGGAACAGCATGGAGTCAAATTGGTCGTGAATTATTCATAAATGCCAGGGATGCTGGAAATCGAGCAAATAGCTTTATATGCTGTTGTGTGTTTATTGTTGATTGAGTGTATGGTTTCTTGTGACATGTATACTTGTTAGATGAGCTAAATGAGTGGCGGGTGTATAGAGGGGCAGGCGAGAGAGGAGTTGATGTAGGATAGGTGAAAGGAAGTATGTTAGTTAGTTGCATATCCTTTACAGGACATCGCAATCAACACCAGCATTTTTTGCTGCTTTGATCTCTTGGCAAGTTTACGTTCAGTAGTTTGCAATTGCTTTCTGAACGACCGGCAGCCATACCATTTCGTTAAAAAAAACCAACGTAAGACGTTCTGCTGCCAAATCACCCACAGCTGTGTTTTGAACGCGGGTATGCGGGATTACGAACTGCGTCCGTTACCTGTTCGCCAAGGAGACGGCGAAAGGACGTATAGTTAAGCAAATATACAGTCGGGGTTGGGAGCAGGCAAGAGGTGGACACACACATGCAGGAACGAATAGATGGACGGGGCGGAGATTGTGGGTGAGTGAGAGGAGAAATGGGAGGATAGGCGAGCGAGATACGGGTGTATAGAGGGTTGGGGGGATTATGGATATATTACTGACATAAAGACAGACAAACAAACAAACAGCCAGATGTGGACAGGCAGGAAGTGGACAAACCAATGATGCAACGAATGGAGATTGACGGGCCGTGAGGGGAGACAGAAGGGGAGAATGGTAGGAGAAACAAAACAGATTTTGTACGAGTATGTAATTGTCAACTATGTTAAATATCAAATGACTATGAGAAGTGTGGAGAATCATGATGCCTGCTTCAAACCTGGAATGTGGAGAAGAACAAGAAGAACGCTATAGGACGTATAGTTTGCTATACAATATTGGTTACTTTAACTATTATAGCTATCTCTGTTTTTGAACTCACAGCTTCTCGCGAACTTCGAAGTAATAGTATTTTACTTCAATGTGTGGTCCTCGATATACGGATTGTTTGCTCCTTCGGGTAGGTATAGGTAGGAAACCAGGTAGGAGGGGGTGAGGATGGGTATGCAAGTAGGTAGGTAGGTAGGTAGGTAGGTAGGTAGGTAGGTAGGTAGGTAGGTAGGGAGTAAGGTGGGTGGAAAGAGAGGTAGGAAGGTTTGTAGGTAGGTAGGTTGGTAGCTAGCTAGCTAGCAAAAAAGTTAGGTAGGTAGAGCTACAGAAAGGTAGATATGTAGAAAGTTAGGTAAGTATGTAAGCAGAAAGGTAAGTAGCTAGAAAGTAAGTTAGTTAGGTAGAAAGTTACGTAGGTAGAACGTTACGTAGGTAGGGCTTTAGGTGGGTAGAAAAGTAGGTAGGTAGGTAGGTACGTAGGGAGGGAGGGAGGTAGGGAGGGAGGGAGGTAGGGAGGGAGGAAGGTAGGTAGGTAGGTAGGTAGGTAGAAGTGTAGTAGTCTAAATCCAACCAATGTTGAATAAGTCTACAGTAATCTGGGCTTCTACTGAATGGCGCCTTATTGGGAGATGAAAGGCAACAGAAGCAGCAGCAGAAGACTGTCACTCATAGAAAGCAAAGAAACGAAGTAGGTAGAAATGAATCATGGAGCATTGAGCATGAGTCTGAAAGGTTAGCCACGTTCTTCAAACAAGCATTGGTTGAATCCCCGAGGATATACACAGTTTTTTTTTCTTCCCTTTGAATTCCATTCACTTTGATGGCAAGACATGCGGGCATCGTGGGCAAAGAAAGAGCCTAGAGTTCGGTTGGTACCGCCAATATATTAGAGGACGAAACAATGGCCAGCCGGAGAAATATTCATCACATCACCCAATGAGTGCCGACTGTTCTATACAAACATGGATCGAGCAACATATATCAAATGCGCTTTAATGCGAGTGAAATGGTCCTTTGCCTACTAACGTACAGCCAATTGACGTGCTCATAGCCCAAAAAGATGATATCAACCATGAACAGTCGCTTTTGTATTCGCAATAATGACAATTTCCAACAGATAATTAAATTCCTCTCTTGTTTCAACTGGAACAGAATGAGAATCTTTTACAGAAGCCATTTTGACACGTTCTTCCTTTAATCTTGTTACGCCATCTCATTTTATTAACGTTAGTGATTTTTTTTTAAAAGAGCTACTCTTTTCAAACAGTGTTGCATTTTGTGTGATGTTCAAAATGAATTTCCAGTTATGCTAATGTGACCTTTGTGTTGTTGAAAACGCCTCCCTCTTGGCAATGCTGTGTTGATTACTCTGTTGTATGTATTATAGCCATTAAAAGTAATGTGGGTAATGGGTAAAGTTTGCAGTTGTTTTGTTTGCTGTTATCAGATGGCAAGCAGTTAAATAACAAACAAGGGGAACAAACTGTCATTGTGTTGGTCAAAATAAGTTAATGAAGGGGAAACAACTGCGTCAATATGTTAATACTAAAATGGGATTTATGCTGATTGTACCCGGGGTATGATGACATCGCTTGTTAATAAGAGTGTAATGGGCCCTTTTCAATCCCCTGAGAAACATGGGTATACGATTGCAGCTCTAGATTTTGGTACATCAATAGGCATTTGTTTGTTTTCTGCTTGCACCCTATATCCCCCATGGGTTTTATTGGACTCCGCCATTCACTTCAAGTCCTCTATATCGCTTCTCGGTCTTTTGGCTAAGATGAAAGTGTAATATCTGCACATGATCTGGCCAAGGCAAAATGCAGAGGCGATAATCCGAATGACACACTGGGACGTAGGACGTGATGGGGCGGTTCTGGAGAGACCTTAAAACCAATTAGCTGCCCCATATGTCAGCCATCAACGAGTCAACATGGACACGCTTCAGCCAGACAAATTGTCTCAAGCCATGAAGGTTCTTGGACGTACTAGACATTTCCCCAAGACATTTCACACAAGTGTGAGTCGAGTTCTTGGATGACTCCAATAGATCGATTATTCGAAACATGAAAGGCTCAGTTCATGCGGAAGACATCCTGGCGCTTCTGGGGTGACTGGGTCAATAACAAACCCACCTTCTTTACCTCCCACTACGCGTCATAGGACTTATTGTACGCTGGGTCAACCTGGGGAGTAAAGTGGGCCGGCGGGGTGCTGTCCGCGTCACCCATCGAGTACCTACTGCTCTATGGGACTTATTGTACGCTGGGTCTACCTGGGGAGTAAAGTGAGCCGGCGGGGTGCTGTCCGTGTCACCCATCGAGTACCCACGGGTCTATACAATTATGAAACTAGCACCATATACACAATATGCATCAAGGTGTATAATTGGCACTTGTAAAGGGGTACTTGTAAAGGGATACTTGTAAAGGGGTACTTGTAAAGGGGTACTTGTAAAGCGGTACTTGTAAAGGGTTACTTGTAAAGAGGTACCTATAAAGCGGTACTTGTAAAGGGTTACTTGTAAAGGGGTACGTGTAAAGGTGTACTTGTAAAGGGGTACTTGTAAATGGGTACTTGTAAAGGGGTACTTGTAAAGAGGTACGTGTAAAGGGGTACTTGTAAAGGGTTACTTATGAAGGGGTACTTATAAATGGGTACTTGTAAAGGGATACTTGTAAAGGGTTACTTGTAAAGGGTTACTTATAAAGGGGTACCTGTAAAAAGGTATGTGTAGAGGGGTGCTTGTAAAGGGGTACTTGTAAAGGGGCGCTTGTAAAGGGGTGCTTGTAAAGGGGTACGTGTAAAAGGTACTTGTAAATGGTACTTATAAAGGGTACTCGTAAATGGTACTTGTAAAGGGGTACTTGTAAAAGAGTACTTGTAAAGGGGCGCTTGTAAAGCGGTCTTTGTAAACGGGCACTTGCAAAAAGGGTACTTGTAAAGAGGTACGTGTAAAGGGGCGTGTGTAAAAGGGTACTTTTAAACAACGGAAAGCATGGCTCTTGGAAAACGAAGCAAGGACCTACCAACACAACGGTGTGCGCTGGACATAAAAGACACCCTGACGTGAAAATGCGTGAAAGGGGGGAACTGGTGGAAGATCGAGAGCCTTTCCGAAAGGCCGTCAAGAGGGCAAAGTTCTGGACAGGATCCGGTACATGATAATGATGATGATGACGGTGATGATGATGATGATGATGATGATGATTATGATGATTATGATGATGATGATGATGATGATGATGATGATGATGATGATGATGATGAATGCTCACTATATAGTTAAAGTGTGAGATATGAGTGATAGAAAGGGCGGAACTTAGGACAGATTTGAGTGCCATTGTTATCCCTTTGATCATAAAGTTTGTCCATTTGTTCGTTCGTTCGTTTTACCTGCAATGACACCACAGCTAAAAAAAAAACAGTCAATTATTTTCATCTTAATTAGCTAGACTCGGGCGAGAGATGAATATTTTCAAACAGTTAACACTTGGACATGCAGGCCCGACAAACATTCAGAAGACATAGTAGACAGGTATGTTAACCTTTGGTGTGCGAGTCCAAGAAACCCTCTTCTTACAAACGTATTTTTGAGAATAACCGTCGTGTTATGATAAACATAATTTCGGGTTGTGATTGTTGAAAGTAATTTCAGGCTGCAACTAACATAGGAACCAATCTCTCAACTACGAGATAGAACTTGTACGGTCTCGTTTCGACTCTATAGCCTTTCCTCAGAGCGAGGGCAGTGCATCTGAGAACGGGACTGTTCGGTGGGGCACATTGCCGCACGGGTGCAGTCACCAAGTCAGGCAAATGTCGGCTACAGTTCAACCTCCATGCCAGGATGGTAGTCGTCTTGCGATAGCCGCACTCCGCTGCAGAGACCAAGAGAGGGGCCGAGAAACCCAAAGGAAGACTCGGCTTCTCTGAGTGCGTCGCCGTTAACGGGGCACGAAGAAAGAACACGGCAAAGAAGACGAACGGAGGCGACAGAGGCAATGGTTAAGGAAGAAGCTGGCTTCCCACGACTACAGGTTCGACACAGCTGCGAGCGATTTGGAAGCAGACTGCCACTCGTTGGTTTCTATACAATGGTGTGAGTGCCGGTAGTTCAGAAAACAATGGCAAACTACTGAACGTAAACATGCTCAGGAATTACAAACAGCCCAAAAAATGCTTGAGTTGACTGCTACGTCCTGTAAAGGATTTGCAACTAACTTATTATTTCTGAAGAAAAGGCTTTTTGTAACCCTCTATACTACGGCAGCAAGTGTGCAGTTTATGAAGACAACAAGATTTAAAATACAACCAAATCAGACACATACGACTGTTTAGCCATGTTTAATTAACAAACAGTATACCAAGCGTTAAAGGTTATTATACCTGAGGAAGAGCTTTGAGGAAACCCTCAATCCTACAGCACAATTACACAGCTTATGAAGACAACGGGGTATATAAATATAAAACCAAACCCGAACCAGTCGGCTTAGACAACAAAACTGGCGCTTTACGGCTGTAAAGTGTGGAATTGTAAAGGTGGGAGTATGATCTGAAGCCATAAACTGCAACAGGAGCCCTGTCGACTGCCAAACCGGGGGAGAACTTAACAATGCGTTCGACAAGTACTACAGGTTGTCACTGACACAAGCCTGACGCCTGTCGCGTGGGAGGACAATTGGGCGTTTACAGAACTGGAGCACAAAGTTCAGCCAGTGGGGTACAATAGCGCCTCTGTGACAGTGGTTCTAAAATTGTGCAGTTGCAACACCTTTCTAATAACAGAAAATAAAGATAGTCCTATGGTGGAATAAGTTTCTCCTATCTTGGATATGTAATAACAGATGATGGTAAAAGTGAAATAAAAATCAAAAAGAGAATAGGAATGGCCAAAAATTCTTTCAACAGCATGAAATCAGTATTAACATCTAGAGAGATTTGTTGTTGTTGTTGTTGTTGTTGTTGCATATCCCTTACAGGACGTTGCAGTCAACATCAGCATTTTTCAGCTGTTGTTCCCTTGCATTAGGGTAAGGCTTGTACCCTCCCAATTGAACTCCTCCGCCCGAAGCCATTGGCACAATGTGGGGTGTCGGGTTTGGCGAGCGCCGCCCAAAATTCGGCGCGAACAGAAAGCAGGTAGTACTGTCTGCTGTCATGCAGTAGCTCAGTCCCTGACAGTTTACATAATAATAATAATCCTCATAAACATTCAAGTCAGCTATTTGCATACTTGATACTTGATGCTGACTGATCGGATTTTGAATCTAAAGTTCTCTACGAGATGGGAGTCTGGTCTCTGGCCGGCCTTTCTTTGTAGCCACGCGACATGCTTGATAGATTACAGTGCTACTATTCTTTGCTTCTCATGCAGGCCTGGAAATACACAGGCGATATTTATATAACCATTATAATTCTGATTCCCACCTTCAGGTCACACTGCCATCATGAAGTGAGGTTGCCAGGTAGCTTACACAGTTTCTAGAAAAGTCTGACAATTATCTGACATTCATTATATAACCTTAGAATGGTGCTGTTCGTGGGGGAAAACTACTGCCACAACAACGACAAAATCAACAGTAGCAACAATATCAATAACAGCAGTGGTAATAACAGCAATAGCAGCAACAGCATCAACAACAACAACAACAGCAACAACAACAACAACAACGACAACAACAACGATAATAGCACCACCGGCAGCATCAAACCAAGCTGCAATCACAATAACAAAAGTAATAAAGTAAAGATAATAGCAACAGTAATAATAGCAACAAACATAACTTCAACAGCAGCTAGAACAGCATCTTTAACAAAAGCAATAACAACAGCATCAACAACAAAAACAAGAACAGCAGCAGCAACAACGACAGAGGCAACAACAACAGCAATAGAAATAATAACAACTGTAGTAATGGCAACAATAGTAACAACAGCAGTATCAGTAACAGCAACAATAATAACAGTAATAACCGAAATAAGAATAATAGACTCAAAAGCAACGATAACAAAAACCAATAATAATTTAGAAGAAACAAAACAAGAACAACAATAACAACAACAGCAAGAACGCTCAGCAAGAATGATAACAACAACGACGACGACGTCGACGACGACGACAACAATAACAACAACAACAACAGTGGCAGTAGCAGCAGTAACAGCAGCAGAAAAAACAACATCAACAACAACAACAACAACAACTGCAATAATAATAACAACAGCAGCAACAAAATCAGAAGAAGCAACAATAACAACAGCATAAACAACAGCAATCATAACAACAACAGCAACAACAATAACGACAACAGCAACAACATTAACGACAACAGAAACTAAAACAACAGCAACAACAGCAGCAACAGCGCAACAACAATAACCGCAGCAACAGCAGCAACAGCGCAACAACAATAACCAGAACAACATTTGTGTACACAAGACTGCGCATTCCTAGCCAGGCTCTGCCCCAGTAACTGTCAGATATAATTTATTGTCGAGACACGAGAGATGCCTAACCCACACGTAGCTCAAGCGAGACTTGACTAAGCTCGTGTCTTGCTGAACGAAACTGGCCACAATGAACAACCATCCTTTTCGTGTTTAGAGATCCACTGCGGCTGTGGTATAAGTCTTATATAGTGAAGGCAGTGTTACAATACCCCGACATAATGGTCGAGGGTTCCAACCCAACCGCAGGTGATTTGCAAGCAGATCGCTGTATCTATGTGTGTATGTGTTTTTTTTTTGCGCTGCGCTCGTTCGTTTTGAACTCAGACGTAGTCCATGCATGTGATACTACTTCTAGTGCCCTGGTCTGATTTTTGCGTGTGGCTTAGCTTTCTTTACTGTCAGTGTCCCTCGTCAACAAGCGAAAGCACCCCGACTTCAGAGGTACGTGTAATTTACAAGTCAAGGGCGAGAAGTCAACATTTTAATCCATCTGACAGGTGCAGGGGATTGAACCCGCTACCTCGGTATAAGCACACCGGACGTTTAAGAAAAAGCGGTCTTGTCCATTCGGCCACACTGACCTCCATCGCTTTGTGCTGATTTCGATGGTTTGAGCGTCGTCCGTTTAGAAAGCACTACGTGCTGCCTTGCGTTGATTTTCACGATTGTATGAGTATCAGCCGTTTAGAAAGCAATGGCAAGCTATTGAAGAAAACCTGCCTAGTGAATAACAAGCAACCAATCAATGATGACATGCAACTAGCTTGTGTAACAGTCACCGCGGACCAAATACAGTGTATTCATTCAGTCGGCAATGTCGATTTGCTTTTTCGATACCATTGGTAGTGTTTAATCATTAATGTTTAAGTTGGCGCGACAGACAGAGGGACGGGCTGGCACACATACAGGCGGACAGGCTGAATGACGTACCTATAGACAGACAAGTATTCGGACAGATAAGACAGGCATACAGACAGGTATACAGACAGACAAATGGATCTTCATTCAAACAGGCAGCCAACAAGACCAAACTGCATACATTTTGACAGAAAGACAGAAGCCTGGATTGACTAGAGCAGTGGTTCTCAACCTTTTTTGGCCCGTGCCCCCCTTCACCATATTTTAGGACGTCATTCCCTCCCCCCCCCCCTCACCATATTTTTAGAACATAATCCCCCCCCCCCCCCCTTCGTATTTCCTCCCTAAAAATTCCCCCTGCCCCTACACAGTATACGTAATAATTGAAGCTAAATTTAATAGCACATACTAAAACAAGTCTAGACGTCCACATAAAACGTGATTTGTGGGTCTACTTACTTTATAAAATGAATTTTAGAAGGGTGAGACGTACAGAACCGTAAAGTATGAAGGGAAAAACAAGATCAAGTAATCGGTTCTAGTATTAACTCAATCTTGAAATAATCTTCATTCCCCCCTGGAAACCCCAAAATTCCCCCCTGGGGGTGGGGAGGGGGGGTGGAATTCCCCACCGGTTGAGAACCACTGGACTAGAGGTTAGTTAATTGCATGTCCTTTACAGGACGTAGCAGTTAACCCCAGCAAGTTGGCTGTTCGTGATTCCTAGGCAAGTTTACGTTCAGTAGTTTGCCATTGATTTTTGAACGACCAATACTATTTCATAAAAAAACCAACACATCTGTGCTTCGAATGCGGGTATGCGGGATAACGAAGTGCGCCAGTAACCTCTGATTGAAAGAGGTAGAAAGGCAATAAACAGAGACGTATATATATAGAGAGAAGCAGTCGTACTGGCCTACGGAGAGATGGACAGACAGGCAGGCAGTATAACAGGTACAGGCTTGATGAGATTAGTAGTTCTAGATACTTCACAAGTTCTAGATACTTCGCAAGGTCTAGATACTTCACAAGTGCTAGATACTTCACAAGTGCTAGATACTTCACAAGTTCTAGATATTTCACAAGTGCTAGATACTTCACAAGTTCTAGATACTTCACAAGTGCTAGATACTTCACAAGTTCTAGATACTTCACAAGTGCTAGATACTTCACAAGTGCTAGATACTTCACAAGTGCTAGATACTTCACAAGTGCTAGATACTTCACAAGTGCTAGATACTTCACAAGTGCTAGATACTTCACAAGTGCTACATACTTCACAAGTGCTAGATACTTCACAAGTTCTAGATACTTCACAAGTGCTACATACTTCACAAGTGCTAGATACTTCACAAGTGCTAGATACTTCACAAGTGCTACATACTTCACAAGTTCTAGATACTTCACAAGTGCTAGATACTTCACAAGTGCTACATACTTCACAAGTGCTACATACTTCACAAGTGCTACATACTTCACAAGTTCTAGATACTTTAAAAGTTCTGGATACTTCACAAGTGCTAGATACTTCACAAGTTCTAGATACTTCACAAGTTCTAGATACTTCACAAGTTCTAGATACTTCACAAGTTCTAGATACTACACAAGTTCTAGATACTTCAGAAGCTCTAGATACTTCACAAGTTCTAGATACTTCGCAAGTTCTAGATACTTCACAAGTTATAGATACTTCATTGTCAGCAGAATACGCCTCAATGTCAAGAGTAAAGGTTTAAGGATATGCAATATACGAGTGGACTTCAAATGAAAACTTTAAAAGTGTGATAGACATTACAACAGCCATGTCATTGACTTGTAACCTGTCAATGTTGTTGTTTAGGATGTCAAGAAAGTTCAGCACGTGACATCACGGTGCAGATGAACACGGTGACGTCATAAGGACAATTTGAAAATGGCAGCCCCACATATAACATGCACCAAAGAAAAGCAGCGTTCTGTTATCCGTTTTTTTTTTTTTTTTAATCAGTGAAGGGGTGAAACCTATAGAAATTCATCAGTGAATAAAGGTCCAGTATGGTGATGTATGCCTGTCAGTCTAGCAAGTGTATGAGTGGAGTAGGAAGTTTCAAAACGGCGTGACTTCTGTGAAGAGGTACAGCAGGTAGTTCATGAGTGGTTGCACACGCGACCAAGAGAAACTTGTTTCTAGAAGAATCCAAGCACTTTATCGGCGCTGTGGGTCTTGCATTGAACGCAGCTGTGACTACATCAAAAAATGATACATTTGTTCGTTACTTTTAAGGTTTGAAATTTAAGGTTTTCATTTGAAGCCCCCTCGTTTTTAGGAGTTTGCTATGCCCTACACTACGTTTACAACAATGTTGCATGTCCTTCGCGGGAAGTTGCAATCAACGCCATTTCTAGAAAATTTTATGTTGAGTAATTTGTCATTGGTTTCTAAACGGGTAATCAACGTTTGGACTGGATATGTGTGTAAAGAACCCATTAAACCGCCGTCAGCCCACCCGAAGTTTCAGCGCGAGCGCGATAAATCTTCCGTTCACGCAGGTCTCTCACTATATTGGATATGTATTTAAGTAGGGTGGTAACAAGGTAGGTAGATATCCACGTTTCTAAATTGGTATGTTCGTAGGTAATCAGCCACATACAGATGTCGAGTCAAGAAATGAGCGGGCAAGGAAATATAACTCTGTTAGTTTGTGAAGGGGAAATAACCAATGTGAAACCAAAAAATAACTCGAGTGCATGGCATTGAAAGAGGCTAAACATACAGAGTATGCAACGCACATGACGCGTTGATGTAATCGTTAGGGCGATTTTGTAATCATTAGAGGGTTGTGTAATCGTTAGGGGGTTGTGTATTCGTTATGGGGTTATGTTTATAATATTAGCACCGTTGGACGAGAGTTCGACGCCAGCGCTCGTCGTCCGCTATGAGAGAGAAAGCTCACCTGTTCCTCCGTGCATTCAAGTCTACATTTTGTGAGTGCTGCAACACTTCACAGACACATTGCAGGCTCCTGCTTCGGTACATTTGTTTTTAATATACAGTGAAAAGTGGCCAGATTTCTTTAGTATGCCTTGACCAAATTTGGAGGGAGGGGGGGGGGGAGGTTGTAGAACACATAATGCGTTGGGTGGGATTCACTGGAAAAGAGGGAATCACACATCACATTCTAGATACTTCACAAGTTCTAGATACTTCACAAGTTCTAGATACTTCACAAGTTCTAGATACTTCACAAGTTCTAGATACTTCACAAGTTCTAGATACTTCACAAGTTCTAGATACTTCACAAGTTCTAGATACTTCACAAGTTCTAGATACTTCACAAGTTCTAGATACTTCACAAGTTCTAGATACTTCACAAGTTCTAGATAATTAACAAGTTCTAGATACTTCACAAGTTCTAGATACTTCACAAGTTCTAGATACTTCACAAGTTGTAGATACTTCACTAGTGCTAGATACTTCACAAGTGCTAGATACTTCACAAGTTCTAGATACTTCACAAGTTCTAGATACTTCACAAGTTCTAGATACTTCAAAAGTTCTAGATACTTCACAAGTTCTAGATACTTCACAAGTTCTAGATACTTCACAAGTTCTAGATACTTCACAAGTTCTAGATACTTCACAAGTTCTAGATACTTCACAAATTCTAGATACTTCACAAGTTCTAGATACTTCACAAGTTCTAGACAGGTCACAAATTATACGAGGGTGGCATGGAGGAACATCAACGGTAGAGTTGATCCAGAAAACCAAAGACAGAAATCTGTGGAGAGTCATGAACGCCTACGCCAGTCGGCACGGCACTTGATGATGATGATGACGATGATGCTGATGATGATGATGATGATGATGATGATGATGATGATGATGATGATGATGATGATGATGATGATGATGATGAAGTTAATAAGTAAGTCACAAATGGTTGTAGAAAAATAACTAAATATGATAAAAACTTGAAACACGTTTATTTGTATACATACATTGTTCCTTTATTCCTCGAGATAATTTTCATCAACATTTATGCACTTATCCCATAGTTTTATCCGTTCTCCCAAACCGACTGCATAAATCTGCGTGCTCTGTTTTCATTTACCTGTCATCCCACAGAACTGTGTGACTTACTTATTGACTCGCCCGCGTAACTTTTTCTACCCAACTATGCACCGCTTTACTGGAAATCGCTAGGGGCTAAGTCCACTGAAAACTCACCTTTTGAGACATTTCGCGAATGACGCCGAAGTTGAATGTGAAGTGAAAACGTGGTTTAGAAAACAGAACACGCAGTTCTACGCGGCCGGTTTGGAAGAGCTGATAAAACTATGGGATAAGTGCATCAATGTTGGTGGAAATTATGTTGAGAAATAAAGGGACAATGTATGTATAAAAATAAACTGGTTTCAAGTTGTTATCATATTTAGTTATTTTTCTACAGCCATTTAAGACTTACTTCTTAACTTACCCTCTTAGATACTGTCGCAGTTTGGGAGTTAAAGAGTTAATGCTGGTTACGACATCATGGAAATAACTGCCACGAGGCAGCCAGATAATTACATTTACAACGGTGGGTAATAAATCTATGGGAAACAGCAGAAGTGATTATCCAGCGCCCAGTGTTGAACGGGCGCGGCACAGGGTGATCTTCTCTCGGGTAATGCGGCGTGACAGCGCCGGGGCTGGCACCGCACCGCCTGGGACAAGGAGTCGTCTCATGTGGCATCAATTTCCTGCAGTGGTTTTCAGTTAGGGAAGCTAGCAACCCTTTTGGGTGCAGAGATCCATTCGTGTATATGCGATTGTTTTTAATTGTGGTGATGCTGATGATTATGGTGATGAAGACGAACAGTAGTAGTAATAGTCTTAACAGTAGTAGCAGTAATAGCAGCATGGCAGCAACAGCAGTCGCCGTCGTAGTAGTAGTAGTAGTAGTAGTAGTAGTAGTAGTAGTAGTAGTAGTAGTAGTAGTAGTAGTAGTAGTAGTAGTAGTAGTACCATCACCACCAACACTACTACTACTACTACTACTACTACTACTACTACTACTACTACTACTACTACTACAACATTTGCTGCTCAACTACTACTACATCTACAACTACAACAACAACAACAACTATGACTATCTCTACAATAACAAATACTACTATTACTGCTGCTGCTGCTATTACTACTTATACAGCATCTACTACTAGCTTGAGTGTGTGTGCGCGCGCTAGTGTGCGCGTGTGCTCGAGCCTTATGTCCGTGTTTACATAATATAAGTAACTAAAATATAGGACCCTTGTCAACACCCTGTGGCACTCTCGGTATATGGTGCTAGCGTCAACATTTGTATAGCCCAATCGGAGCGTGATGGATGATGGGTTCTATATCAAGAAGGCTGCCTTTACGCCTCAGGACATCTTCTGGTGCCAAGTTTTAGCGGATGTAAATTAATACGCCTCATGGTGTAAAATAGGATTCTTGTTATTCTTGTTATTATTATAATCATCATCAAGTGCCATGCGAACTAGCCCAGGCGTTCATGTCTCTCCACAGAACTCGGTCCATTCCGAACCAACTCTGATGATGATATTCGTCCATGCCACCGTTTCAAACCACGCAGCGGCGTATCTCTCGGCCTGCCTCTGCTTCTGCCTTCTCCTCTGCTTATCTTACCAGCTATTGTCCAACACTGCACACTGGTATCTTGCCGCCTTGACAGACGACAGTTCGTTGTGGAGTTATACCTCTTCATAACACAAAGCCTGGGCTGAACTTAGAGACCATGGGTTGCCCATGCAGCATAATCCTTGCCTAGTTTACTCTAGAGGAAAGTTAACACTAATACGTCTGGAATAAGGCAAGCTGCAGAAGCTGCCGGATCAGCAAAGCAATGTTCAAACTGTTCGTCTGTCGGAGCTTCGATCCTAGATCAGTTGCCGACCAAGGCTTAAGGCCTGGCCTGCCCTGCCACGACAGTTAGTCTTTAGGTTGCATTTTCTCCCACCAGGACAAGACTTGCGCCTCTCCGCCGGAAACCGTTAGCACGATGTAAGGTGTTGGGTTTGGTGAGCGTCGTCCAACATTCGGCGCTAACAGAAAGCAGGTAGTACAGTCTACAGTCATATGGTAATTCTGTTATATCTGACTAAGCCATGACATAAATTTCCCAATACTATATAATAAATAATATTTCCACCATTATTACTATAAAATCCCATTTCCCCATCATTGTTATATCACAACTGTATTCTCCACCTTTGTAACTAAACTAAAATACATTTTACCTCGAATTTCTTTCCTGCATTTGTCTACCTGTGGAAACCAGACAGACACCGCAGTGGCAACGTTAAAAATACATAAAATGATAAAGATACGACCTGGCTAAAATTAATTTTCTACTAATCAAAACAAGCAAGATGCAACCTAAAATAGACTTAGAAAACTTCTATAAAGTATTTATTTGAAGGAAATAAACAGGAACATGTCTTACCTGTCGCACCTGTGTATAAATAACTCCGGCTGAGCTGTGCCTGCGGGCTACGTTACTCACGTATACTTTTAATCCCACAAACAGAAATAACTCTCGTGAAACAAACCGGGCCCTCGAGAACAGGCTCGGAAAAGTGTTATTTATTTCTGAAGCTGTCGTTTCCCAACGAAAGTTACTGCTGGCCCAGTTCAGATGTCACTTTTACCACAGCGCTATTTTTCAGGTAGTAATGAATTACCAGCGTGAGTGAGTTCTAGTTTGGTCACAAATTACCTTGAAAGTAATGAGGAATTACAATAACTAAATAACTTGCATAATGAAGACAGAAACAATAGACTGTACAATTTATTGCCTGGCGTTTTTCACTGTATGTCGCCAGGTGCATAATGTAGACTTCACACAACAAACTGAAGTAATACAATACATTCTTCAAGCCGCAACATAATACAACACACATATTCCAAGGGTAATTTGAATTGTCTACTACCGTAGTGTAACAGTCAATTTACAATTGCCATGGTAGACAATTCAAATTACTGTGGGGGTGCCTTTTATGTATTTTTTTCTTGAAGAGTTTACTGCGTTAATTTCTGTAATCTCTGTCATTAGTAATTTGTCATTGCTATCTAAACGGGCGACGCTCACCCCATCGAAATCAACGCAAAGCGATCTACTCCAAAATCGCCTGCGGCTGATTTAGAAGTCTCAGCTCGGTATATCGGGGATTTGTAAAACTGCGCTCACTAACCTCTATGTCATTAACGCCGACTGGGTTTAAGAGCATTTCCACAATTTCCTGCCCATGGATTAATAGGCAGAGGCGGGGAGGAGGAGTACTCGTTACTCACGCATCATTTAAGGGCTGAGAGGAAGTGAGAGACAGACAGAGATCCATCTATCCCACACAGACATAGAACCCCCACTCCCTTTACGATTCCTTAGGCCCCAAAACGTGCCTATCGGTTCACCTAACCATAGTTTCCTATACGACAGACAGACAGACGGACAGACACACAGAGAGACATACAGACACACACACAGAGAAACATACACACACGCCCATACACACACACACACAGACATACACACACAGACATACAGACACACACACACAGACATACACACACACAGACATACAGACACACAGAGACATACATTAATACACTCACACAGACATACAGACATAGACACATATACAGACACAGACACACATACACACAGCGAGAGAGAGAGAGACATACAGACAGACACACACACATACAGATACACACAGAGAGACATACAGACACACACAGAGAGACATACACAGAGACATACAGACACACACACACACACACACAGACACACACACACACACAGACATACACACACAGAGACATACGGACACACAGAGACAGACATAGAAAACACACGCACACAGACATACACAGGCACATACTCACACACACAGACATAGACATACAGACACAGACATAGAGAGACACACACAGACTAACACACACAGACACACTCACACACACAGAGACATACATACAGACACACAATCACACACACACATACATACAGAGACATACAGACACACACAAACACACAGACACATACATACAGAGACATACAGACACACACTCACACACACAGACACACAATCACACACATAGACAGACATACATACACAGACATACACACAGACATACACACATACATAAATCCGCGCGCGCTAACACACACACACACAAACACACACACACACACACACAAACACACACACACACACACACACACACACCTACACGTGGCCTATTCATCTCGAATCCCATTTTTTAATATCAAACAGACTAGCCTTACCACAAGCGCGGACTTAATCCTCCGGGTTATTAGATGAATGAACACGTGCCCTCACCTATGACTAGGCCCGTTCGTGTCATGCGGGCTACTCGTATATCTGATAACTGTTTTAATAGGCATCTAGGCCAGGCGCCTGCTCACTCTGTGTGCGCGTGTGTGAGTGTGTGTGTGCGTGCTTGTGTGTGTGGGGAGGAGGAAAAGAGGGAGGGGTGGTGGTCCTGGATTGTTGCGGCTCTGTTGGGGCTGTGCAACACGTGGTTTTCTGTCACGCCGATGCTGTTTTTTTTTAAATTCGCTTGTTCACTCCGCAGCCCAGAAAGCAATGGCAAACTACTGTAGTAACATTTGAAGATTGAGCACAACCCACTACTGGCAACGCTGTTCGTATTCCGGTACGAACCTTGGGCCATGTCCACGTCGGATTGGAAGCACTAGACTGGAGTGTCGCTCTCGAGTTGTCAGTAGTGGGTTGTGTTCAATCTTCAAACCTTACATCCCGAAACAACCAAATAGATCAATGTGGTAACATTCAATCAATCAATCAATCAATCAATCATGTGCCATGCCGGAAAGCGTGGGCGGTCATGATTCGCCATTTCACTCGATCACCAGAGTCGTGGATCAGATCAGTGTTCCTGTCTCGTCAATGCCATGTGGCCAAGACATCCAGGTATTTTCCTCTCGGTCTTCCTCTTGGTCTATTCCCTTCGATCTTGCCAGTTGTCACTAAGTTCTCCAATCCATTTCTTCTCATAACATGTCCAAAAATGTTTGACTATTACCAAGAAAAATAAAATCCAGAATCGGCCAATGAATGCGGGATTTAACTGGGACGTTCTGCAACATAAGAATGCAACTAATGTCCGTATATCTACGCACGGCCAAGGTGCAGGCACAATCTACGTGGTGAGTATTTCACGGTACGGCCTCATCATCATCATCATCATGTGCCATGCCGATAAACGTGAGCGGGTATTGTTCACCTGATAACAAGATTACCTGAGTTTTTGGATGGGACCTGTGTTCTCGTCCAGTTTATGGTATATGGCCAAGTTATCCAGGTATTTAACTCGCTGCCTTCCATGTGATCTTTCCCCATGAGATTTGCCAGCACGACTTGTGTACTGACCCAATCTAGCCTCTATAGCCACGCGGAATGTATGTGTGTGAGTGAATCTGTGCGTGTGTGAGTGCGTGTGTGTGAGTGAATGTGCGTGTGTGAGAGTGTACGAATGTGTCTACGTCTATGTGTATGAGTGTTTGAGTGAGTGTGTGTGTGTGTGTGTGTGTGTGTGTGTGTGTGTGTGTGTGTGTGTGAATGAGTGTGAGAGTGCTCGTGTGTGAGTATAAATGTGTCTGTAAGTGTATGAGTGTTTTAATGTCTATGTGTATGAGTGAGTGTTTGAGTGATTGTGTGTGAGTGAGTGTGTATCAGTGAGTGAGTGTATATCAGTGTGTGTGTGTGTGTGAATAAGTGTGAGTACGTGTGTGTACGTCTGTGTGTATAAGTGAGTGGAATGTGTATCTGTGTTTACAAGTGCGTGTGTGTCTATGTGTATAATGGTGTGTGTGTGTGTGTGTGTGTGTGTCTGTCTGAGAGTATGAATGAGTATGTGAGTGTGTGTCCTGTGAGTACGCGCGAGAGTGTGTGTGTGTGTGGGATGTGTTTCTGTCTGTGTGTGTGGGATGTGTTTGTCTGTCTGTGTGTGAGTTTGCGTGCGTGTGTTGTATCGACGTCTCAGGCAATGCCCTGTCCTCTTATAGACCCAAACTCTCTGCTTTAGGGCATACCAACCAGTAGTCAGACACGACCCAACCAGTAGTCAGACACGCTTTCTGCGCAGCCGGATCACATATCCCGTAAGTAACGGACGCGGCGAGAACCGCTACCGATTCTCGCGCAGCTGCGTTTGCTCACGTGCATAAACGGGATTACGGAGAAAGTCGCTAAACCTAGGCCAGGGAGACCGGCAATGGCAAACTACCGAACGTAAACTTGCCAATAAATCACGAACCGCCAAAAATACCGGGTTTGACTGTGACGTCCTGTAAAGGATATGCAACTAACTTTAACTACCCAGCCCTTTATATTCTCACCCTCACGCCATACACATACACATTTTATACCTAACAAAGAACTGGAACATGCCTGGAGCAACAAACTCCTGCCTCCAAGTAAAGGCAAAAAACGAAATAAACACAAGTTTTCGCGGGCATTTGTTCCCACCTACGCGTAAACTCTCCAATCAGCGAACAGGACAGACTTTTGTTTTTCTTCACTTACAGAAGCCAGAAGATACTCGTATTGCTCGTGGTACCACCAAATTCATCACACGTTACCGACTTTTCGGAATGTTGACGACATCGCCATAGCTAAGATGAAATATGATGAGGTGGAGGGGAAAGGTTGCGGAGAAGGAAAATAACTTTAAAATGACGATAGAAAATGGCTTGTACAAAGGAAGTAGGTTTGTTGTGCGCGAAAAGATAAGTTCTTTAGTGGGGAATGTGCGCTCACAGTTGTAGATTGCGCGGTTTGTGTTTTTTTTTTTTTGTATTGGTTAGTTTCTGCTTTTCTCTTTCTCGTGCTAGTGCAGCTTTCTATTTTCTTCGTCTTCTTGTTGGTCCACTTCTTATTCTTAGTGATCTTCTTCTTCTTCATCCCATTCGTGATTGCGTTCTTCCTCTTCTTGTGCTGCTTCTACTTTCTCTTCTTCTTGCACTTCCTCCTCCTCTTTTTGTGCTATTTCTTGAGTTTTCCTTACTCTTTTTTTCCTATTCTTTTCTCTACTGCTTTTGATCTTCTTCTTGCTTTTCTTCCTTCTCTTCTTCTCTCTCTCTCTTCTTGCTTTATTTCTTCTTCTCGTGCGTCTTCCTCTTCTTTTTGTTCTTCCTCCTCGTCTCCTTCCCCTGCCTCTTCCTGTTCTTCTTTTTATTCCTCTTCCTCTCCCTCTCCTCCTCCCCCTGTCCCTCGCCCTCCTTCTACTTGTCCCCCGTTCTTCCCTTTCTCCAATTCATTCTCCCATGTGTTCTCCTTTTCTAATTCCTTGTTCTGTTTGTTCCTCGTCTACTTCTTTCTTTACTTCTTCGCTCACAAATCAATCAATGAGCGGCATGACGGATTACTAAGTACATTTCCAGCCTATGCAAACACCAAAAACAAGCAAATAAGCAGGCAAAACATACTCAGTTACAACAACATACACACGCCCGTTGATTGATTGCGCTGTTGGGCTGGGGCAGGGCCATGTCTCTTTGCGAGCTGAAGCCAACATAGAGTTGGCATAACATAGTATTCTAACATTGAAAAGAAAGAAAGAAAGAAAGAAAGAAAGAAAGAAAGAAAGAAAGAAAGAAAGAAAGAAAGAAAGAAAGAAAGACAGAGATAAAGAGAGGTGGAGGTTACGGACTAAAAGAACGACAATGAAAGTAAAAATATGAACGAACTGATCACTGACATTCTGATAACGGTGAGAAAATTATTAAAATAAACAGCGAGAGACAAAAGACATTTAGACAGATCTACCGAGAGCCTAAAAGACACAGATAACGAGACTTCATTAGACACGTAGCAAATCTACCTTGGTGAAACCTCACTTCAACAGACGGAATTATACACCTTTTTAGGTGGTAGCGTTGACACGGATGGATGAACCGACATCGATATTAAAATAAAACTTCTTTGCACCTTTCGGCCGACACTTCCGACTTCAACAAATGCCCGAAGAAGTTTGGATGTGTCGGCCGAAAGGTGCAAATATCGCAGCTCTGGTGTAAACAGACACAAATATATTACGTCTAAAAATTAAAAACATTCCGGATGAACGGATGAAAGCAGCAGAAGAAGAAGTGAGAATACAACAGGCAAGAAGAGCTTTCGTTACTCTAGGGAATTTGTGGACATGAAAATAAATTAAACTTAACATCAAACTTAAAATATTTAACTCCAGTGGTAAATTGGTAATATTGTATGGATCAGACCAACGCGGAGAACAACAAAAAGAATTATCCATAAGCTAATTGGTGCATGTTCAGAATAGTGGGAATAAAACGATATGGCAGAATGATCAATTAGTGTTTGTCTAACAAGAATGATGATGACCTTTCATTTCATCCAGTGGAGTTGAAAATTTGGAGCCGTGAGTTCTAAGATGGCTGGTAAGGCCTATTTAGGCTCGAAACGTTCTTTGACAATGTGGGCAAAGAATGCTTGATGTTCCAGGAGGAAGATCTCCTGCGGTGGATTTTTTGTCTAGCCTTTTCTTCACAGCTCTTGCAGTCCTGGTTACTTCACAAGTGACTGCACCCTTGCGTAATGATGTATGCCAGGAATTTCGGTCTTCGGCAGCAGTTTCCCAAGTGACGTGATGAATTACCAATGTAGAGCTCATGGAGAGATCTAGACACATCCCAATGGATCAAGGCGAGGAATTGACGCTGGCGCTGGAAAGGACACGAGTGAGAAACCCCGATAGTACAACTGGACTCTTTCTCTATTCTGGAACCCACAAGGCGAGTGAAATAGTGGGGGGCCTTAAAACAATCACAGAGAAGAGAACTACAGACATAACTGAGTTATACTGGGAGAAAATGGAGGGATCTGCAGGAGACAGCAAGTGACATGAGGGCTTGGCGTGGGTTTGTCGAAGGACCTGTGTCTCAGCTGGATGCACAAGAAGAAGAGGAACCTCCACAATTTGGAGTCACCATAGCCTAGTAGTTTTTTGTTTTCCTTTTAGGTTCGCTCGCTTTGAACTTAAACATAGTTTACACACGTGCTACTGCTTCGGCCCTGGACTGATATTTTACGTGTGGATTAGCTTTCTCTACTACCAGTGTCCCTCGCCATCAGGAGAACCCACTCCGACTTCTGAGGTCAACATTTACATCCAACTGACCGGTAGAGTGGTTGGACACCGGAAGTTTACGAATGAGCGCTGTTATCCATTCGGTCATGCTGACCTCTGATAGCTCTTACCTACAGGCCCGATGGCCATGTGTTCAAATCCCAGTTGGGCTGTGATATTTTTTTATGGACCTGAACTCAAGGTCTGTGCAGCTGGACATGGGTACCAGGACATGTTAGACAAAGTAAAAACGGCAGGCATGGTATTCACCACTCCACCAGTTGTACAGACCGACTGGGCTTTACATGGTACTGACCACACCACCAGTTGTACAGACCTATTGGGCTATAGAAACATGGCGCTAGCAAAATATACCCAACACAACCCCAAGACGAGGTAGGGATTCTTTACCAATCAATCAATCAGGTGCCGTCTCCACAATGAAGGTTGGCTGCAATGAATCTCCCACACTGTCTGTCTCTCGCCTTCACTGTACATTCTGTCAGGCTGCTGTTCGTCCATCTCTTGACGATATCTTCCCACTTGTATCGTTGTCTACTTCTTGCTCGCTTGCTTTCACCTTTACCCTCAGTATGGTTTTTATAAGAGTGTTATGTCTTTTTAACGTGGCCGAAATATTTCACGTACCTCTTTTTATTTGTTTCATCAACTCTCTTTTCTAGAACCTCTGTATTTGATTGTTTTTGTTTCCATGAAATATGACATATTTTTCTGTATATCCGCAGATTCATTACCGTTTTGTCTAAATATGATAATTCTTAACAAGGCCAAACTTAATGTCCCCGACACTGTGGTGCTAATGAATGCACCTTTTCTACAATAACCCTTTGAGTCCCTCCACAGGCACAACACAAACACACTTGAAATATTCTAAACCTCCCCTTAAAGGTCGGTGAAGTAGTTAAAACCTGTATCAGCAACTTTCAAAATGGGGCATCTCACTTAAGACAACATAATATCCCATGTATACGTACCGATCCGCATGACCTGGCAATGAAAGAGAGCCATGTCGGAGGGGTGAATGGGAATCAGTGAAGGGTTTCTATAGGTCATGTTACAGTTCAGGCTTATTTCGCGATCAAACGAACTGCTTTTCTTAACAGATCGATAGTTGTTCATATTGACATTACAACAAGAAGAAGAAAGTGAACTTTTACGGGTAAAAGGTTTACAGGGAAGGTGACCCCGCCAATAAATGACTGTAGAAGTCGGATGTGTCCGCCGAAAAGTGCAAATATCGCAGCTCTGCTGTAAATAGGCATAATACAATTACGTCTAAAACAACATTCCCGACGAACGAACGAACGAAGAAGAAGAAGAAGAAGAAGAAGAAGAAGAAGAAGAAGAAGAAGAAGAAGAAGAAGAAGAAGAAGAAGAAGAAGAAGAAGAAGAAGAAGAAGAAGAAGAAGAAGAAGAAGATAGGTTTTAAGTGGTTAAATGTCATGGGATGATAAATCGTCTTAGGCGATTTCTCGTATATGCCATGTGCTTATATATAATAACTTTCCATAATCAACCTCCTTTATTGTGATATAGAATATACCATATCTGCTACCATATTGACACCGTTGAAGTCATAGCTGTGACACACCCCTACTTCCCATTTTCCGCCTTCGATGTTTGTTTAGCACTGAATATGTTAAGTTAAGATGGCATTTCTCACTTGTGTAAGTCTACTGACACATGCAGGTCCGTAGATAGTGATGCTGACCAGCCTAAACATGTGCACGGACACAGCTGGTCATCTGGACCCTGGCCAGGCTGTAGCCAGGGACACATCCAAGGATTTATATCTGGACATTTCAAATCTATATATTTGCGCAAAGCCTAGAGCGGAACACCTAGACAAACGCAGGCCCTTGCATGTAGACACAGACAAGCCCTAACAACTAGACACAGACAAGCCCTTAAATCTAGACACAGACAAGCCCTTACATCTAGACACAGACAAGCCCTAAACAACTAGATACACACAAGCCCTAACAACTAGATACACACAAGCCCTAACAACTAGACTCACACACGCCCTAACAACTAGACACCCACAAGCCCTTACATCTAGATAAGACAAGCCCTTACATCTAGTCACAGACAAGCCCTTTCATATTAACACGCTTGACTTCAAACCGACAAATCTCACTGTTTTACAAATCCCACGTTGGAGATTTGAACTGGTGCTAACAAACTGCACATTATACATTATGTATTACCTGTTTATTCGTACACGGGTTGGTATTAAGTTCATTTAACTTGTCACCCCTTCATATATATAACTTTATGACCGCCCATAAACTCATCCTTGTTAATCTACTGTGGTGGCTTTCCAGTACTGTCCACAATTATATTCAATAAACGTCTTACATTCTGCTTCTGAAAGTTGTCTTAACTGTGCTTCTACGTCATCACACATATCACCAAGGTTCGTTGTCTACATGACAGCATGTTCCATGTTTATAGAACATGACATTTGTGCCAGCATGCTCCGTGTTTGTAGAACCATGACATTTGTGATCACTTAACGTTGAGACACCGTTAGAAGACCCGTTTCTTTCTGTGGTAAATCAAGGCTTCTCAAAATGGGGTCGTGGTGCTTGCTGACATGGGATTTATTTTCCCACATGAAACTGATTCAGCAGAAACGATACACATAAAGACACGGTCGTTGTGGTACCCATGGGGAACTGAGAATCCCTGTAATCTTTGAAGTTGTTTAGGTAATCTGAGTTTCCTTCTTTCTTCTTCTGCCGTTCATCTCCCAATGGAGCATAGGTTCTCGACCACCTCATGCCAAGCACCTGTAATCTTGTTTATAACTTGTTGGACTTTGCTTCTGCTGCTGCTGCTCCTCCTCCCTCTCCACCTCCTTCTCCTAATCCTCTTCCTCCTCCTTCTTCTTCGTCATCCTTCCCCTCCCCCTCCTTATTCTTCTTCAACTGCGGCTGCGTAATATATTGTGTCCTGTTCTGAAGCTCAGAATAATGATTTATTCTGGTCTGTCCATAAAGTGGTAGTCGTCTTGAGCTGGTGTTGGTGGGTTTCTGACTGACTTGATCATTCTTTTCTTTTGATGGTATGTAACGGGTACATGAGGTTGTTCTTCTATTGTTCCTTCATTAGCTAGTCGTTCAGCTCTCTCATTTCCGGGTACTCCACGGTGAGATGGTATCCACTGTATGGTGACCTTACGCTGGCTGCCAAGTTCAGAAAGTAGTGTCCGTAGCATTGTCAATTTCCCAGACAGGAGCACCCCAAGTACTGATTTTTCATCTGTCAATAGCACCACAGGTTGTGTACCATGGCTGATATTCAGTAATTTCTCTGTTGCTATCTTGATTGTCTGGATTTCTGCATCACAGTTCGAACAGTACTTTCCTGTTGGTACTCGGGCCGTGTCCCTAGTATTATTTGGGTATTCAATGTACGCTCCCGCTCCTCCATTTCCAGCATGTTGTGCTGACCCATTTGTGTAGAATCGGATCCAGAGGTCTTTATCAAGGAGGGCGTTGCAGCGAAGTTTACTAAGGATGAAAAAGCCAGTCTCATGCCAACACTCCTTAAATGCCTCTTACGTCATGGTAAGTTACGGTGCTGCTATTCTGTACACCCCGTATAGGCTCTGGAAACATACGAACCAGAAATGAGGCGAATTAATGTATAAGTATTAAATAGCCAAACGAGCGTATTAGTGTAATCGCTAGACGGGTCACGTGGATAATATCATAGGCGCCGTTGGATGAGGAATAGGCGTCTGAGTTCGTCGTCCGCTAAAGTGAGGAATAGAATAACCACATGTCCCTCCGTGTGTTCAAGGTTTGAACGTGTGATAGCACCGGTACATCATAGATCATGGCAGGAGACTGGGGTTTGAACGTGTGATAGCGCTGGTAGATCATGGCAGGAGACTGGATAGGGACTTTGTCTCTGCTTTAATTAGTCGTCACTTACACGTGAGCAGAATTAGACACCAAGAAATATGTTAGACAAAGAAAGCTTAGGGAAAACCTCATTTCATCTCTCATCTTGTACCTTGGGGTCTCGAGGTGAAGCATAAACAGCTGAGAGTGCCCTTTTCTATGCTTCATATATCGAGTTTCCCCAAGGATTCTGTTATCCCCTCTGTCCATATTTTACATGGTCGGCCTCTTCTTCTGGTTCCATTTGGTTCCATTAGGGTAAAACTGTACAAGCCCGATATAAAAACAGCCGTTCCGTTATTTTGTATGGCTGTAGGACGTTGCTGCAATCAATAACATCTTTAGTTAAAAAGGGGCAAGAGGATCGACTTCATGTCCGCTTGTTTTACAACATTTGGCTCAATCTCTTTCCACAGGGCGAGCTGTTGAAAGTATCGCTCAAAGTACGAACTCCGTTGCTCCAGCGACGACTCCCATGAGTTTCCGAAATAATTGCACTAGTGAAACAAAAGCGTAGCACCGAATCGAAGCGACGACCATCGCAAGGCGATACAGATAGTGTAAGCACTCGTCATGGAGACTTCTCGAATCCCTCTAGTGCAGTGTTTCCCAACCTTTTTTGTACCATGCCCCACTTAAGCCTTTCTAAAATTCATATTGCCCCCCTCCCTCGCCCCATGCCCCCCCCCCTCAACATATACATTATTTTTAATATTCAAAAATTGAAATGTTCACTAAGGAAACTTGAATGATAGGTTTTAGGAAGAAATCACTAGGTAATTATTGAGCAAACACAGTAAGTAAATTTTCAAAACATATAATGGAGAACTGAAATTCAAGTAAAAAATAATTTTAATGAAAGATTTTTCTATATTATTTTAATTATTAGTAATTATTTATTATTTAAATTTATTGAGATCCTTGCGCTTGATGCTTGCTGCAAAGAGATCTTATGTCAGGTTCCAATTTAGTTAACTTCAGTCTCAAGTCTCCCCGTTTTGTTATATTCAGCCGATTTCTTCCATTTTCGAATTGCCCCCCTTAACAGTCAAATTGCCCCCCTGTGGGGCGTGGGCCCCACGTTGGGAAACACTGCTCTAGTGAGTCAACTGAGTGAGAGGCAATGCTGTATGACAGTGGTTCTCAACCGGTGGGGAATCCCCCCCCCCTTCCAGGGAGGAATTTTAGGGTTTCCCAGGGGGTTGGGGGGAATGGAGATCATTTCAAGATCGCGTTAATACAAGAACCGATTACTTGATATTGCTTTTCCCTTCATACTTTACAGTTATACACGTCTCATCCTTCTAAAATTCATTTTATAAAGTAAGTAGACCCACAAATCACGTTTTATGTGGATGTCTAGACCTGTTTTAACATATTTACCTTCCATTTTTACGTATACTGTGTAGGGGTGGGGGATTTTTAGGTAGGAAATATGAAAGGGGGGGGGGGAATGACGTTCTGAAAATATGGTGAAGGGGGCACGGGGCAAATTTTTGATAGGAAGAGGTGAGGGATGACGTTCTGAAAATATGGTGAAGGGGGGCACGGGCCAAAAAAGGTTGAGAACCACTGCTGTATGAGCTGGCGAAGAAGCACTGCTTCAGCGTCGAAGAATAGTATATCGGCAAATATTACCTTCCATTTGGACAGAAGGATGATATATCGCCATACTAGTGTCGTCTGTTATTTGTTTCGTTTCGTGGTATCCTAAACAAGTTCAATGCTCAGTGAACGGAAATTTCCATTATAATACTTGTTGATTTGATCGTGCACCATGTCGGGTCCAAACGTACTTTCTGTTTGACAGTGAATCATTTAAATTAGTATTACAAAGATTCACTATTTAAAGATTTATCAAAGCAATCCATTCCATCACTTGTTTCTAAACGGTGACCCACACGCAATAACATGGCGGGAACCTTTGCAGAAATAACGTTTTAAAAAAAAACTAACAAAACTGGCTCCTTGGTTTATGAACTTTGTTGCGGGGGAAAGTTCAGCCATTGTAACTGCGCTTTATCATCTGTACGTTATACAATGTGATATGGCGTGTGTAAACTGTGCAGTTAGTGTGTTGCTGTGTGTTTGTTTAGCTGGCCGCCTAGTAAATCTGCTTGTCAGACTTCTTCAAATGTGTTGCCGTCTGGCGTGGGCGAATATAGCTTTCTACAACCCTCTGTGCTTAGTGTTACTCGTACTTAGTTGTGCTGGGGTGGTTTAACAGAATCACCACAGGGAGAACTAGGTAAATACATGTAGAGCTCACTGAGAGAACTAGACAAATACACGCGGAGCTCATGGAGAGAACTGGACAAATAGATGTAGAGCTCACGAAGAGAACTAGACAAATGCACGCGAAGCTCACGGGAAGAACTAGACAAATACATGCGGCGCTCGTGGAGAGAACTGGACAAATACATGTGGAGCTCATGGAGAGAACTGGACAAATATATGTGGAGCTCATGGAGAGAACTGGACAAATACATGTGGAGCTCACAGAGAGGACTAGACAAATACATGTGGAGCTCACGGAAAGAACTAGACAAATACACGTGGAGCTCAAATAGAATTAGACAAATACATGTGGAGCTCATCGAGAGATCTGGACAAATACACACGGAGCTCACAGAGAGAACAGGACAAATACATGTGGAGCTCACGGAAAGAAATGGACAAATACATGTGGAATTCAGGGAGATAACTGGACAAATATATAAGGAGCTCACGGGGAGAACTGGACAAATATATAAGGAGTTCACGGAGACAACTAGGCAAATACATGTGGAATTCACGGAGAGAACTGGACAAATACATGTGGAATTCACGGAGAGAACTAGACAAATACATGTGGAATTCACGGAGAGAACTAGACAAATACATGTGGAATTCACGGAGAGAACTAGACAAATACATGTGGAATTCACGGAGAGAACTAGACAAATACATGTGGAATTCACGGAGAGAACTAGACAAATACATGTGGAATTCACGGAGATAACTAGACAAATACACGTGGAGCTCACGGAGAGAACTAGACAAATACATATGGAATTCAAGGAGATAACTAGACAAATACATGTGGAATTCAAGGAGATAACTAGACAAATACATACAGAATTCACGGAGATAACTAGACAAATACATGTGGAATTCACGGAGAGAACTAGACAAATGCATGTGGAATTCACGGAGAGAACTAGACAAATACATATGGAATTCACGGAGAGAACTGGACAAATACACGTGGAGCTCACGGATAGAAATAGACAAATACATATGGAATTCACGGAGAGAACTGGACAAATACCGGTTAAACAGGAGGTGAAAGTAGGACCCCGGTGCGGGATAGGATGTACAGTGAGGAAACTTGAGAATAGTGTAAAGGCCTTTTGTCTGGAATAAACAAGGCAAAAGAAATCGAGGAAGACATAAAATCACACGTAGAAAAGAGGTAGAGTCCGTCATGAAAACTATGGGGAGGACATAGAAGAGACTGCTGGGACAGCCAAGGGTACGACGACATGGGATGAATTGTTTGCAGGCCTACGCCCTAACAGAGATAGCAGGCCACAGAAGAAGAAAGAAGGACGAAGAGATCAATTGTGTTAATGTTAATATCTTTCTGTGTCATGAGAAAATATTTCTTTTTGTCTTCCTCTGTTTCTGTCAAGCGTTACAAAATTACACGTCGAAGTCGGATGCATTGATCGGTGAGGCGAATAACTGTGTGATAATTGGAATAAAGAAAGGACTATCCTTAAATATCAAGAAAACAGTAACAATGGTGACATCAAAGAAACAGGTGACATCCAAATGTGAAATAGAGATAGAAGGGAAAATTCTTCACCAAGTGGATAGTTTTAAATATCTAGGGACATTTATAACATCAGATGGAAGATGCACAACAGAGATTAAGAGCAGAATAGGGCAGGCAAAGGCGCATTTAAGAAAATGAAGAATGTCTTATGCAATAAGTCGCTATCATTGAATGTAAGAAAGAGAATGCTGAAGTCCTATATAGAACATGTTTTGCTGTATGGCTGTGAATCTTGGAATATAAATGAACAAATTAGGAAGAGATTGGAAGCAACAGAGATGTGGTTCCTTAGACGAGTATTGTGAATTCCTTGAATGCCAAAGTAACTAACATCGAATGCCTTAAAGAGGCTAACGAAATAAGAACATTATATACAACGACAAAAAAGAGACAAACAGCTTTTTTTAGTCATGTGATGAGAAGAGAGGCGCTGGAAAACAGCGTGACAACTGGAAAGGTCTAGGGGAAGAGAGGCAGAAGCAGACCACGAGAAATTATGCTGGATGGATTGCGACAGTGGCATGGAGGAATATCATCGGCAGAGTTTATCCAGAAAACCAAAGACCGAGATCTGTGAAGAGTCATGAACGTCTACGCCAGTCGGCACGGCACTTGATGATGATGATGATAATTGGAAAAATCAGTGAGAAAAAAGGCAGAGTAACCTGCCAATTAGTGTGAGCATTTGTGTCTCTCCACAGATTTCTGACCTTGGTGTTCTGGATCAACTCTGATGATCATATTCCTCCTTGACATCATCTCAGTCCATCCAGCACCATCTCTCTCTGTCCGCCTCTGCCGTTTCTCCCACTGATCTTTCCAGTTGTCACGATTCTTCCCGGTGCCTCTTTTCTCATGATATGATCTGAGAAACGTGTATGTCTCTTTCAGATAGTTGTATAGTAGGTGTTCTACTTTCAATCTCCTCTTTCAGGGAGCTGTTGAGGTTGTTAATCTGCCACTCCAAGGTATTCGCAACATCTGTCTAAAAAGCCATATCTCCGTTGCTTCCAAGCTTTTCCTAATTTGTTCATTCAAGTTCCATGATTCATTGCCATATAACAAACCAGGTTATATAACATGACAGTACTTACTCTCTAACATTCAATGATAATGGCTTATTGCGTACTATTTTCATATTCTGACATGCAGCTTGTGCTTGAAACATTTTTCCTTAGTCTCTGTCACAGGTTAAACAGTTCTACCAATTGAAAATCCAGACAGATTTCGATTTAATTACATCTTTCCTGTGACAGGGGGAAAACCGGGACAAGTAAGCGTCCCGATAGCATTTTTGGGGGAAATTTGATTATTTCATTAAAAACCGGGACGTCTAAACACCAACCCAATGTATGAACCGGATGTACCGAACTTTATGGTATACCAGTCGCCATTCACAAGCTACAATACAAAGCCTAGCTCGGAGCTAAAGAACATGCATTTCATGTTTATTTTTGGTGTTCACATGCCGAAGGCGAGACGAGTGGGTAGCACGGGAATTACAGTTCGTGGTACATACTTACACATCGTGGTACACAGATCTTTCTATAGACCAACCGACGCTAGGGGAGTGTGGGAGAATTGAAGTTTTCAATATCATGCGGTCGCCTTTTCTCCCGAAACGTTACCTGGTAACGATTTTAGGTGGGACAAGACCTAGAAGTATAGAACAATTGTAAAATTCTGAAACTAATGCGGATTCGAACCCATGATTACCAGCAAGTGTTTGACCATTACATTATCACTGCCGCCTCTACTGCCCTGAGTGTCTACTAGCTCATTCATTCATTCTTTCATTCATTCATTCATTCATTCTTTCATTTATTCATTCATTCAGTAGCATGTCCTTTGCAGAACCTCGCTCCCATAACAACCTTCCGGAAAACCTCTCGGTCATAAGCAAGATGTCCCCCGTCCGATACACCCATCTGGAGATCATCCGCCACATCCTGCACCCATCTTCTCTTTGGCAAATCATCTTCCTCTCTTCTCAGGCAAATACCTCTCCATTATTGTTCTTTTCAGACTTTCATGACGTTTCAAATGACCAAACTATTTCAATTTTCGTTGTTTTCCCCATTAAGATATATCTCCTTCTTCATATGTTCTTTCGCGGTGGTTAGGGATTCTTGGGGTGAGTTGGTCGAGGGCTTTGGGTAAGTTGGTTGAGGGCTTGGGGTGAGTTGGTCGAGGGCTTGGGGTAAGTTGGTTGAGGGCTTGGGGTGAGTTGGTCGAGGGCTTGGGGTAAGTTGGTTGAGGGCTTGGGGTGAGTTGGTCGAGGGCTTGAGTGGGTTGGTTGAAAACTTATGTCCCGATCAGGGATAGAAGGAAAAAAGAAGAAGAATGATGGGTCAACAGTATCGCAAGGGTGGAAATAAAATCTAGACACTAAAAGTAGGACTATCACGATATGCCCACACTGGGCATGAATCAAGAGACTGAGACACTTTTCGCTTGTGGTGAGAGCGACGTTCTGCTAAGGACCTGCTACCTGATGATGTCCTTATGCCCACTACGCCACATGACGGCGCAGGGGGTTGTTTAACTTACTGGGGATTGAACCAGGGCTACTGCCTCGATTAGTGTGTGCACTGCCGACTATGCCACTGCTACTCATTATCTACAACACTCATATGAAAGTAACTATCTACAACACAGATATGAAAGTAACTATCTACAACACAGATATGGAAGTAACTATCTACAACACAGATATGAAAGTAACTATCTACAACACAGATATGAAAGTAACTATCTACAACACAGATATGAAAGTAACTATCTACAATACAGATATGGAAGTAACTATCTACAACACTAATATGAAAGTAACTATCTACAACACTGGTGTGAAAGTAACTATCTACAACACAGATATGAAAGTAACTATTTACAATACAGATATGAAAGTAACTATCTACAATACAGATATGGAAGTAACTATCTACAACACTAATATGAAAGTAACTATCTACAACACAGATATGAAAGTAACTATCTACAACACAGATATGAAAGTAACTATCTACAACACAGATATGAAAGTAACTATCTACAACACAGATATGAAAGTAACTATCTACAATAGAGATATGGAAGTAACTATCTACAACACAGATATGAAAGTAACTATCTACAACACAGATGTGGAAGTAACTATCTACAATAGAGATATGGAAGTAACTATCTACAACACAGATATGGAAGTAACTATCTACAACACAGATATGAAAGAAACTATCTACAACACAGATATGAAAGTAACTATCTACAACACAGATATGAAAGTAACTATCTACAACACAGATATGGAAGTAACTATCTACAACACTAATATGAAAGTAACTATCTACAACACTGGTGTGAAAGTAACTATCTACGACACAGATATGAAAGTAACTATCTACAACACAGATATGAAAGTAACTATCTACAACACAGATATGGAAGTAACTATCTACAACACTGATATGGAAGTAACTATCTAAAACACTGATATGAAAGTAACTATCTACAACACTGATATGGAAGTAACTATCTACAACACTGATATGAAAGTAACTATCTACAACACTGATATGAAAGTAACTATCTACAACACTGATATGGAAGTAACTATCTACAACACTGATATGGAAGTAACTATCTAAAACACTGATATGAAAGTAACTATCTACAACACTGATATGAAAGTAACTATCTACAACACTTATGTGAAAGTAACTAAGACACTGATATGAAAATAACCAAAAGTATTGTCGATGTCCATCAGCACATTACAGTAAGACTCACACATGATGCATGCCATAGGAGGCGAGGGGGTTGACGTGAGACTGACTACCTCAGCCTGTAGACATGTGTAGCTGGAAATAGCAACCAGGCATACACATGTTTATAGAGAGCTTGGTGTTAAGTTGCTTGAGGCCTTGTGCCCACTGGGAGCAGAAGAAAAAGAAAGAAAGAAAGAAAGAAAGAAAGAAAGAAAGAAAGAAAGAAAGAAAGAAAGAAAGAAAGAAAGAAAGAAAGAAAGAAAGAAAGAGGAAGAATGGAAAGAAGAAATATAGAAAAATAGCAAAAAGGAAGAAAGGAGACAGAATGAAGAAAGAGAAAGGAAGGAAGAGAAAGGAAGAAAGAAGAAGGAAGAAGGAGAAGCAGGAAGGAAGGAAGACAGAAAGCAAGCAAGCAAACAAGTAAGGAAGGAATGAAGGAAGGAAGAAGTAGTTATAAAAGTTCCTTACCTGTTTTATACACACACACACACATATATATATATATATATATATATATATATATATATATATATATATATATATATATATATATATATATATACGTGTGTGTGTGTGTGTTTGCGCGCGCGCGCGCGTGTAATTCTGTCATATTTAGTGGCAACAAATAAATCTGCACCCACAAAGTAAAGAACCCACAAAATAAAGCACCCATTTACACGCCGGTAGCCACAATGACCCACATTTTTAAACCCACCGGCCCCCGACGAGGGGTGTGGTCGCTGGCAGGCCGGCCGCCTTGACTGCCCAAGACATTTCCTGCTACCCATTCATTTAGCCTGGAGCTACCTGGGCATACTGGCAAACTACTGAACGTAATCTTGCCCAGGAATCACGAACAGCCAAAAAATACTGGGGTTGACTGCTACGTCCTGTAAAGGACATGCAACTAACTTTAAATAAAGATTAAAAGCTACCTGGGAGTCCTGGACACGTGTAAGAATCCACTTCATTGCTGATTCGAACCCAAGAGCATCGCGGTTCCACGCGAATGTCCGGCCACCACGCTACTGCAGCTCTCATATCTACACAAACTGAGTTTTATTTCATTGTCGAAGAAAAGGGCAGAGTTTCTCTATTCACGAAAAGATCACAACTTTCCTATTCATTAACAAACAAACAAAATCCGAATTTCCCTATTCGCAATTAACAATATTACAATCATGCATTTGTGAACGCTGGGGGGGGGGGGGGGGGTGTTGCTGAGTGGTCTCGAGATACGGTATCCGCCTCAAGTGCTGGATGTCCCGGGTTTAAGTCCCGGTGGGTGCCGGGATTGTTTTTTGCGTGGACTTCTAGTAACAAAATTTCCCCTGGTTTCTGGGTAGTGAGATCGGACACCCGTGTTTATTGTTGCGCACGTAAAAATGAATGCCTTGGCATGTGGACATCGAAAAAGAGTAGCCTAAATTTCGAGTTCCAAATCTACACAAAGTCAGGAACCTCGCCGGTGTTACGGAGTTCGTGCACTGAGCTGAGTTTCTCCGGACTCAGGCTTGAGTAGAACGGAGCTCTTATGTGTTGCACCCGTGTGCCGTGATGTTGATCCGTCGACTAAACTAAACTATTTGTGAACGTTAGCTTGGCTTTTGCAATCTAAAACAGCCTAGCAATATAGTTGGAAGCACAATACTAGATTCAGTGTCAGCTTAAACATACAAATTACACCATTCTACAAAATACTATCTATTGTAACAAATAACAATAATGTATCCAATAAATTAATGAAAATTATTCTCAAATGGCTTACACACGAGTAAAAAACAAACTGGCAACAGTGAAGAAAACACGACAGTCGATCGAGTAGTAGTCCCGAAATCCGAGTGAAGGAAGGCACACGAGATCAAACAGAGTGGAAAAAAGGTCCGCACGTTCCCGGGTCTGTTTTAAATGCTTGGGCTAGACTGAACCGTCTCGAAAAATCTTGCCGCTTGGCCTGGTTCACGTAGCCCCACCCACACACCTATAGACGCTACTGGGGAGACTCGTCATAGGAGCGTCAGTCAGCAAACAGGCCTCGGATGATGTTGAACTAACTGACTCAGTTGATGAGAGAGAATGCTCGGCTGTAGAAAAGCATAGCTCCTGGTATAGCTAACTAGATGACACCTACAAACAGCGAAACAAGGCTAGGCATGAATGTCTGTAAATAGTAAAACCAGATGAAGAAAGTTGCAATTGGTACATACTGAACTCGTGGCATACCAAAGCACGTACCATTTTTTTTAAAATGATGATAGGCTGTTCTTAACTCTTCCTGTCTCACGTTAATTAACCTAGTTTAGAAAGTTAGCTGTATGCTCTGCTACAAGACATTGCAATCAACTCGGCATTTACTGACTGTTTTGTGATTTACAACTTAGCAGTTTATAATAACGCGTGTTTGTGTGTTAACAAAATAAGTTAATTGCATATTCTTTACAGAACGTCGCAGTCAACCCTCCATTTTGGGGCTGGTTGTGATTTTTTTGGCAAGTTTACGTTCAGTAGTTTGCCATGGCTTTCTGAACGACCGGCACCAAATATCATTGTATGAAAACTAACGCAAGGCGGTCTGTTTCCTAATCGCCCGCAGCTGTGTTTCGAAAGCGGTATGCGGGATTACGAATAGCATTCGTAAACCCTTCGCCACAGAACCGGTGTTAATGAGACTAGCGAAAGATGGATCATTAACAGGTCATGTATGTCGTGAGAGGCCACCAAGGAAGGTTGGTAGAGATTGACTACGGCATCTTTACAACAGAAATAAGCATACAAAGGGTTTGGTGTGGGCTGCTTGAGGGCGTATGATCTTAGAAGAGCAATAACGTGATAGAGTGGTCAGTATGTTCGGTTCACTCATCATGGGATGTGTGTGCCTTCCTCGATATCCTCGATGTATTGAAACAGTTTTTTTAGTTGAGTTGAGCTAAGAACTGACATCACTGCACTCAGCACATTCCCATACGCGCTTCGTCCCCTTATTTAACAGCCAGCGAAGAGTCACACTACTAACCGTTCCCAACGCTATCTCATTGAATGTTCTTCAGGTCTTCCATCTGTTTTGAGATTTTACCAGAACCCCTGCCAATCGCCCGCAATTTCATCCTTTCCACATACGGGTTCTCAATCTGTTCCTCCATCTTCTCCACCTGGTCCCACAGGTGCACGATGACCTCTCCCTTGTCCATATGTAATCTACCACCAAGAGGTTCATTCCCTGCCAGCCTATCATCCTGTTCATTCCCCCCGAACTCCCGCATGACCAGGCCAAAAAAAAAAAACAACATACAATTCTCACAATCTGTGACCTCTGAAGCAAGGTGAGCTGTACTGAAGCAAACCCTACCATACACACTGCGTGGCGACTGCTCGGGCAAGGCGCCGTTATTTCCCACTCAGGACAAAGGCTTTCTCAGCATACACTAGAGATGCTACGAATGTAATAATGAAAACATAATATTAACTGGAAGAAATAATGTACGGGATGAAGGAATTGAAGTAACAACACGGATAGAACCATCTGAAGTAACATCTACAACAGAAGCATTCAACATGTAAAGTAATAATTAGGGCACAATCAAGAAACAACAGGATACAAACATTTTAGTAAGTAAACAGTACCATCAGGTGTAAGATAATAATGAACTCCTCTACTCGGATGACATAGAAGAAAGTTTTCCCGGGTACATACATAACACGGACTGAAGGTAAACCAAAACAGAACAATCACATACGACAAAACACACAACACATGAATGTGTGTTCCTACTAAAACCCTGGGATTGAGTGTGTTGACAATGAAATACATAAATTCTGTGAAGGAAACATTTACCAAAAAGTACTAGCGTCTAGAGGAGGCGAGGGGAACGTTCGGTCCGCGGGCCGTATACGGTTCGCGAAACAATTTGGTATGGTCCTGGCATAGCCACCGCAGGCGAGACTTGAAACTGAATAAATCAAGGAGTGTTTTAAGATTAATAATCAAAATATCTAGTAGCAACATCATCAATACCAATTACCATCATACGTCCCACTACCGCTATTACATTAGGGGTGAGTTGGCATTCTGGCAGCGGCCTTATTCATTGCATACCTGTTCGGGCTGTTGGTTTGTCGAGACTCATGTCTGTTCCACTTGTCAAATGTGTCAGTGAGGGGCATTTTGTTGGATATTCATCGGCACAGGAGCGGAGCATTATGGGGACGACTCTTAGCCGTAAAGTTGGAACCGAGACTCCCCTCTGACGTGTCTCCACCTTGCCGTGGTAGAGGGGCTTGCGTGTTCCTATCCCTAGAGCTATGCCGACCGTAGCACAGCTACAAGTCGGGCAGGTCAAAGGATAGGAACCAGACCAAGAGAGACACACACCTGCTGCTCTGCAGGTAGACTGAGGACAGGCAGTCAAAGTTCGAATCAGGCGCACGATGCCACAACATTCTTGATACAGACACATATTCTACGGCTCTTTGTTAAGGGATATGGCTGAACGCCTTTAAGCCAATATCCTCGGATGAGAGGGCCTGGCCGTTACTCGCTCTCTGCTGCATTGAGGTCAGGTGTTTAGCCGGCAGCACATGTAGTCTACCTCGTGTGCGTTAGTAACGGTGAAAAAGATTCCCAATCACACGCAATGGTTACGATACAATCTGTATTTAAAAAAAAAATAACAAAAACCTCATCAGTGTGTATAGTCAAGGGTAAAGAAACGTCTCATTAACACGACATGGAACAATTGGCTAGTGAATCCATTACGTGGAAGTCCGGAGCGAAAGCTTACTGAGTGGATGTCGTCCTATTAACACGAAATAAAACGCGTGGCTAGCGAATCCGTTACGTGGAAGTCCGAAGTGAAAGCTTGCTGAGTGGATGTCGTCTGCAGACTGACCGTTCCTGATTTGCGTGGGGAGCGGCCACTGGCGAACGAAACACTCAACACATTGAAGTGAGGAATTAAAGCAGCCATGAGCAGGACGTGGCGATTCCTTGGGTGAGCCCAGTACCAGAGCGCTATGTGTTGACTCTGCAATTATGGAAGCCTCTTTGGATGGCGGATAATGCCCATGGAGTGCCCCTGCCTTTCCTTGAGGGTGGACCGTGAAGTCTTCGACCGTTCGAACTTGACCAGCTGGGGATGTGGATGCCACCACAACAGTGAGAGTCCCCCGGGAATGCTAACCTGATTAAAAAACGCACGCAAAAGTCGGATGTGTTGGCCTAAGGGTTTTGGCCCAAGACACACCGGAATTACGTCTGAAAAAACACTCTGGATGAACGCAAAAGAAGAAGAAGCAGCAGCAGCAGCAGCAGCAGCAGCAGCAGCAGCAGCAGCAGCAGCAGAAGCAGCAGCAGCAGCAGCTGCTGCTCAGTAGCAGCAGCAGCAGCAGCAGCAGCAGCAGCAGAAGAAGAAGAAGAAGAAGAAGAAGAAGAAGAAGAAGAAGAAGAAGAAGAAGAAGAAGAAGAAGAAGAAGAAGAAGAAGAAGAAGAAGAAGAAGAAGAAGAAGAAGGAAAAGAAGAGGAAGAAGAAGAGGAAGAAGAAGAAGAAGAAGAAGAAGAAGAAGAAGAAGAAGAAGAAGAAGAAGAAGAAGAAGAAGAAGAAGAAGAAGAAGAAGAAGAAGAATGAAGAAGAAGAAGAAGAAGAAGAAGAAGAAGAAGAAGGGGGAAGCGGGCAGGCAGGCAGGCAGAGTAGTGGAAGTATCACATATATAAATCCCTTCACAATATCTACATTCATTTGTTGATTCCACTACTGTCCTTGTGACAGTATAAAATATATACATCCATTTATACTAACATCTACGTACAGTTGTTGGTTCCACTACTGTCTGTATGACAGTATCAATTATATGAATCCATTCACAATGTCCACATCAAGTTGTTGATTCCACTACTGTCCCCGTGTCAGTATCATATATATATATATATATACATCCATTCACACTAACATGTACATAAAGTTGTTGATTACACTTCTGTCCGTGGACCCACATTTCGTTACTACAACGCATGTTTTCCAAACATTAATGGTTTACTCAAAACATAACCATTTTACAAACGCAGTTTCCCACCTTCCATCTTCCTATATTCGTTTATATAACAACCAGGAACTCTTTCACCGACTTTCTGAAACCACAACTCGCCCGCCACTCATCACTCTTCACCTAGGAACAATTCTCGGGGCTTTCTCCTTGTTTATCAGAGGAATGTCGCGGATGCAAAGGTTTTATGAAAACAGAGGAACTAA
>OY992885.1:104095405-104132905 GCA_963921405.1 Cepaea hortensis | reverse complement strand
AGCCACCCCTCCCCCCTTTTCCTCCCTATAGAAAATATGGCAAGCGGAAAGGGGATAATGTTGGCCATAAAAAGAACAGTACGCCTACGGTTAAACAAGAACAACAAATTCCGAGGCAAAGATCGAGCGACGAAACTCAGGACGAGGAAAGACATCCCCGTTTTACCATTTTCACGGACTGTTTCCCACGTGCTTTACAGTCAACCCTTACTCCTCCACCACCCGTCCCGTCCCTGCTAGATGTAAACTCTCTTAAAGCGAGGGAAACAGTAACTGCGCGCGGTTTCAGCGCCCACCCACGTGTCAAACTTCCCCGAGTTGGAGATTTTTACAGGCGCGCTTGGTAACATGTAGAAGACAAGTGTTGGCTCGGCCCTGCCTGTGGACATAAGAAAGGCTTACGTATGGTTGAGATACGGGGAAGAATATGAGCGTGTTAACATTGCATAAGTTAGTTGCATGTTCTTTACAGGACGCACTAATCAACCCCAGCGTATTTGGGTGTTTCTGATTTACCACGTAAATGCAGTAATACCTCGGTTTCCGTCGATAATCCGTCAGAAAACAATCGGCGAAATCTGAAACCGAATAAACCGAGGCAATTATTTCCATATGAACCTATGTAAATCCAATTAATTCATTCTAGACACTCCAAAACACATACCAAAACACATTTTACAGATAATAAATAAAGTGCTTAAAACCAAAAGCAATAAGAAATTTGCAACGAGGTCACATGTGAATTCATCTTACGTGCGGTACTACATTTTGAAACAAAATAAACACATTACACCGAATACTGTATACGCAGTAATCACTTACATGTAATTGTAGTATTAGCAGTCGTAATCAATAAACAAAAACACTGGAAAGCGCGTCTTCCTTTGTTTTCGCAAAATTGGCAGCCAGGTCACGTAGGCACGCCGACGACATCCGAGGCAACCGATGAAAAACGAGACAATATTTTCCCGGAAAATAAATATCAACGAACACCGAAACCGATGATAACCGAAGTCAACGAAAACCGAATTATTACTGTATTTAATTTCAGTAGTTTGCCATTGTTTTCTGAATTGCCGACGCTTATACCATCGAAAACCATGCATTGCGATCCCCTTCCAAAACGTCTGCGACTGATTTCGAAACCTCGGCTCATTTTCGGGGAATTGTGAAACGCGTTCAATGATCCTAGGCCACAATGCCAGTCCTAACATTGCATCATCATCATGTGCCATGCCGATAAGCGTGGGCGGTCATGTTTCGCATTCTTACACAATCACCAGAGTCGTGGATCAGCTCTGTGTTCTTGTCTCGACCATGTCAAGCTATCCAGATATTTACTTCTCTGTCTCTCCCTTGTTCTTTTTCCCTCAACCTTGCCAGGTGTCACCGACTTCTCTAATCTATTTCTACCTTTAATGTTAACATTGCGTGAGCTACTATTACGATAACTGCTTCCACTATGGATGTTGCTACCACCACTACCTCTGTAATGAACTGATTAATGGCCATGGGATGATAAATCGCCTTATTTAAACTTCCCGTAACTGCCATGGGCTTATAAATCAAACTATAGTTAAAATATCAATACAGTAGATTTCCCTATACAGCCCCCTTAAAGTTTTACATTTATACAATACAACATGTCTGCTTGGTTATGCAGATGATTTAGATATTATAGGGGAAAATGAACAAATTACATTGGAAATATTGACTCACTTAAAGGAAAAAGCCCAAAAGATGGGGCTGGTTACCAACCAAGATAAGACAGAATATATGGTTATTTCAAGAGAAGGAACGGCTAAAAACTCTGGCCACATACAAATAGATAATATGACCATTAAAAGAACGGAATCATACAAATACCTGGGTACAATCTTCAACTGCTCCAACATCATAAAGGAAGAAATACAAACTACAATTCTGGAAATAAGATATACTATGCACTACAACATCTACTAAAATCAAAGGCGCTATCTCGTAACACCAAAATCACAATATACAAAACACTGATCAGACCAGTTGTGCTGTATGGCTCTGAAACCTGGAGTACAACGAAAGGAGACGAAGCCTTGTTACAAACCTTTGAGAACAAAGTTCTAAGACGCATCTTTGGACCCATTAGGGATACACAAAGTGGAGAGTGAAAAGAAGAAGTAACAAAGACATTTATGATCTGTTTAAGTCCCCGCTAATCACTGGTATCATGAAGGCTAATAGACTAGAATGGCTGGGGCATATAGAAAGAATGGTAGATAATAGGGAAACAAAACTCGCTTACACTCAGGAAATAAATGACTGTAGACCCCGAGGTAGACCAAGAAGACGGTGGAGAGATAATATACATACAGACCTACAAGCACTTGGAATCAACGATTGGAAAGAGAAGGTCAACCAGAGAGACGAATGGAGACGGATTGTATCTGCAGCAAAGAACCTCAATGGCTCGGAACGAAGAAGAAGAAGAAGAAGAAGAAGAAGAAGAAGAAGAAGAAGAAGAAGAAGAAGAAGAAGAAGAAGAAGAAGAAGAAGAAGAAGAAGAAGTAGTCTGCTACCATATTAACAACTTTGAAGTCATATCTGTGACACCCCTTACTTCCCAATTTCCGCCATTCATTTTTGTTGGGTCTAAACCTATTGTTTGACACTGAATCAGTTAACATCATTATGATCTACGTAACGGCCTCTCCCAGCAGCACTAGCAGCAGCAGCAACAGCACCACCACCACCACACTACTACTACTACCACTACTACTACTACTACTACTACCACCACCACCACCACCACCACCACCACCACCGCACCACTACACTACTACTACTACTACTACTACTACTACTACTACTACTACTACTACTACCACCACCACCACCACCACCACCGCACCACTACACTACTACTACTACTACTACTACTACTACTACTACTACTACTACCACCACCACCACCACCACCACCACCACCACCACCGCACCACTACACTACTACTACTACTACTACCACCACCACCACCACCACCACCACCGCACCACTACACTACTACTACTACTACTACTACTACTACTACCACCACCACCACCACCACCACCGCACCACTACTACTACTACTACTACCACCACCACCACCACCACCACCACCGCACCACTACACTACTACTACTACTACTACTACTACCACCACCACCACCACCACCACCGCACCACTACACTACTACTACTACTACTACTACTACTACTACTACTACCACCACCACCACCACCACCACCACCGCACCACTACACTACTACTACTACTACTACTACTACCACCACCACCACCACCAGCAACACCACACGAGACCACCACCACCACCCAACACCACTACCACCACCATCACCATCACCACCACACACCACTACCACCACCACAGCAATTAACATCACTATGATTTACGTCACGGCCTCTCCCCACACCACCACCTATCTCTTCGTCTTCTTCCAGTGCCTGGTCTGAAGCAGATATCGGTGACCATGACCCTCCATTCCTCTCTGCCTTTTCATCGCTTGATGATGTTGGCGTTGCTTACACCACTATAGATAGGGTTTGCAGGTCAGAGGATAATTTCATTGCACCGAGTTTACCCTGATTTGACTCGATCTCTTTCCGCAGAACCGCCTGCGCAAACGTCACACAAAGCACACACTCCGTAGCTCCAGCGACGGCCCCCAGGGATCACGAAAAATATTGCACCCGTGAACCGAATGACAGTCCAAAAAGGAACTCGTAACCTTCGTAGTGCGAGGCACGGGCCTCACACTTTGCCTAGAAGAACACCCCCACCCCCCACCACACACCCTCTTTACTCCTCTATGCCATTACTGGCTGTCCAGTTGTTTCAGCTTCCCACATTAACCTTCCTCTTCCCCTGCCTCTCGTACCTAGTAATTTGCCCACTTACGGCTAATTTCTCCTGGTCCAGCTTTACTGTTGACTTGCTCCACACTTATCATTTATCATTTGTCTTTTCTTTGTGGTTTCTAAGTGATATTATCTTGTCCTTCTGGGTGTGCTATTGGCGTGTCCTTGTGGTCTCTAAGTGATATTGTCCTGTCCTTGTGGTTTCCAGGTGATACTGTCTTTTCTTTGTGGTTTCTAAGTGATATTGTCCTGTCCTTGTGGTTTCCAGGTGATACTGTCTTTTCTTGGTGGTTTCCAAGCGATTTTGTCTTTTCTTTTTTCCAAGCGAATTTTTCTTTTCCTTGTGGTTTCTAAGTTATTTTGTCTTTTTTGTGTGGTTTCTATGTGATTTTGTGTTATCCTTGTGATTTATACGTGATTCTGTCTATACCTTGTGGTTTCTAAGTGATATTGTATTTTCCGTGTGGTTTCTAAGTGATATTGTCTTTTCCGTGTGGTTTCTAAGTTATTTTGTCTTTTCTTTGTGGTTTCTGTGTGATTTTGTGTTATCCTTGTGGTTTCTACGTGGTTTTGTCTTTTGCTTGTGGTTTCTAAGTGGTATTGTCTTTTCCGTGTGGTTTCTAAGTGATATTGTCTTTTCCGTGAGGTTTCTAAGTTATTTTGTCTTTTCCTTATGGTTTCTACGTGATGTTGTCTTTTCCTGGTGGTTTCCAAGTTATATTGTCTTTTCCTCGTTGTTTCCAAGCGATTTTGTCTTTTCATTGTGGTTACCAAACAATTTTGTCTTTTCATTGTGGATGTAAGTGATTTTGTCTTTTCTTTGTGGTTTTTAAGTGATTTTGTCTGATCCTTGTGGTTTCTACGTGAATTTCTCTTTTTATTGTGGTTTCTAAGTGATTTTGACTTTTCTTTGTTGTTTCTAAAGGATTTTGTCTTTTTATTGTGGTTTCTACGTGGTTTTGTCTTTTCCTTTTGGCTTCAAAGTGATCTTGCAACGCCTGCAACACTCGGTACCTTTTTTTCCCATTCTCCTTATATGATATTCGTAACATTCTTCTCAAAATCCACACTTCTAAGGCTCGCTTTCATGATCTCCATAACATTACTTTTATTTAAATGTTGTCTTTTTGTTGTAACATTTGTGTTGTCATCATTATTAAATTACAAGGTTGAACTAATGTTATGTTGAAGCAAAGGCTAAAGGATACCCAAGAAAAATGCTACGAGACAGATTGAGATAAGTGCAAGGGCAAGATGAAATGATAGTTAAGAATAGTAAATATTACATTATTTTGTGATGTCAACTGAAAGCATTTCATATGGGGCAAACAGCTATGCTGTGTGATATATGAGAGAAATACATGCACATACATTCCAATCTATATAATTTAACATGAGAATGCACTAGACAAGCACCAGCAATACGTTATGTTTCCATGTGAGTGAAGGTGAATGATGAATGATTTGCATGTTTTACAACTTGGAAAAGAGCTTATAAAGCATTATGTTGCCATACAGTCGCTAAATGCAGGCGTAAAGTCCCTGTACTTGATGACATTTATGAATAACCAACTGCAGTTAATACATGGGACTGCTAACAGAGAGTAGCCCATCATCCAGAGGAGATCAATAAGAGCAAAGTGGGTTCAAGACAATTAAAAAGCAGAACCTCTGGAAGACTCTAGTTACTGAAGGCATATTCCACCTACGGAGACTTTTTTTTTTTTTTTTTTCAATTTCGGAATCTGTGTGTGTTGTCAAATGTGCATGGAAAAAAAAAAAACACTTTCTGCATACTGAATCAATCTGTAATCTAACTGTATCTGATCGCTTAACAAAAATATAGTTTCTACATGCGGTAATTTAGCAGCTTATTATGCTGTCATAACCTCGATGTGTTAACAGAACAAACAAGGAGAAAATAAAGTGTAGAGGAAATACAATGTAATTCTCCCTGTCGAACTCTGGCCTACTGGCCAAGTGAGTGTTATCCTATTTGGAAACATGTTCTCAGAGGTGGAGGTCACAGTTATTAACATGCAAAAGGAGTTGTTTTCAATGAGAAGAAAAATCCGTAATAAATCCCAAACGAAAGGACTATCGTACTCAGCGAAAGACAGACAGATAAACGGACGGACGGACAAGCAGAAGTAAGGGAGAAAGGACCATAAGAGAAGAATTTGGACAGTTTGAAATCATGACATGGAGGAACGTCGGTATCACAAATGATTGGCAGCACGAGGGACAGAAGATCGTGGGCAGACATGATCGCCAACGCGACACGGCATGGACTACAAGAAGAAGAACTGAAACGTGTATAAACTAGGACAGCAATGAAGTTCTTGTTCGTTTTTAAGCACGACCTGTATTTTCAACTCGACAAACAGGTTTTCAGATTACTCCGTATAATTTGTTGCTCCCGCGGTAAAAATGTAGCATTTATATTCGCTGCACAAATATAGCGCTTATAATGGAGACTGTTGGTCGAACCGAATAGGCACAGTCCTGATGACCTACTTTTAAAGATTATGAGGTAGTGTGCAGGGTAACAAACCGAGCGGCCCAGGTTTAATTCTCCAAAAAAAAAAAAAAAAGGAGACTTAAAAAGTCGCTTAAATGTCGACATGGTCGACTTCATTGCACCAGGTTTTATCCCATATGGCTCAGTCTCTTTCGGCAGAGCGGAAAGCGTCTCATAAAGCACGAACTCTGTAGCTCCAACGACGACCCTCAGGAGTCTCCGAAAAAATGCACCTAAGGACGCGGCCCGGAATCGAACCCACAACCTCCGAAGCCCGAGTCAGACGGCTTGACCTCTTCGCCACGGAGACTCCCAAAAAGAAGACTGACTTCATAGAAGGTATGGACGTTGGGGCGGAAACTTATGCTTAGCTGAAGAGGGCTGCTGCAAATAGGAAACAGTGGCAAAGCAGGTAGAACTAATGGAGATTGTTGGTCGAGCCTGCCCTCTCATCCACTGAAGCACCGACACTTTAGCAACCCACGTCAAGCGGTCATATCTTGTGCTATATAGTGTATGTTTTATGGCTGTGGGGTTTTTGAAAATATTGCCGTTCCAAGTTTTGTATTCACCCTCTGTGGAGTTCATGCAACATAACAGGTAAATTCAAAACGTGGAGCGGCAATATTTTCAAACACCCCACAGTCATTAAAAATACACTCTGTATTTCCTGCAGCTTTGTCCATGCTCTCCCGATATTATTCATTCTGTAATTCTCTTCTCCCTGCGATTTTAGACCTTCCGCTATTTCGTTTGCCTTGTGGGTTCCAGATTTCGTTCAATTTCACCATTACCGTTCAACCTCCAGGAGACGTTAAATTGGGGTTCATCCTTGGCTCAGATTAATAATCCTGTGACTGAGTAGGTCGCTAAAAGCAGCTGCCAACGGTTTTACCCTCACAGGCTGATTAATTTGACGGTGATCGTTGTCTAAATAAGGTAATGTTCCAGACAAGAGTGTCTAGTTACATTGTCCTCAGGTGTTCTCAGCGTGTGTCCTATCCAGCGCCATCGTGTTTTTTTTCTCCCTTCACCTCTTGGTTTATTGCAGTTTGTTTAGTTCTCTCCCTGAGTTCCACATTGGAGATTCTGTCATACCATTTTGTTCCCGCTATTCTACTCAAACATCTCTCAGTTAATGTTTCCAGTTTATTGGTCATTCTTTTAGTTGTTCTCCACGTTTCTGTTGCAACATGCGAATATGAATTATGGGCCATTTTGCACTAAAGAAAGTCGAGGCCTCTGAACTTGATTGTCACATACACTTTCCTAGAATAAAGCGGATCCAGACGAACAAGACAAATATTGATCTGCAAGACAAATATAGGATCTACAAGACAAATACAGGATCTACAAGACAAATATAGGATCTACAAGACAAATATAGGATCTACAAGACAAATATAGGATCTACATGACAAACATTGATCTGCAAGACCTGACCATCGAAGAAAACTGGCGAATCACCAGGGTTATGTCTCATAAACTGAAATACGTGGGCCTGTTAGTTGTGACCGTGACTTAATTGATGAAGTGCCATGGGATGATTTAATCGTCTTAAGCAACTTAGTGTCAGGAAATAAATGACCGTAGACCCCGAGGTAGACCAAGAAGGCGGTGGAGAGATAATACATGTACAGACCTACAAGCACTTGGAATCAACGACTGGCAAGTGAAGGTCCACCAGAGAGACGAATGGAGACGGGTTGTATTTGCAGCAAAGAACCTCAATGGCTCGGAACGCTGAAGAAGAAGAAGAAGAAGCAACTTAGTGTATCTGCAATGGGCTTGTATATAACAATGTTCCATATGCAACCCCCCTTAATGTGATTATCACGAAGTTCTTGATGATAAGTGCGTGATATGGTCGTTGTCTAGGTAACGATGCTCCTGGTGTGTCAATTGAGCTATCTAACTGTCTCACAATGCAACTCACCCCAGTAATACACATCCATCAGTCATTAAACAAGATTGAGTTGGCGTACATAATCCTTTAATACAGAAAGAACACGGACAAACGGAACATCCTTATATATCCAGAAACAATATAATCCATAGAAGATATATATACTCCTCACAACTTAACACGCACACATCAATTTCTTCTCAAGGCCTGCTGAATCTCAAATTCACAAGACACTTAGTCCAGCTACTATCCACGGCTGGACCTCACACAATACAACCCACACACTGGGTCTAGTCTCCACTAACTATCCAACCCACTCTGGGTTCAGGTCTCCATTAACTATCCAAACCCCACTGAATTTTTAGGCCTGCATTCACAACTAGGAGAACAACACAGGACGGAGATCTATATCCAACTCCGCTCCTTTTCCTTAGACTACCGATCCGCTCGGAGTCCAAAACATCAACTGATCCAAAGCGACCCAACTCTCAGTCGGTCCCAGCTTCAACTGTCCTCCCAAGTCTCCTCACTTCACCCAAAATATACTGTCTCTCGTCCCATCCACCCTGGGGGTCTCCATCTACCCTCACCATTATTTCTCAGGGATGGTTGATTTTCTCGTAGTCTCGCTACACGGGTCACTCACCTCAATGTCACTGACCCAGGCATATGTCAGTGATATAAAATACAACATGTATATTTTTGTTTTTTTATTCGCAAATCCTTTACAGGACATCGCTGTCAACATCAGCATGTCTTTCAGCTGATTGTTGATTTCTTGGCAAGATTACGCTCAGTACTTTACAACATGTATGCTGCCATATTAATAACTTTTACGTCATAAAAGTGACACATCCCTATTTCCCATTTTCCACCATCCATTTTTCATTGGTCCAAACTGACTTTTTGTTTGGTTGTTTTTTCTTCGAGCTCGCTCGCTTTGAACTCAAGCGTAGTGCAATTACACTACTTCTAGAAGAGCTGTACAGACTTTTGCGTGTGGATTAGCTTTCCCTGTTACCAGTGTCCCTCGCCATCATGGGAACCCACTCCGATTTCAGAGGTACTTGTAATTTACGTCCTCAAGTCAAGGACGAAAGGTAAACATTTTAGACCAATTGTCCGGTGCAGGGGTTGGACCCCTTACCTCGGCATCAGCACACCGGATGTTTAAGAAAACACGTTCTTATCTATTCGGCCAAGCTGACCTTCAATGAATCTGTTAAAACGATCAGTAAAGGAAGCCAAGATTCTTGGAGAAGTGGCGGGAGTTGAGCAAGGTAAACATAGAACATTACAGACAACCTGGGCATGGACATGAATGAGGGAAGGGCTGACCAAGGTGGATATAGAACATTACAGACATCCTGGGCATGGACATACATAAGGGTGGGGCTGACCAAGGTGGATATAGAACATTACAGACATCCTGGGCATGGACATGAATGAGGAAGGGGCTGACCAAGGTGGATATAGAACATTACAGACAACCTGGGCATGGACATGCATGAGGGAGGGGCTGACCAAGGTGGATATAGAACATTACAGACATCCAGGGCATGGACATGAATGAGGGAAGGGCTGACCAAGGTGGATATAGAACATTACAGACATCCTGGGCATAGACATGAATGAGGGAAGGGCTGACCAAGGTGGATATAGAACATTACAGACATCCAGGGCATGGACATGAATGAGGGAAGGGCTGACCAAGGTGGATATAGAACATTACAGACATCCAGGGCATGGACATGAATGAGGGAAGGGCTGACCAAGGTGGATATAGAACATTACAGACATCCAGGGCATGGACATGAATGAGGGAAGGGCTGACCAAGGTGGATATAGAACATTACAGATATCCTGGGCATGGACATGAATGAGGGAAGGGCTGACCAAGGTGGATATAGAACATTACAGACAACCTGGGCATGGACATGAATGTGGGAAGGGCTGACCAAGGTGGATATAGAACATTACAGACATCCTGGGCATGGACATGCATGAGGGAGGAGTTGAGCAAGGTGGATATAGAACATTACAGACAACCTGGGCATGGACATGAATGAGGGAAGGGCTGACCAAGGTGGATATAGAACATTACAGACAACCTGGGCATGGACATGAATGAGGGAGGGGCTGACCAAGGTGGATATAGAACATTACAGACAACCTGGGCATGGACATGAATGAGGGAGGGGTTGAGCAAGGTAAACATAGAACATTCAGACAACCTGGGCATGGACATGCATGAGGAAGGGATTGAGCAAGGTAAACATAGAACATTCAGACAACCTGGGCAAGGACATGCATGAGGGAGGGGTTGAGCAAGGTAAACATAGAACATTACAGACAACCTGGTCATGGACATGAATGAGGGAAGGGCTGACCAAGGTGGATATAGAACATTACAGACATCCTGGGCATGGACATACATAAGGGTGGGGCTGACCAAGGTGGATATAGAACATTACAGACATCCTGGGCATGGACATGCATGAGGGAGGGGCTGACCAAGGTGGATATAGAACATTACAGACAACCTGGGCATGGACATGCATGAGGGAGGGGCTGACCAAGGTGGATATAGAACATTACAGACATCCAGGGCATGGACATGAATGAGGGAAGGGCTGACCAAGGTGGATATAGAACATTACAGACATCCTGGGCATGGACATGAATGAGGGAAGGGCTGACCAAGGTGGATATAGAACATTACAGACATCCAGGGCATGGACATGAATGAGGGAAGGGCTGACCAAGGTGGATATAGAACATTACAGACATCCAGGGCATGGACATGAATGAGGGAAGGGCTGACCAAGGTGGATATAGAACATTACAGACATCCAGGGCATGGACATGAATGAGGGAAGGGCTGACCAAGGTGGATATAGAACATTACAGACATCCTGGGCATGGACATGAATGAGGGAAGGGCTGACCAAGGTGGATATAGAACATTACAGACAACCTGGGCATGGACATGAATGTGGGAAGGGCTGACCAAGGTGGATATAGAACATTACAGACATCCTGGGCATGGACATGCATGAGGGAGGAGTTGAGCAAGGTGGATATAGAACATTACAGACAACCTGGGCATGGACATGAATGAGGGAAGGGCTGACCAAGGTGGATATAGAACATTACAGACAACCTGGGCATGGACATGAATGAGGGAAGGGCTGACCAAGGTGGATATAGAATATTACAGACATCCTGGGCATGGACATGCATGAGGGAGGGGCTGACCAAGGTGGATATAGAACATTACAGACAACCTGGGCATGGACATGAATGAGGGAGGGGCTGACCAAGGTGGATATACAACATTACAGACAACCTGGGCATGGACATGAATGAGGGAGGGGTTGAGCAAGGTAAACATAGAACATTCAGACAACCTGGGCATGGACATGCATGAGGGAGGGGTTGAGCAAGGTAGATATAGAACATTACAGACAACCTGGGCATGGACATGCATGAGGCAGGGAAACTGGCAGAAGATACAGAGTCTCTCCGGCTGGTGGGGGTGAGAGCGACGTTCTTGGAACGATCTAGAACTCGGATATTCTTCCCTAGTCTGTGGCTTAGGGGTTAGTGAATGCAGTTTCACGGTTCCCCGACATACAGAATCGAGGGTTCGACATCAATCGCTGGCGATTTGTAAGCAGATCCATTTGCGTTGATTTCAACTGTATGAGACATCGGCCGTCTGCACAGCAATAAGCAGTCACTGAACGCAAAATTACCTAGTAAATCACATTACAATTTGTAGGTCAGCATGGCCGAATGGATAAGAACGCATGTTCTTAAACATACGGTGTACTGATGCAGAGGTAAGGGGTTCAACCCCTACACCAGACAATTGGACTAAATGTTGACCTGTCGTCATTGACTTTGGTACGTAAATTATAAGTACCTCTGAAGTCGTAGTGGGTTCGCCTGATGGCGAGCGGCACTGGTAATAGGGAAAGCTAACCCACACACGAAAATCAGTCCAATGCACTCCCCCCCCCCCCCCCCCCCCCAGTAATAGCAACTACTAGAAGTAGTAGCGCGTGTGGATGGACTACGCTTGAGTTAAAAGCGAACGAATGTAAAAAAAAGTTAATACATACTGGGGTTGAGTGCTACGTCCTGTTAAGGACATGCAACTAACTAAAGAAGCCCATGTCACCCTAAGCCTGTACCTGTCACTAAGACCTCGGGAGGCCCGCTAATGTTCTACATTTCCTTGCGCGGTACGACAGACAAACATATCCTCTCACTGAAAGACAGCCCCCCCCAATGTGCCGAGAATATTCAAAAACCAGCCAAAGAAAGGCCGTAATTGAAATATCAATGGACACCTAGCAATTCAAAATCGTTCGTGCAAATAAAATGTAGGCAGATAACAAACATCCTGACATCATCTGAAGCGTCGTTTGCAGCGGCAGAATACCTTGACACGAAAAACTCTTTTCAAGTGTGTCTGCCAGTTCAAACTTCAGATATGTTTGTTTCACCTGCAGCGGATACCATTTATAGTTTTTATTTTACCCAGTTGCAACTGCATTGTGCGACCGTGTTAATGTATATACAGGCCTTATACAAGTTGAGTTGCGTTGAGGCTAGAACCGATATAACACCACTCGAGATATTTCCATACGTGCTCCGTCCTCATCTGCAACAGCCAGCGGAGAGTTCCAATACTAGTGGTACAAGTAGCAGTTTGATTAAGTGTCCGTCTGACTTTCCCTCGGAGTTCTAAGTGTCGGCCAGATCATTCGGTCAGTCCCTGAAGCAAGCCGTGATGATCTATTATTCTGCACTATACCTTATACAATTTTAAACTGGAGAATTGTGTCCAGGCCTTGCATACATTTAAGTTGAGTTCTGCGTGATAATAGGGAGGAGGTCAGAGACATGTTGCATACCACCACCACCACCATCATCATCATCAAGTGTCCTGTCAGCTGGCGTAGGATTTCATGTCTCTCCACAGATCTCGGTCTTTGGAGATCTCGGTTAACTCTGCTGATGACATTTCTCCATGCTGCCGTCTCAGTTCTTCCAGTATAATTTCTTTTAATGTGCCTCCGTCTTTTTTTCCATTTGATCTTTCTAGTTGTCACGATGTTCTCCAATGCCTTTCTTCTCATCATATGATCAGAGAAAGCCTCGTTTGTCCTCTTTCTTATTGTCGTACATAATCTTCTTATTTCATTAGCCTCTTTCAGGCAATCGTCGTTAGTTACGCTGGCAGTCTAAGAAATTCGCAGCATTCTTCTCAGGAACCACATCTCTGTTGCTTCTAAGTTCTACCTAATTTGTTCATTTACATTCCAAGATTCACTGCCATACAGCAAAACAGGTTCTATATAGCGCTTCAACACTCTCTTTCTTGCATTCAATGATAGTGACTTACTCCATAAGATACTAGTTATTTTCTGAAATGTAGCTTTGCCTGCCCTATTCTGTTCTTAATCTCTGTTCAGCATCTTCTATCTGATGTTATAACTGCCGCCTAGATATTTACATGCATCCCTTCATTAAGCATGTTCTCTTCTACTGTTATTTCACATGTTGCTGTCACCTTTTTCTATACCACCATTGTTTCTGTTTTCTTGATACTCAAGAAAAGTTGTGGGGATGGGAGGGGGGGGGGGGGAGTGCGATCCCACACACTCTGACGTAAAACATGCGGCCGCAGTTGAAACGTAAACCAGGCCTCATATAATTAACCTAGAAGGCCCGGTACAAGATTTGCGTCTAGCCGGATCTAGTTACATTACAACCGGTTTGTGTCGGACTCGCAGCTCGTGCTGTTTGAAGCGGCTGGGACATGAACGCCTGTTGCATGATGGTATGATATGTAACGGGAGTACAGAACCACAGGCATCCATGATTAGCCGCATCATATCACGACAAGTGTAATTTTTGTGCCACGCTATAGCACGAGAAGGCCACCTTGCGCTGGTTTTAATACAGTGATATGAGTGCCGGTCGTTCAGAAGCAAAGGCAAACTACTGAACGTACACTTGCCTACGAATCACAAACAGCCACAACATACGGAGTATCGACTACGACGTCGTGTAAAGGATATGCAACTAACTTTAACTATATAGCACGAGAAGGTCTGGATACTTTCGGCAAGGAGGATAATCGAGGGATAGAAAACGACAGAGTGGAACATACTGACAGAGTTGACAGAGTGGTACTGAACACGGGGAAAGGAAAAGCTTAACACAGAGTACTGATGTCAGAGAAAGAGTATGCCCTTCTGCACTACCCCCGGCATGGCAAATATAATGATTATCATTGGGGCAGGAATGGCATATCCAGCGCACCAGGGCCAGATGGCATTAGGTATGACGACATCAATATGTGTACCGGCAATGAGCTAGAGAAACTAGCAGATATGTACAACAACAGTATAGGGAGTGCTAGCATTCGACTAACATTCTTTTCAATTAACATTTTGTCAATTCTTATTTTCTCTTCATTGCTTCCATTTTTCCATGCATTTGTTCCTCTCGTCCTGGCATCACCTTCTAATGTAGTCACAGGAGATCTCCTTGACTATATGTTGTGTTTGTGAATGTGATTGTTTGCTGATGAAGGCTAACCGCCGCAACGTTCTGTATGTGTCATAACTCTGTTATGTAAAGCTGCACTACTTTGTGTCATTTTATATTGTTTAAACTTTCACAGCTTTACCGCAGTTCCACCAAATTTTTAGCATCAAGGAGGAGTGGTTACACAGCTATCTGATTCCCTTGCCGAAGCCTGACAAATACCACACACAAATTCAGGGATATCGAGTAATAACCATGCAGAATACAATAGGCAAGCTGCTGGAGAAGTTAATTGCCAGGAAAATATCAAGCCAGCTAGAGAGGCAAGGTGTTTTCCTCCCTACCCTGGGTGGGTACCGTCCAAACAGAGAAACCTGAACCAACGCAGCAGGTTTTGTCCATGATGTCTATGAAGGTTTCCACTCAGGCATTGAAACGCGTGCTGCGGCGATTGATCTTGAGGTTGCGTACAACAGAGTACCATTGGATTTCTTAATGTTTCAGCTTCTTGAATTCAAGATAAGTCCATTCCTCCTTAGTTGGATCGCCGCAGCTCTCTTCCAACGGAAAGTAGTTTTTAGATGTGGTAGTTGGACCTCTGAACCAACAACAATATATCCGGGCCTGCCGCAGGGATCACCGTTATCTCCGGTACTGTTCAACACCTACACTGTGAGAATTACCGGCGAGCAGATCAGAGGACTGGGGAGGTCGTTGTCATATGCCGACGATGTGTTAGTGTATCGTCAGGGTAAGGACAGCGATCTAGTGGCTGTGGATCTACAAACAGAACTAATTCGCATAAGCACTTGGTGTGTGGAATCTGGGGCAATGGTCAACCCAATGAAGGTAGCAGTGACATGGTTCTCTTTGAATAACCATATTATCAACTCCAACACCAACAGTAAATCTGGGTCCAGAGACGGTGGAAAGAACGCAGGCGATGAACTACCTGGGGATACGTTTTGATCGAAATCTTGCGTATCATGAGCTCATAGACCGGGTGATAACAAAGGCCAAGCGAAGTTTGGCTGCGATGCGGTGATGAGCAGCGCCATTTATGTCTCCTGTACGAAGGTCTGGTCCTTTCTGTTTTGGAGTATGCCATGGCGATCCAGACTATCAGCGGTAAGCAGATAGAAAGAATGGAAAGGATACAGAACGAAGTTGTGCGTATTATTATTCTTGGATGTACAAGAGATACAGTATGCAGGGCGATGCGCTAACTTCTTGATTTTCCAACCATTGGGGACAGAATACAAGTCTGCAGAGCTCGCGCCTACCTCAGAGTTAACGCAAACACACAACATCCACTGCATAGTGAAATTAAGAAGGCAAAGGGCAGCAGGTTAAAAAGAGGAAAGTCGTGGATGGATCAAGCCGAAGACATTCTTCAACAGGTGTGTTCACTTGAGGACTTAGAACCTGACGAGGAGTGGGTACGAATGCCAACAGATTTCTGTACAACTTTTTCAGTGTGCATCCAACTAGAGAGAAACTGCAGACAAAAAAAAAAATCCGGCTGCTGTAGAAGCGAAGTACAGGCTTTGATCTTCGAAAGGGTGATGATGTCATTTATCCAGATGGGTCGGTCGTTCGATGAGTGAGAAGTTCATGGGCTTTTACAGCTCAGGCCGGAGGGAGAATTGTGAAGAAAGATTCTGGCGCTTTTGCTTTGACCACAAGTAGCCTGACTATGGAAGTCATGGCAGTAAGTAAAGCAATAACATGGCTCGAAACACAGCCATTCACTAGGGCATATTTCATTAGTACTCAAGAAGATAGAGATGGGGTGGGTCCGAAGAGAATGGCTGCTGTCTCTGGAGCGGTCTCGGCTGGCAAAGATTAGTTTTATTTTCTTGCCAGGACATGCGAGTGTACAAGGAAATGAGCAGGCTGCGGGATTTACTGAGGAGGGGATCCGAGCACTTATGGACTGAATGGTTCGATGTGCAATGAGGATGATCGGTCGGTCGACTGACTGACTGACTGACTGACTGACTGATTGACTGACTGACTGACTGACTGACGAACGAACGAACGAACGACCTAACTAACTAACTAACTAACTAACTAACTAACTAACTAACTAACTAACTAACTGGTATATCCGATGGATATCCTAATAGACGGATAACAGAAATCTCTTAGAACATGTGTACAGTAACGTGATTTCACTGCGGGCTTGGGACGAAAATGGACATAAAATCCTTTAAAAGTGAATAAAACAATAATATTTGATTTGATTTTACAAAACAATCAATATTATCTTCAGTATAAGAGTAGTAATGTACAAAAGAGTATTGTAATACTAGAAACCTACGTTATATTAAAATAATCTGTCACCCCCTTCTGTATCTTTAAGGTTCGAGCTTTCTGCGAGGCGATGTTCCGTATCTTACGCAAAAGTAGGATCTGTGTTGTATTTCCCTCTTCTTGCATTTAAAAAAAGTCGATGCACTTTGATAACATTGTTTCTGCTTCTGAGTGGCTATTTTTTTCTTCTTTCGCATATCCTTTACAGGACATCGCTGTCAACACCAGCATCTTTCAGCTGATTGTTGATTTCTTGGTAAGATTACGCTCAGTAGTTTGCCATTGCTTTCTGAGCGACCGGCTCACATACCCCGTAACTTACCGACTCGGAGAGAACCGCTACCAATTCTCGCGCACGTCATGTTACCCACGAGAGTCTACGGGATTACCGAGAAAGTCGTGTAACTCCTAGACCAGGGAGAGCGGCTCTGAGTGGCTAGTTAACGTCTAATCGAGGTTTTACTATATATATATATATATATATATATATATATATATATATATATATATATATATATAAAGACCACCTTCTTGATGTCGGCACTGTGACGAAGGGGTTAACAAGGCAATTCGCAATCCCGCATACTGCGTTCGAAACACAGCTGCGAACAATGTATGAGCAGACCGCATTGCGCTGGTTTTCTTACAATGGTATAAATGCCGATTGTTCAGACTGCAATGACAAACTACTGAACGTAAACTTGCTAAAATAAAACAAACATCCAAACAGCTAAATAATGCTGGGGTTGACTGCGATGTTCTGTATAGGATATGTAACTAACATCTCTTGATATTTGATGGGGTTAGTATCACACTGGCCGGCTTTGCTGCCCAGAATACTTTATGGTACCTTTTTAGGCTGATTTTAAATTTCTCCCCCTCCCCCGAAAAAAATATTCACGACTCTAGGGGATCCGAACACATGAGCTCGAGCCGGCAGGCTAGCGTGCTAGCACACCTTATATGTGTATGCGTGCCTCAAAGATGGATCCCCCCCACAGCAGACTTGATCCATGACCCAAGTGAAAACTGAGGCTAGAACGCATAAGAAGATGAAGAAAGTTACTACTGCATGCTATGTCTCAACGTAAGATCTCATTCAGACACAGGCAACAGGAGCATACAAAGATGTAGACCATGGGGAAGTAACGGAGCAGCTGAAGCAACAAACACCATCTTGCCAGCTGCCCACACATGGAGTCTATCAAGAAGGTGGGTCACGGGAGACGAGGAGAGCTTTTCAAAGGTATCAAGAAAGCACTTCTCATCTTGCTTCCGTACATGATCACGAACTTGCTACTATAAAGTATCAAAAATGTGTTACTCTAAAGAATCAAGAACTTGTTTCTGTAAAGAATCAAGATCTTGATAGTGTAAAGAATACTTGCTGCTCTAAAGAATAAAGAACTTGTTTCTGTAAAGAATCAAGAACTTGCTTCTGTAAAGAATCAGAACTTATTAGTGTAAAGAATCAAGAACTTGTTGGTGTGAAGAATAAGAACTTGCTACTGAAAACAATCAAGAACCTTCTTTTGTAAAAACCAAGAAATTGATAGTGAAACGAATACTTGCTTCTGTAAAGAATCAAGGACTTGCTACTGTAAAGAATCAAGAACTTGCTTCTGTGAAAAATCAAGAAAGTGTTTGAAAACCTACCTCTGGACGCTATCAAGAAATTGCCTTTGAAAGGCATCAAGAAAGAACATCGGGACATTCTTCTCACAGGCCCCAAGGGACGGCGGAAGGAAGAAGAAAGCCAACGGCATCGCTATTCCCAACCCACCGGCGTGACGTGGAATCAGCATGGTGATGATATAATGTTGACAGCTATTAACCTGTAATGCCTGACCTAGGAAGATGTTGATAAAGCAACTTGTGTCTGGAAGATTGCGCCCAGTGACATCAAGGGAACTTTAGAGCGGCTGTTGGTGTCTATAGGTCAGAGCAGGACGGGTGGGATGATGCAGGTAAATACACGCAGGAGCGAGACACGACAGGTAGATTCCAATGGTGATGAGTTGTATTGTTTATGGAGCAAACAGGGGATGTTGGCTTTAGAATGGCGGATGGAGAGAAGAATAGAGCGGACGGAGAGAAGAATAGGGAGGGTGAGGATTGCGGGGAGAAATAGAGACAGGCAGTGACAGGTGGGTGGGTTAGATGTTGGATAGATGAACGGTAAGATGGGTTAAATGTTGGATAGATGAACGGTAAGATGGGTTAGATGTTGGATAGATGAACCGTAAGATGGGTTCGTTGATCTGCTGAGAAACCCTCTGAGCCATAGAACAGGATAGAGACAGAGTGATAGACGGACTGACGGACGGACGGTCGGTCGGACGGATGGATGGACGGATGGATGGATCGACGGACGGACAGATGGATGGACAGACAAACAGATAAAGACGCTTGTATGTAGACAGATAGAATTGATGGATGGATGGATGGATGGATGGATGGATGGATGGATGGATGGATGATAGATACACAGACAGACATATAAAGACGCTTGTATGTAGACAGATAGAATTGATGGATTAATGGATGGATGGATGGATGGACGGACGGACGGACGGACGGACGGATGGATGGATGGATGGATGGATGGATGGATGGATGGATGAATGGATGGATGGCAGACAGATACATAGAACGAAACTTTATTTTCAAAGCATCACAAATTGGGCATACATTTGGCCCTTATAACCACTCACCTTTCATACATTAATGATCTATTGTGCATGTTACATTCACACAGGGAAACCAAATGGCATTGTCAAATGAAAGTTGTGAACATAAACAATGCATATTACCATGTTATAAGACAGGCAGGCAGCAAGACACACGTACACAAGCACATGCATAAACACATACATACGTACCTGGATAAATACATACATCATTTACACAAGCTCTCACAGATATGCATCCACTCAATAACACACAAATACACACTTACTGGGACGCAGAGGTGTTTCCAAGGCACCAGGGCCGGGTTATATACTGGCCAAGACCTATTGACGCGTCCTCGTCGAGTGTCCTGGGCAACAGGTCTCTTCGGGGTCCTGGCTAAAGTCAGTAGGATCGCCGATTCCTCCGAAGTCGGAGAGTGTCTGCCTGTATGGCGAGGAACCACCAGTCTACACACCAATAAGCCAGGCATGGGACAACGGATACTCACGCAAACCTCAGGTCCTGTATGACATCACACTGATGTTGGACAACTGGATGCCTTCATCCCGACATGCAGGACATTGCGTTGGAGCTCAAGCCAATGAACACAAGCAAGCAAGCAAGCAACACACTTACTCACAATCACACTAACATACATACATATATCATCTATCTCCCCCTCTCTCTTCTCTCTCTCTCTCTCTCTCTCTCTCTCTCTCTCTCTCTCTCTCTCTCTCTCTCTCTCTCTCTCAGACGAGTAGGTACATTGACAATATGAAAACGATGGATGTGACGGATGATGACAATGGACAGACAGGCAGGCAGGCAGGCAAGCAGAAAGAAAGAAAGAAAGAAAGAAAGAAAGAAAGAAAGAAAGAAAGAAAGAAAGAAAGAAAGAAAGAAAGAACACTCAAACACTGTACATCTCCCAGCAAATAACATCAAGAAAGGGGAGATAAATGATAAAACTCCAGACAAGAGTTATTGCCAGTTTCCGCGTCAGTTTCCATTTATTTGACTCATTCCAAACTTCAGTGACCCGGGTAATCGACCTGGCACACTTGAGCCGATTCATCATATGCCGCGATGACAGGTCGCAGCCCTCTCCGACCCTTATTGACAACTAATTTGGCTGCGAAGGGGATGCATTTCCAACAAACAACCTCAAAATAAAATTTTAAAAAATAACACTGTTGCAGATAGTACGACCTGGATCGTGGCATTAGAGATCTCTGCAAGGGAGACAGCTTGATTCAGTGTCGTGTTACTTTTACCAGAAGTATATCCGTCTTTCCATGGCGTTTAAGCAATTTCTGGTCACCTCCCACCTCCTCCTTTCTTTCCCTCCTTCCTTCCTCCTCACATCACCTCACTCTTCCCTACCTCCTCCACACCCCTCCCACAACCTTTCAGGGTAAGTCGGCCTGACAGCCCAAACTTTAAAGAAAACTCTCATTGACATGGATTCGAATATATGACCGCTGCCGTCGAAGGGGAGAGTGCCCGGCCCGCCCCAGCGCTATTGTGACCCCCTCATTAGGTGTGTGTGTGTGGGTGGGTGTGAGTGGGTGTGTGTGAGTGTGTGTGTGTGTGGCGTGTATGTGATGTTTGTGTGGCGTGTATGAGATGAATGTGATGTGTGTGTGTGTGGGTGTATTTGTGCGGCGTTTTTGTGTGATGTTGTGGTGAGTGTTGGGTATGAGTGTGTATGGTTCGGGTAGTGTGGTGTAAGTTATTGTATGGTTATCTCAGTTTATGTTGGTGTGTGGTTATCTCAGTGTATATTGTTGTTTGGTTATCTCAGTGTATGTTATTGTGTGGTTATCTCAGTGTATATTGTTGTGTGGTTATCTCAGTGCATGTTGTTGTGTGGTTATCTCAGTGTAAGTTATTGTATGGTTATCTCAGTGTATGTTGTTGTATGGTAATCTCAGTGTATGTTTTTGTGTGGTTATCTCAGTGTATATTGTTGTGTGGTTATCTCAGTGTATCTTGTTGTGTGGTTATGTCAGTGCATGTTATTGTATGGTTATCGTATTGTATGTTATTGTATGGTTATCTCAGTGTATGTTGTTGTGTGGTTATCTCAGTATATATTGTTGTGTGGTTATCTCAGTGTAAGTTATTGTATTGTTATCTCAGTGTATGTTGTTGTATGGTTATCTCAGTGTATGTTGTTGTGTGGTTATCTCAGTGTATATTGTTGTGTGCTTATCTCAGTGTAAGTTATTGTATGGTTATCTCAGTGTATCTTGTTGTGTGGTTATGTCAGTGCATGTTATTGTATGGTTATCGTATTGTATGTTATTGTATGGTTATGTTACAGTACACAAATACAAGAATGCAGCTCACACAGAGACACACCATTCAAGACACACACACTCCACACACAGACACACTCAATCACACACATTCACACACACACACATACACACACACACACATCAGTACACACAGACACTCATCAGCACACGCACAAGAATTACAAGCCTGAGTCCACGTTTCATAGAGTAAATGGATTTTACGGGTCTAGAACAGAAGACAATCCACATTCTTTGAACATGCCAAGACAAGGTGAAAGCTGGAGTGTGTCGTCCCAGCGGGATAACTCGAGCCAGGGACGCGCAGGGGGAGCCCAGTAGAGAAGATGCTGGACATGACATGGAGGAAAATCAACATCAGACATGATTGACAGTACACGAGACAAAAGCATGCAGAAAGACATGATCGCTAACGCCACAAGGTTTGTACTATAGGAATAAAAAGAGAAGATAATTATATAGCGCGTTCTGTCTATGTATCTTTTCACACTTAGTTAGTTAGTTAGTCGACAGATCATCCTCGTTGCACATCGAACCATTCAGTCCATAAGTGCTCGGATCCCCTCCTCAGCAAATCCCGCAGCGTGTAGCGGCTAACGACGCCAGTTCTGTGTTGGTTTATCAATCTTCTTTGGCTTCCTGCGTAGTGTTCTTGTTTGGCCACCCCTCTTTTAATTTGCTGCTCTAGCAGTCTGGCCATTGTTGTAGATTCACAGTCATCACTTGGTTCTCGCAAAAGTCTCACATCACGTAGAGCATTCAGAATGTCAGCCTGGTCCATGGCACGTCCGCCCTCCACAGTAGCCTCACCTGCGAGCTTGTCAGCCCGCTCATTTCCTTGTACTCCCGCATGCCCTGGCACGAAGATGAAACTAATCTTTGCCAGCCGAGACCGCTTCAGAGGCAGCAACCATTCTCTTCGGATCGACCCCTCCTCTATCCTCTTGATCATGTTCATTGAGTCGCTAAGGAAACAAGCCCTGGTGAATGTCTGTGTCTCGAGCCATGTTATTGCTTTACTTACTGCCATGACTTCCATGGTCAGGCTACTTGTGGTTTCAGTGAAAGCACCAGAGTCCTCCTTCACAATTCTCCCTCCGGCCCGAGCTGTAAAGGCCCATGAGCTTCTCACATGTCGGACGACCGACCCATCTGTGTAGATGACCGCGTCACCGTCTAGCGAATTCTCGAAAATCAACGCTTGTACTTCAGCCTCAACAGCAGCCGGATTTTCTTGTCTGCATTTTCTATCTAGTTGGATGCAAACTGAAAAGGATGTGCAGAAGTCTGTTGGCACTTGCACCCACTCCTCGCCAGGTTCTAAGTCCTCAAGTGAACACACCTGTTGAAGAATGTCTTCGGCTTGACCCATCCACGACCGTCCTCTTTTTAACCTGCTGCCCTTCACCTTCCTAATTTCACTATGCAGTGGATGTTGTGTGTTTGCGTTAATTCTGAGGTAGGCGCGTGCCCTGCAAACTTGTATTCTCTCTTCAATGGTTGGAAAATCAAGAAGGTAGCGCATCGCCCTGCATGCTGTATCTCTTGTACATCCAAGAATAATGCGCATAGCTTCATTCTGTATCCTTTCCATCCTTTCTATCTGCTTATGGCTGAGAGTCAAGATTGCCATTGCATACTCCAAAACAGACATGACCAGCCCCTCGTACAGAAGACATAGATGGCGCTGCTCACAGTTTGCTGCCGCCATCACCCGCATCGCTGCCAAACCCCGCTTGGCCTTTGTTATCACCTGGTCTATGTGCACATTATAAGCAAGGCTTCGATCAAACCGTATCCCCAGGTAATTCATTGCCTGCGTTCTTTCCACCGTCTCTGAACACAGCATTACAGTTGGTGTTGGATTGTTGACAATATGATTATTCAACGAGAACCAAGTCACTGTTGCCTTTGTTGGGTTGACCATTGCCCCAGCTTCATCACACCAAGTACTTATGCGATTGAGTTCGGTTTGTAGTTCCCCAGCACCCTCCTCTCTATCCTTACCCTGACGATACACTAAAACATCATCGGCATATGACAATGTCCTGCCAGGTCCAGTGATCTGCTCACTGGTGATTCTCACTGTGTAGGCGTTGAACAGTACCGGAGATAATGGTGATCCCTGTGGTAGGCCAGGATATATTGTTGTTGGTTCCGAAGTCCAACTGCCACATCTAAAAACTACTTTCCGTTGGAAGAGGGCTGCAGCGATCCAACTAAGGAGGAATGGACTTACGTTTAGTTCAAGAAGCTGAAACATTAAAAAATCCAGTGGTACTCAGTTGTATGCGTCCTCAAGATCAATCGCTGCAGCAACGGTTTCAGTGCCTGAGTGGAAACCTTCATAGACATCATGGGCAAAGACTGCTGCATTGGTCCAGGTTTCTCTTTTTGGACGGTACCCACCCAGGGTAGGTGGGAAAACACCTTGCCTCTCTAGTTGGCTTGATATTTTCCTGGCAATTACCTTCTCCAGCAGCTTGCCTATTGTATTCTGCATGGTTATAATTCGATATCCCTGAATTTTTTTGTGTTCTTTGTCAGGCTTCGGCAAGGGAATCAGATAGCTGTGTAACCTTGATGCTAGCACTCCCTATACTGTTGTTGTACATGTCTGCTAGTTTCTCTAGCTCATTGTCGGTACACCTTATCGGTACATTGTCGTCGTATCTTATGCCATCAGGACCTGGAGCACTGTTTTTTGATCGTCGAAACACAGCCTTGATTTCTTTCACTGTCACTGTGTCTTCATCCGAAGTGTTCTGGGCCTTGCATCTGTCTGAGGTGACCTCCTTGGCCAGATTTCGACCTCCCATATCTGTCTGGTTGCTCTGCTCAAGGTAGCGTTCAAAGAGGGCTTTGCCCTTGTCCTCGTCAGTCCTCTGCCAGATGAGGTCAGCACCTTGGAAGTCAGAAATGCTCTTATTCTTGACTACACCACTCATGCTTTTATGTAGTCGCCAGAACAATTTCAGTGACTTGTCTGTGCTTACTCTTTGACACACCTCTGCCCATTTTTCGCTTTTAACCACCGTGACCAGTTTTTTGAAATAGCTTACTTTTGTGTGCATCTCTCTTTCTAAGTGCAAGCAGGGACTAGGATGACCAGCTCTGTTCTTCTTGGCATTTTGCCATCTCCTTACAGCACTACGCTTATCCACCCAAGCCTTCTCCACCTCGAAACTCCACCACGGTGGCTGCTCTCAGCTTTTTTTCCTGCCCTGAAACGTTCTGCGCTTGTCACGTCTTATTTTACTCACCACATCTTGACCTGTACTGTCATACTGGAACGTCTTTACCTTTAGCTTGTGCTGCCTGGTTCTGCCTTTCTCCACCAATATGCTGCAAGGGTGGTGGTCGCTGCCATGGTGTCCTAGGACACCCCATCTACACACTGTAGTGAGTAAAGGTGAGACTAGCGCCAGATCAATAGCATTGTCCTCATCGCCTGGACGACTTGCTGTCCTGGTGACACAGCCACTGTTGATACAAACCAGGTCGATGGTTTCCAGTGCAGTCTCGAGTTCCTCCCTTGTGTATTGGAGGAAGTGTTTCCCCATGATCTGCCTTTAGCGTTGAAGTCACCACAGAAAATAACATTTCTCTCGTGGCCTAATATGCCACTTAAGCACTGCCACTTCTGTGCGTCCACACTCGCATTGCGGGCATAAACATTAAAAAAAAAAGTCGCTTAAAAGTCGACAGGGTCGACTTCATTGCACCGGGTTGTATCCCATATGGCTTGGCCTCTTTCCGCAGCACGGAAAGCGTCGCACAAAGCACGAACTCCGTAGCTTTTAGCGACGACCCACGGGAGTCTCCGAAACATTTAACTCGTAAACCGAAGGGTGCGGCCCGGAATCGAACCCACAACCTTCGGAGCACGAGTCAAACGGCTTGACCACTTCGCCACAGAGACTCCCGGGCATAAACATTAACCAACACGAATGGTATACTGGAATGAACTCTCAACGCCTGTATTTGTATATCGTCACTGTCCCAACTGGACATGTCTAGCTCTGACGCCACCATGCTGTCGCGAACGAGACACTTTTTCACACTTTCTTCTCAACAGCCTTTCTGTCCTCGCATTTCAATATCATTCAGATCATTAAATAACAACAGATAAAATGGTTTTTCCACCGCAAAAGAATGCCTTGGTACCATCTGCCATATTGAAGAAATATACAGAGCCAGGGGAAGACCATTTAAAAGATGGAGTGATGGTTTCAAGAACAAATTTGGAGAAATGAAAACCAACGTACTCAGAACATTAGAAAGAGCGCATAAAAGATATTTACATCCAACCACATCTTTTTCTCCAACCATGCTTTACTTAGGTAAATTAAGGGGCAAAAAGGAAGGAAGAAGAAGAAACAAACAGGAGGAGGACGAAGAGAAGGATTAGGACGAAGAGAAGGATGAGGAGGAGGAGGGGGACGAAGAGAAGGATGAGGAGGAGGGGGCAGATGATGAGGAAGAGGGGAAGGAAGAAGAGGTGAAGGAAGAAAAGGAGGAGTAAGAAGAGAGAGGGAAGAAGAGAAAGAATATGTTGAGAATGAAGAAGAAGAGGAAGAAGTATGCCATTGCTGGTCTATTGTGATGGCCCCAACAACAGCCAAACACTCCGTTTCTAGTGCGCTGATGTTAGTCTCAGATGCACGTCTAACTTCACACCTTTCTAATCTGCCAGGCCGTTTATTACTCACTACCCAGGTGTGTTCCTCGGATATTAGCACACCCTAACACACAAAGGTATGGGTAATCGCACGGCACGTGTCGTCACAAAGGTGTAAAAAGGGATAATAACTTTCACAGGTAAACTAGGTCAAATATTTATTGAGCAATGGTGTGAATCACCTGTTCTCTCGTTATCTGTATGAACCAGCTTGAAGATGATTGTGACATCTGTAGTATTATTGAAAGGAAGGTTTCTCTTCCTCGATATATTGTAAACTTACAATCAGGATAGGGTCGGGTATCTATGTATACATACCTTTAAGTTTAAACTGTATCAGATTAGCTGACCAGTTCTCTTTCTCAACAACTGTGTGAATTTCTGTATGTAAGGCTGACCCAGACTTGTGCGCTGTCTGACCAGGGTTCGACGAGTGCTTTCGTCGTCTCGCCAAGTGAGGGAAAGATTGACCAGCTACCTCTCCGTGCACTCAGGCACAAAATGTGATTATCCTATCACATGACAGTCATGGCAGGTTCCTGTTTCATGGCATTGTTTAAGGCATATATGACTATCTCATCGACAGGCGAATGACGTGTTTTTTTTTTTTTTAAGTTGCATATCCCTTACAGGACGTTAAAGTCAACAACAGCATTTCATTTCCGTTGTTGATGTCTACGCATGTTTTACGTTCAGTAGTTTGCCATTGCTTTCTGAACGACCGGCTCCCATACCAATACGTTAAAACCAGCACGATACGGTCTGCTGCCAAGTCGGTCGCAGCTTGTGTTTCGAATTCGGGTAAACTGCGTTACGTACCGTGTTCGCAACGCCATCACTACGGTGACCGGCATAACATATGGCAATGACCTATTAGGTTATGTGAAAAACAATTTTTTAAAGGTGTCAGTTGCAATTAGGAATAGAGCGTTGAAGTGTTACATTCAGCCTATACTGTTATATGCAAGTGAATCATGGACAATAAGCAAACAGAGAACATCTAAGTTACATCACCTACATTGTAGACTCGCTAGCAAAGAGACCAGTGGTAAGGCTTTTCCTCCACATCCCACCAGGTTACTATTCAACTCTAAGTATCGTTTTCAGAGCCTAACGAACTTAAACACTAATGCCCCGGACGTAAATTATAACGTACACTTTCAGAAGATTCACCAACCAACCCAATGTACATCAACTTCCTTCGTTCGTTATACTTACATTGTGGACTCGCTAGCAAAGAGACCAGAAGCAAGGTCTATCCTCAACATCCCACGGCCCATCAGGTTGGATACAACTCATCGCATAGAAGCTAAAGCGAACGAACCGGCTAGCGCTGAGTCAGGTCACCCTGCTGAGATTAATATTGGGAGATGACGGGAGATAGCCGGGCAGGGAGGTAGGCGCCGGGGAATTCTTCTTGCAGCATGTAACACGTAATGACAACGAAGAACAGATATGCGATTAGTCCGCAGCAGACTCGCTTCGAGAGTTTACACCCGACCGTCGGGAAGAAAACTGGGACAGGCAGGGAAATTAAGGCTGAAGATTGAAGATTGTGTTAGTGCTCCTGTAGTCTGGGCAATGGCTTGGGGTGTGCTTCCAATGGAAGTATGATTATGAGACTGGCGCTCAATCTACTGTGCTACCTGTTGGCTATGGAATACATGAAACCAGTGAGGGAGTATTTCTAAACCAACCAGGCCTGAGCAGAGCTAGGTCGTGTGTAGGTTGTGCTGAATCCTGATCGGGGTACATCCTGACACACCTTTTCTTAGACGTGAAGTTCCCATACCCATATTACCACACCCTGCTGGTTCCTGGGCTTGGGAATGGAAAGGAGAGTTCTGCAACACCGCGACACAGAGATGAGCTGACATGGGAGCCTGGTTCACGGATGAAAACCCCCGCCTGGAAGAGGATCCGACCCTATGGCGGGATCGGGAGAAGAGTCTATATAAGTAGCTCAGTCAGATCCACAGAATAGTATATCCAGTAGCAATGGAATAAGCATCGAGAATGCCGAGGGCGAATGAAGAAATGGAGGACAAAGGCAAAGAGATCCCTGCCAGGCATGCATCAGAGGAAACCGTCTAAAGCACAAAGGACCAGGAACAGATAAAACCGCACTGTGAACCACCCCAAGGCTGAAGAAACCGGTTGAACGAGGTGGAAACATTTTGTTTTTTCTCCACCACGGAACGGCACGGAACAGATCCGCGGAATGCAGCAGAAAGCTGCCAGTCAACTTGAGCTAGCTAACATCTTCATAGAGTTCGTTATATGCTGGTTTGCTAGCATCACACAACAGATCTTTCGCTGAACGTCACTCGCAGATTGTACCACCGAGAAGACTCTAGGTCCCTCGCCAGATCCCCTGTCTCATGTTTGTTCATCGGTCTCCCTTGTCCTAGGAGTTAACGTCTTTCTCCGTAATCCTGTATATTCTCGTGAGTAACGTAACTTGCGCGATAATCGGTAGCTGTTCTCGCCGCGTTGGTAACTTACGGGGTATGTGAGCCGGTCGCTCAGAGAGCAATGGCAAACTACTGAGCGTAATCTTGCCTAGTACATCAACAGCAGCTGAAAAATGCTGATGTTGACTGCAACGTCCTGTAAGGGATATGAAAAAAAATAATATGCCTTTAGTGAACCGCGCTTCGTGCTGGTCGTCATCTGCCCTCTTCTTCCTGGAACCATCCTGCCCGTCGCTGTTCTTTCTGAACCTGTGCGGCGTTTAACTGAACCTGTGCGGCGTTTAACTGAACCTGTGCGGCGTTTAACTGAACCTGTGCGGCGTTTAACTGAACCTGTGTGGCGTTTAACTGAACCTGTGCGGCGTTTAACTGAACCTGTGCGGCGTTTAACTGAACCTGTGCGGCGTTTAACTGAACCTGTGCGTCGTTTAACTGAACCTGTGCGGCGTTTAACTGAACCTGTGCGGCGTTTAACTGAACCTGTGCGGCGTTTAACTGAACCTGTGCGGCGTTTAACTGCACCAGTGCAAAACAGAGAGTAGGTTTGGACCACACATGGTGCGCAGTCAAGAGAAGAAGTTTTATAATTTCCGTTCATTGAGCATTGAAATTGCGGAAGATACCATGAAACAAAATATGGTGACTCACAGTAATCCAAGATCCCATGGTGACTGACTCACAGTGTTCCAAGATCCCATGGTGACTGACTCACAGTATTCCAAGATCCCATGGTGTCTCACAGTATTCCAAGATCCCATGGTGACTCACAGTAATCCAAGATCCCATGGTGACTTACAGTAATCCAAGATCCCATTGTGACTCACTGTATTCCAAGATCCCATGGTGACTCACAGTAATCCAAGATCCCATGGTGACTCACTGTAATCCAAGATCCCACGGTGACTCACAGTAATCCAAGATCCCATGGTGACTCACAGTAATCCAAGATCCCATTGTGACTCACTGTATTCCAAGATCCCATTGTGACTCACTGTATTCCAAGATCCCATGGTGACTCACTGTAATCCAAGATCCCATGGTGACTCACAGTAATCCAAGATCCCATGGTGACTCACAGTAATCCAAGATCCCATGGTGACTCACAGTAATCCAAGATCCCATTGTGACTCACTGTATTCCAAGATCCCATGGTGACTCACTGTAATCCAAGATCCCACGGTGACTCACAGTAATCCAAGATCCCATGGTGACTCACAGTAATCCAAGATCCCATGGTGACTCACAGTAATCCAAGATCCCATTGTGACTCACTGTATTCCAAGATCCCATTGTGACTCACTGTATTCCAAGATCCCATGGTGACTCACAGTAATCCAAGATCTCATGGTGACTTGACTCACAGAAATCCAAGATCTCATGGTAACACTGAAGTCCAAAAGCCCATAGTTTGTTCTTTAGTGATTGCGACACGATCCGTAACTCACATCAATGTATAGTTGTTGTTGTTGTCGTTGTTGTTGTTGTTGTTGTTGTTGTTGTTGTTGTTGTTGTTGTCTTCCAATGATGCTGTTAGGCGTCGTGGGGAGGGTTAATTGAAGTTCCAGCGCCTGTGACTAGCGCCTTTTCTCCGATTTCCCTCATTATTCATGGGCATATATTTTTGTTTATAGAATCAAGTAAATACACTACCTGTTTGCTAGACCTGTCAGAGTTTTGTTACCTACTTAACCCTTTATATTTGCAATTACCACGATGTTACAAATGTATTCTGCAATTCCCATTATGTCACGTCCTGGGATAATCTTTTTCTTATGATAAAAAATGTACATGTAGCCACAGGAAATATGCCTGTTCTTAAAATGTTTACTTTCTTGTGTTTCCTGGTGTTGTGCCGTGGGTTCTTATTACTGTTTAACTTTGGAAATTGCTGGATCCTCGGTGAGGTGTGAATTTTTGCCTGTCCTGGGGAAAAAGAAAATCCTAACATGCACAGTTCGTGGCGACTGCACTAGCCATGCGGCCTTAATTCCTCAGATTAAAGACACCCCCCCCCCCCCCCTTCCCCCCAATCCCTACAATGAAAGTGACTACGAGCAGTAGATGACAGTGGCAGTGACAGCTGTAGTAGGCAGAATAACCTGTAGAGGGATTTCACACGACTGCCGAAGGAAATGTTAAATGAGCTGAAAGCAGTAAACCCAAGGAGTGAAACAATCTAAGGAGGGCCACGGTAGCGCACCGGCTATCATGACTGCCTACAGAGAGAGAGAGAGAGAGAGAGAGAGAGAGAGAGAGAGAGAGAGAGAGAGAAACAGTGTAGTGAGTTAGAAAGAGAGAACGAAAGACAGAAGAAGAGATCGAGAACGAGAGAGCTAGAGAGAGAAAGATATGAGATGGAGAGTGATATTGAGGTAGAGAAAACAAAAGGAGAGAGAGAGAGAGAGAGAGAGAGAGAGAGAGAGAGAGAGAGAGAGAGAGAGAGAGAATGGGTATGTGTATGTATGTAAGAGGGTGTGTGTAAGAAAGAGGGAGTTATAAAGAAAATGAGAGAGAAAGAGTGTGAGAAAGAACACATGCCGAGAGAGAAAGAGGCAGAACGAGAGAAAACGTGAGAGAGAGAGAGAGAGAGAGAGAGAGAGAGAGAGAGAGAGAGAGAGAGAGAGAGAGAGAGAATGGGTATGTGTATGTGTGTAAGAGGGTGTGTGTAAGAAAGAGGGAGTTATAAAGAAAATGAGAGAGAAAGAGTGTGAGAAAGAACACATGCCGAGAGAGAAAGAGGCAGAACGAGAGAAAACGTGAGAGAGAGAGAGAGAGAGAGAGAGAGAGAGAGAGAGAGAGAGAGAGAGAGAGAGAGAGAGAGAGAGAGCACTTCCAGACAATGTATTATGTGTGATTGGCTCTTCCTCATGAACTCCAACAAACGCCTAACGGATTCAGTGGAAAATAAACAGTTGGACCTAACAAAAATGGATGGTTATGACTTAAAAGTTGTTAATATGGTAACAGACATGTTGGATTATATTTCTAATTAAAGAGGGTTGTTAAGGGAAAACTAATGTTTATAAGCCCACGACAGATACCTCAAGTCACTTGAAGCGATTAACTATCCCATGACATTTCTTCTGGCAATGTGTTCTCCTACTTTTTTAAGTTTGGTCACAATAGTCTAACGAAATCTGGCTTCCCATAGTCTATCCATCTCATTGCACAAGGCAACTTGGCACAATACTATACTTTTTTGTTAACAAGTTTGTTCCGTCCACGGCCTTTTGCCATCCTCATTGCAGTCTTAGTGGTAGTGTCTGCCCTTATTCGAGACGACTAGGTATCATAACTCACTACCCGAAGAATAAGGGGCTGCGTATGGCATTAGAAACCAAAGGTGCCTGTACATATGCCCCCCCCCCCCCCAGGCTGAGAGCAGAATGCCGGATATCTCTTGAACGTGAGACGAGCATCGTGACCTCTCTGCCACGGAGTCTCTCAGGAAATGTTCTGAGGGCAAGCACTTGAATGTTTACCTCATCTGCCTATATCTCTTTCGCATTCTTTCTCTCGTTTTCTCATTCTCTCATTCGCTCTTAATCGCTTTCTCACTTGCTCTTTCACTAGCTTTCTCCATCTTTTTCTAGCTTTCTTCCTCTGTTTGTCTGTCTGGCTGTGTGTCTGTCTGTCTGACTGTCTGTCTGACTCATTGTCTGTCTGACTCACTATCTGTCTGTCTATCTTTCTCTCTTTCTTTTTCTCTCTCTCCCGTTTTCTGTCTCTCGTTCGCTTTCTTTCTCACTGGCATTCTCTTGCATTCCCTTACATTCTCTCTCGCTCTTCCTCTCGTTCTCCTTTCTTTTTTTCTTCCTCCCCCAATTTCTCTCTCTTTCTCGGGTTGTATCTCTCTCTCTCTCTCTCTCTCTCTCTCTCTCTCTCTCTCTCTCTCTCTCTCTCTCTCTCTCTCCTGCTCTTCCTCTGCTTCACGTTCTCTCTATCTTCCTTTCTCTCGCTCTTTATCTCTCTAACAGTATCCTATCACTCGCTCTTTTTATTTCTTGCTTTCTCTCTGTCTCTCGCGCTTTCTTTCGTTACCTCTCTTTCTCTCACTATCGCTTTCTTACTTGTTCTCTCTCCTCGTCCTTCCCTCCCTCTCTTTCCCAACCTACTTCCTTGCATTACCGCCAAAAGTTCACTCACTCCCATGTAACTTTCAGTTTTGCGCATTGCGCCGAAGCCCAAAATATAAAACAAAGAAAGATAACTCACAACAAGCGTGTCATCTCGGTACAGCGCCCTTGATTGCAAGTTTCGAGTGAGCAAGGCTGCCGGCTGCCGAGCATTCGTGAGTGTAAACACGTGCACGAGTTGCAAACCCACCGCTTCTCAGATGTGCACGTGGGTTAGGATATTCTAACACGACACTTAAAAACCACCCGGTGAGTCGGGGAATTTCACTTCTGTGGTTGTTGTGAACGGTTCGAAGCCAAGACGGCATTTAAAGATTGGCAAGACCAGTTCTTACTCTTCTTTATTATTTTTTTTTTTTTTTTTTTCGTTCGCTAGCTTTGAACTAAATAGTAGTCCATACTCTTGCTACCAGTTCTTTATTATGTTTTATCATATAAAATATATATATAATTTTATATTGTTTACATTTCCACAGCTTTACCGCGGTGACCACTTATTTATTCGTACTTTACCTGTGGCGATTCCAAGAGCTTCACATATTCTAGGCTACAGGTTTACCATGTAAAATGATTCACCTGAACCTTGCAGGCGACTTAGCGGGGACACCTGGGTCCACTGAAGCCATGTGATGAATGATCACTTTAATTGCACACCTCCATAAGTACTCCAGCTTCCTCTCATAGACCCCACCTCCAGCCTCCTCCCACAGATCCCCCGTACAGCCACCTCCCATACATCCTCCCTCCATCTACATACCATAGATTCCCCCCTCTAGCCTCATCCTATAGATCATATCTCCGTCCTCCTCTCATAGATCCCACCTCTAGCCTCCTCTCATAGATCTCCCCCAGCCTCCTGTCTTTAGACAACACCTCCATTATCCTCTCATATACTACACCTCCAGTCTCTTCCCATAGATCCTATCTCCAGCCTCCTCTCAATGATCGCATCTCCATTCTCCTCCCATCACACTTCCAGCCTCTTCTCTTAGACCACACCTCTAGCCTCCTACCATAGATCACACCTCCAGCCCCCTGCCATAGATCCCACCTCCAACCCCTCCCATAGATCACACCCCTATCCTCCTCCCATAAATCCAACCTCCAGCCTTCCCCCATAGATCACACCTCCAGCCTCCTCTCATAGATCCCACCTCCAGCCTCCTCTCATAGATCACACCTCCAGCCTCCTCTCATAGATCACACCTCCAGCCTCCTCTCATAGACCCCACCTCCAGCCTCCCCCCATAGATCACACCCCCATCCTCCTCCCATAGATCCCACCTTCAGCCAACTCCCATAGATCACACACTTATATCTCCACAAGTATCCAGTCTTCTCCCATAGATCACACACTTATATCTCCACAAGTACCCGGTCTTCTCCCATAGATCACACACTTATATCTCCACAAGTACCCAGTCTTCTCCAATAGATCCCATCTTCAGCCTCCCCCCCCCCCCCATAGATCACACACTTATATCTCCACAAGTACCCAGTCTTCTCTCATAGATCACACAAGGAGAACGAACTCTGCAATAACGAGACACCAGAACCACACAAGATGGAAATGTTTATACGGTGGTACCTCGGGTTACGAACGCCTCAGGTCACGAACAATTCAGGTTACGAACAACAACTTCGAAAATTTTGTGTCTCGGGTAACGAACAGGGCCTTGGGTTACGAACGAAGGCGACAGAGAGATAGAAAGCGAGGTGTAACGTTGGAGACAAACGATCGCCTACAGTACAAACAGTACTACAGATGAGCTTGTGGATCTTCTGAATGCACAGCTAAAGACATTAAAGGAGGGGCAGTCGTCCGATGATGAGGAGTCAGTGGCCGTTTCAACTGCCAGGATTAAAGAAATTTGCAGCAAGTGGGCAGACATCGAAGACTTAATTGTGAACCATCATCCAAACAAACTTGTTGCTAACAGGGCAGTAAACCTGATGAATGATAACTCGATGGCCCACATCAGAAAGATTCTCCAGCAAAGGAAGCGACAAATTTCCCTTGATAGTTTCTTGGTGTAGAAAGATTCCCAGTCGGCTGCCAAGAAACAGCGACAAGATACTCCTGAAACTAATGATTCAGAATAACAAAGAAAGTGAACAATTTCCTATGATCGTTTTCTTAGTAATAAAGATAGACTAACTCTTTTTTTTTTTTTTTTTGTAAATTTTACATTTAATTCATTTGGTTGTTTTCTTTCTCTTTATTTAATAGGTGAAGTACACGTACTCTTTGCGTTTTGTCAGGTAAACGACCGGATGTTAATAAAAAAAGAACGATTCTTTCATCTTGAAACGGATTGTCTTTATTTCATTGATTTCAATGTTTCGGGTTACGAACGTTTCAGGTTACGAACCGAGTTCTGGAACGAATTATGTTCGTAAACCGAGGTATCACTGTATTTGTTAGCTGTTCTAATTTTAAAATTTTCCTGGGCAGCGGGTATCGGCCTGCCCATTTCGATTTTCAACCGTAAAGGCATTTCTATCATGGGCAACGTAGCACACGAGACTTTGTTTTCTTTTCCTCCCAACTCGGAGAAAGCTAGAAGCTTTTGAACTTAAATGTTACAGGGATGGTTTTAGAAAGGAAAATATTGACATTGTACCAGATTTGAAAAGCCAATAATATTGGCTCATAAGAACAGGTCGTGGAAACTGAAATACTTTGGCCATATTAACCTGCACAGTGGCCTGGAGAGAAGGCGATGGCAAGAAAATCCGGCTGCTGTGGAGGCGGAAGTACAAGCGTTGATTTTCGAGAATTCTTTAGACGGTGATGCTGTCATTTAAACAGATGGGTCGGTCGTCCGACATGTGAGAAGCTCATGGGCCTTTACGGCTCCGGCCGAAAGGAGAATTGTGAAGGATGACTCTGGAGCTTTTGTTGAGACCACAAGTAGTCTGACTATGGAAGTCATGGCAGTAAGTAAAACAATAACATGGCTCGAGACACAGGCATTCACTAGGGCATGTTTCCTTAGGGACTCAATGAGCATGCTCAAGAGAATAGAGACTGGGTGGATCCGAAGAGAGTGGTTGCTGCCTCTGGAGCGGTCTCGGCTGATAAAGATTAGTTTCATCTTCGTGCCAGGGCATGCGGGAGTACAAGGAAATGAGCGGGCTGACAAGCTCGCAGGTAAGGCTACTGTGGAGGACGGGCGTGCCATGGACCAGGCTGACATTCTGAATGCTCTACGAGAAGTAAGACTTTTGTGAAAACCAAGTGATTACTGTGAATCTACAACCATGGTCAGACTGCGAGAACAGCAAATTAAAAGAGGTGTGGCCAAACAATAACACTACGCAGGAAGCCAAAGAAGATTGATAAACCAACACAGAACTGGTGTCGTTAGCCGCTACACGCTGCGGGATTTGCTGAGGAGGGGATCAGAGCACTTATGGACTGAATGGTTCGATGTGCAATGAGGATGATCTGTCGACTAACTAATTAACAAACTAGCAAGCGTGGGTATTGTATGTAGAGGCAGAGTTAGACTAGTATGGAGATGGACACAGGGCACTGCTGACACCAGGAGCTTGGAGATGGACAATGGACATTGCTGACACAGGGAGCATAAAGGTACACGAGGCATGAAAACTGGCCAGATATCGAGACACTTTTCGGCGGGTCGTGATGAGAGCGATGGTTTGCAAAGGAACTGCTACATGATGATGCTGATGATGTTGATGAGATGAGGAGGAGGAGATGGAGATGAGGAGATGGAGATGAGGAGATGAGGATGAGGAGATGAGGAGGAGGAGATGAGGAGATGAGGAGGAGGAGATGAGGAGGAGGAGATGAGGAGATGAGGAGGAGGAGATGAGGAGATGAGGAGGAGATGAGGAGATGAGGAGGAGATAGAGGAGATGAGGAGGAGGAGATGAGGAGGATGAGATGAGGAGATGAGGAGGAGGAGATGAGGAGATGAGAAGGAGGAGATGAGGAGATGAGGAGGAGGAGATGAGGAGGAGGAGATGAGGAGGAGGA